>JAZKJV010011690.1:0-414546 GCA_037367405.1 Ottelia alismoides
CCTTAAAAAACCCTAGCTAATGCATCTAAATGGAATTATTTTGTACATATTAACATTCATTATTTATTCCATTTATTATGTATAAAATATAGTTTTTAATGTCAAAATTATAGAATAAAGGAAAGAAAAGAAAAGGATTAAGTTCCAAAGGTATTTTATGACCCAAACCTAGAGACCAAGTCAAGAATTGATTTGATCGACAAGGAAAAAAGTAGGGGAAGATAAGGGCCAAAAAGACAATAAAATCAAGAAGTTTTATACAAAAAAGTTGTAGATAAAAATACAAATACAAAATTGAGTTTACACAAAAATAATATAAAATGAACATTTTATGCTCAAAATAAGAATCCAAAATCTCAACTTTCCAGATCCATATCTCCTAAATAAAAACTCAAAATGCATAGAAATCACTTTAATTGTATATAACTTGTTATAAGCTATTTAAGAAGGTGGTTTCATATTTTTTGGAGCTAAGGTGTGAAAGTTAAGTTTTGGACCCATATTGTACCATATACCTGAATAAAATATTTATTTTATTTATTCTTTATTATTTTTATAATTTTATATTTTTATAAATTTGTAAATATTATTTATAATATATGTACATATTTAGAATAGAAAAAACCCATAAATAAACATAAAAATAAAATAATATACATAAATACATAGATGAATATAGAATATTTATACCTATATAATATATACCCTTATTTATTTAAATGTATATAATGCATCATAAAATAAAATAAAAATATATCTGTGTGACTAAAAATAACTTATAAATATATAAAATAAGAAAATAAAATAATAAAAATTACAAATACAAAATAAAAATAAAATATACAAAACATAGATGAATATACATATGAATATATCCTTAAAAATAATCTTGTAAAAAATAAGCCCATTAAAATAAATAAAAATCATAATATAAAATACTACATAAAATAATATACATTTTTTTAAAACCAAAAATTAATAAAATTATTTACTTCTTTTAGTATTTTTTTCAAATAAATGGGGTTGTTTTATCGTGACTTTGTTCTGCGTGGACCAATCATGTGGCGAGGATTATTGACCTCTGGTCAACTGCCTCCCCGGCGCCTCTGACTTGTCAGAGATGTCAAGTACCCACTTTTCTGCCATTTTCCTGCTCGATCCATCGAGCCTTTTCATCATTTCTCCATACCAAGATCTACCTCAATCATCAGTGATCTTCACCTAATCCCTGGATGCTTATACGATGATCGAATTCCTCCTAAACCCTAGGTCAATAAGGGTTCCTAACTTTGTTTGTAAATAACAACCTCTTCCTCCTTGCATTCTTTGGTCACATTCTGAGCCCCTAAGCCCTCGTCTCCGATCAAGCGTATCACCAGGTGACAGTTGGCGTGCCCCAGGAGCTTCTAGAGCGGCTGAAGGAGGAGGGAGGTGCACCCACGACAGACCTCCGACCGCCCTACTCCATGGTCCTTCGACCAGTTATAAGAGATAAGCACTTTATTTTCAAGGTAGTTTTTGTTACTATCTTACATTCTCTATAATTTGGTTCATGTTTTAATGTCTGCATTAACGTAGATTAGTCTAATTCCTTCGCTAGAGCTTTCGAGCTCCGATTGTGTTTCCATCGTAACCAGCCTCGTTCGGACTTCCACATCCGCCCCACTACCTTCCCTACTCATTTCTCCACTTCGACAACACCTAATCACCCTCAATTTGCTTTGGATCAAGGATTCGAGGTCCCTCTACCACCTACTCGTTGGACCTCATTGCCCTTCGCCAAATCCACCTCGACCTTCACCAATAACTGCCCAGCTAGCTTCGCCTTTGTGTTGTCATTCATTTCTTGCAAGAATAGCAGCTGGAAGGGAACGTCTGAGCCCCGCTTAAGACTCGAAGGATGCCTCCAGGCGCAACACGCTCCAAGGCTCGACCAGTAAGTCTCGGACAATTTTGAAGATACTAGCAGCCGCGGAAGACCTCCCTGAGCATGTAGAGCAGCTCGACGAGGAAGGAGAAGCTCGGAGGATGGAGGAATCAAGAATCAAAGCTTTGAGGCAGGGACCTTCTTCCCTGTTCTTCGAGCAAAGTAGCAACCGTTGGATCCAGGAGGCATCCAAGTTATGATCGTGGTCGTCCATCCATTGCCTGCTTCGTCTGTCTGATGGAAGCCCAGATGCAATCCTGATCGTGGATCGATGAAGCGGTATCAAGCCTTCCCGTGCTACCACATGTATAAGTGAGGTGATTTGTGTCGTCCGATGGCGCACCTTTGGGGGTAAATTGCATGTCTCACCCCCTTTTGTATTGTTTATTTAGTCTTGTAAATAATATATGTAGTTTAAATAAATGTGGAAATTTTGCTTAGAGGCCCGTAGTGTTTATTGATATTGCAAATCGGTCCAGTCCATCTCAGCTCACGTGTCGTCCCACGTGAGCTGGGCAAATTGCTTGTATCCCCTTGCAGATTTTAGAATTTATCTTTAGTCCATTAAAATTAAATATACATTGAATATTTCTAAGAAATTTGCACTATAGCCCCCAAATTTAATTTTATTTGTAAATATGCCCTTCCCAGTTCATTTATTTTGGTGCTTGAATTTCTTTATTAAAAATAACACCCGTGCTACAAAAATTATGCAAAAATAGGGTTAGATGCATGCTAGCATGTACTTGAACTCTATATTTTTATTTTGGAATTTTAGGCAATTTACTTATTTATTAAAATAAAAATAACACATTTTATCCATGTCTAACTTAAAAATTACCAAAAAAATATAAAACCTTTTTGAAAAATTTCAAAAAATTTATTTTATGTTTATTTTAGTATTTTATATTTATAGACCAATAATCCCTAAAAATTTAAAAAGACAAACAAAAAATTTAAAAAAACTCCAAAATCCAATAAAAATATTAAAAATCACCAAAAAACCAATGATATTTATTTGTTTATGAATTTTCTTTATATTATTATATATCGATTATTACCAAAAAATATTAAAAAATCACAAAAAACCCAATGATTTTTATTAGTTTGGAGAATTTTGGACTTTATTTGTTATTTTTAATCTTCAAATCAATTCTGTCCATATATTTAATCCCTGATTTGGGATATTTTTTATTTAAAAATACATACAAATATACAAAATTACAAAAAAGCATAAAAATATTTAAAACCCAAAAATATTTTATTATATGTGTTTGATTATATTTATTAGTATTTGTAATTATTATACCTTGTATTGTATATATATACCCTTATATAAGCTTATATTATATATAAAAAGAAAAAGAAATTAAATATCATATAAAGGAATAAAAATTATAAAATTAATATTAATTTAATATATATAAATTAAAATCTAAAATATATAAAATTTAAAACCCACACAAAAATAGAATAAAAAGACAAGAGAAGAGGAACGATTTTTAGTATCATTGCCGAATCTACCGTCTGCTCCTTGAGTTCGACCTCTACACATGCTTACACACTATACACCTTTGTTGTAGAGTTAAAATAAATTTTAAATCCACATTTTTTCTATTCATTGCTTTATATTTATTGTGGGTTAGTTATTGTTTGAAGTTTATTTTCATGAGCAGTTGCCTCAACGACACACTCTATCTTCACTTTTATTTAGTGAGGATACTTTTAGACTCTCACAAAAACGTCTTTAATGAATGGCGTCATTGTCGAGGAGCAACGTCGCAAAGATTGTGATTATTTATTTGTTTCTATACTTTTGTCTATTTTTGGCATTTATTTATTTTATTTATTTTATATTATCTATGACTTGTCTAATCACTCTCCTTATTTGAATTTGTTGCGAGGAACCGCTATGTGAGGTAGGATTTCTTAGGAGGACGTATGCACCCAAGCAAGGCGGAGCTAGCTTTCTGACTTAGCTGGTAGGAGTGGGCAGTGGATGAAGACTTTGAGGAATTTTTGAAGACAGTCCCTTCACTTGTATTTTATTTTATTTTTATTTTTAGTTTGTAAGTTAAAATGAGAGAGGGACAACACTTAATTTGTAATAATATGGACTCTCATGGACACTGATACTTCACTATGTCCAGTGCCCAAGGGATTGTTCCATTGGGGGCCTCATTAATTTGTAATATCGCTTTATTTTTCTTTGTTTTTCGACTTTATTTTTATTTGGTTTGTGTGTTTACGAGCTAGCTTAGGATTGCTTGTTCGATAGATTAAGGTCCAAAGCCCTAATATATTTGCATGTACCTATAGATTTTCTTATGGACTTAGTCAAATCATAATTATCGGCTATTTGGACTTGAGATCGCGTGTCGAGAGAGGTCACATACAATGCTTGCAGGACCCATTGTGGTGGGCATCGAGTGGCATTGAACATCAGACTCTAGGTCTCATATCTAGATATTTAGCTTCGGGTGCTTCATGTTAATTTTATTCTCATGTACACACTAAGGGTTAGTACCCAAATCCCAGACCTACCTACATGTTTGTACAACTTTTTGAAGCTAACCTAAATCTAAAATAAAAAACATAAATGACCACTATCTTGGTCTTCACTGTGTTGAGTAGGTGAACTGGAGGTTTGCTTTGTGCATTGATTGTGATTTTGGGTCCATTCATGTTCATCATTCTTTGAGTTGGTGGTTCTTCTTTTTTGTTGAGTCATTCTCCTTTTCTTTGTCTTTCTTAGTGTCTTCTTTATTGAGTCGTGATATCGGGTCTTGATCTCCACTTTTGAAGCTGGATTTTACGGTTGTCTCCTTGCCCATATCACCCTATCTCTGTTCCTGTTCAAGAAAACCCTCTTCTTGAACCACAATTTTGTATTGTTTCACCATTCTCGCCCACCCTCCTCGTTCCCTTCTGTATCATCCCTTCTTTCACCCGAGATTGTTGTGCTACTAGATGAGGCATGCATTGAGGTTTTGATTTCAAGAATTATTTGAGTAAGCTGGGAAGATTTGAGAATGCTAAGATTGTGTGCTATTTTTGGTGGATTTGGATTTGATATGTGCCTAGATATTATTGGGGATTCTGAATTGGGGTTTTTGATATCGCATATTGGATTGGGGATGCAATTGATTACTGATGATTTGATGATGACTCCATGAGTCATGATTGTATGATCTATAATTCAGTTCCACCCATCTTGATTCAGATGTTTGATGCGCTATCTCTTTCTGTTCTTCAAAGTGATGATAATTGGAATCCACATGATTTTACTCATATTCTTGACTGATCCGTCTTCCATCTCCTGACTCTCAGATCCCCATTTAACACTTAGATGATCTTTTTCTGACATCTTTATCCATCTCAGCTGACTTGATTAATGATATCTTCTCCCTCCATAGACTTATGCCCTCATACTGATCATTGATTGATTATTTTTTAGGACATGAGACTTGATGCCAACATTTCCCTGATTTCATTGACTTAATTTGCATTACTCCCCTAGGACTATCTGTGGTAGAATGCAATATTTTCTTTACAATCGGTTTCACTCACTGCTAGTGTGTCCAACTTGATGAAGCATGAAATCAAGTCGTCTGATATGAGTTATTAGTATCACTGTCTGATTGTGTGTCTGATCTGTTGGAACACAAGACCGTCTGTTTGACTCCTTTGAGTCTTCTCTCCTTGACGGTCCTCACAAGGATGAGTCACCTTATGTTGACTTTTCACCACTTAGTTTACAGTGCTCCCCAAGGGTTATCTACAGAAGACTACGCCATTTTATAGATCTTTCGGTTTCTTATGCTAGGTAGACAATATGTCGTCTATGGAGACCACTTCTGTTAATCAGTCTGATGGATCCGAATCATTTGAGTCTGCTCTCCTTGACGACCCTTGCAAGGATGATTTCTGTTCTGATTATTCATTGTTTAGCATGTATCACTCCCTAAGAATTATCTGCAGGAGGATACATCATGTTGTAGGTGCTTAGCTTCACTTTTGGTATCTCTGATCTGGTTAAGTATGGAGTTGAGTCTTCTGATTTGTGTACTCGGTCTCCTCTCTGTTTGTGTATCATAGTTGGTGGATCACAAGACTGAGTCTTCTGATTTTTCTGAGATCTCTAACCCATCTGAGTTTGCTCACCTTGACGACCCTTGCAAGGTTGAGCTAGGTCTTGTGATATTCGATATGATCCTGATCTTTCGACATTATGTCCATCGGATATAGTGTTGCTTAGAGAGTCTCCTATGCTTTACTTTTCATATCTTCCTGAGACTATGAGTGACATGGGAGATCTGATCCTTCCTCCTCCATGTATTACGTTATCGGCTTTGATTTCTCACTCCTTTCTTATGAGCCGATGTTCTGCTTCCCACTAATGGTTCCTGGATTAGTTTTCGATCTGTTTTTCCCGGTAACTGACACCCACCTGATTGCATATTAGGGTGCTTTTCTCTTTCTGATTGTGTCACTGTTCTCATAGGGGGGCGATGACGAGAGTACGATAGTAGACTGTAAGATACCATCATGTACTTCACCAGTCTTTACTACTTGTATATATATGTTTCATCTTTTCATTCCTTCTTTCTCCCATATGTCATGTGTACCCCATATCATGCGCCATATATGTGTGTCTAGACTTAGGACGTACCTTGTCGTAAGTCTAGGGGTGTGCACCCACTATGTTGTTCTTTCTTCATTCTGTTTCATAACTCTTGTTGTTGCCTATACTTAGGACTCTTTTACCCTAGTATAGAGGGAGTGATGTGTACATTCTCCCTATGATTTTTTTATAGTTTCTTTTTATTGATCCCCTCGCTTGTCTCCTCTCTTGTTTATTTTCTCTGCTATACTTAGGGATATCTTGCCCTAAGTATAGGGGTAGATAGACCGAGCTGTAATTTGTTTATTCCCACCCTCGACCCTCCTTGCATGTAGATACAACCTGCTATACTTAGGATTATTTCATGTATAGGGGGGACGGTCGACTTCTCATTCATTTATCTCTTCATTCTTTCATTCCTTGTTCAGTCCTTGTAGTATAGGCTTTTTGATACTCAGTACAAGTTATGTCTTCTCTTTTTCTTTTCGATCTATGTGGGCATAACTCAAGCTAAGTATAGGGCGGTCGTATATACTTTGTATATACTTAGCCCCATATCTCGTACTTTTGTATATTTGAATAATACAACTAAAATACTATATACATATCGATATAATTCATTATATTAATAAATAAAAAGATACATATTGTTCCTCAAATTCTTTTTCTATATACTTATTAATAAATCAGCTAAAAATGTTTTACAAAATATTTGGAAAATAGTTTAAAATTTTATTTACAAAATATTTTGAAAATTGTTTGACAAATATTTTGTAAAATATTTCCAACCTTTGTAAAAGTACTTGTTTTTAAAATTTCTTATCTTTGTGTAAAATAAAATGTTTTGAAAATATATTTGCAAATGGTTTTGAAAATGGATGTAAAAATATTTTGAAAAATCTATATATACTGTTTGAAAAATCTTTGAAAAATGGTCTTCAAATGTTTGGAAATGTTTGTAAATATATTTTCAAAAACAATTGGACTATAGTTTTCAAAGTCATTTGTAGAATTATTTTCAAAAAAAATTGAGGAATATATACATCTTCCACATAAATAAACATTTTCAGTAATTGTATATATCTATAAAAATAAGAACATGTCCCTTGTGTAAATCCTTGAAAACCCTAATTATTGTAAATAATTAAAGGACTCATATGTAAATATTTGCACCTATCTTTTATCTAAAAAATTTTGTTTTAAAAATCCCAAAAACATTTGAAAAATCTTTTCAAAAATTGCATAAAAATTTACAAAATCTTTTTTAAAAATCCACAAAAAGTTGAAAATTAGAAAATTGCATCTTGCATTATACATAGCAATAGCATATCATTCGCATTTTTCAAACTGAGCTTGATAATTGAACTAGTTTGAGTAAAGTCAAAGATTGGAGCTTGGTTTGACCTTAATGCACCTAACTTCATTGGAACCTTATAGGAACTAGATTTGAGGTACTTCAGTTATATTCGGACTTAATTCTTTGAGACTCAAGGTTGGGTTTAAGACACCTCAATTGCCTTACTAGAACTTTTCGAGATGTACGCATGAGTTTTGTCGGTCGTGACAGACAATTGCATCTTTCACTTGGCTCAACTCAGTTAGAGTGGTGAGGGAATCGGATTTGCCAGTATGAGACGCACAGAGTGGAAACATTCATCCTGATCTAGGGAGGGAAGTGCACCCCAACCAGTCCAATAGCCATGAGGTCTAAAGATAGGGGAGTGTGGGTTGCAATAATGGTTCAAAAGAGGGATAGTCTTCTGGCTCAAGAGGAAAAACTCCTTATGTAAATGTTGTTGTATATAGTATTAAAAAAACTCCAAAAAAATGAACATGCCCAATTGAAAATAAAATGCCTGTTGGAGTGTACATATTTGTATAGTCAATAAGCAAGCTTAAGCTTCAAAGTCATACATATGTGAGCCTGCAACCAGATGACTTGGCTACATTGGTCATGCGTCCCCGGATAGGTAGCTACACTAGCTACCATCCATTCTTTCTTCACCCCCTCCTCTTGAGTCGGATGCACTTGAACTTATAAGGGAATACTTAGCTCCTCAAGGAAAGAGTTGATGTATTGGAGAATCATTGGGTAGTCATACTGGATAAGTCAGTTCTTTTGTTATTTCAGTTGGGAAGAGCCACTATCACTTACACTGTAAAAGTTGGCTTCATAGTCATAATGATTTGCGTATGATGTAGTCAGGTTCTGACATGGCTATTGAGGTGGTTTGAATCGAGTTCTGTGACTCTCGAAGGCCGTTGTTATTTAAATCCTGTGCCCAACCAGGTTCCACACACATTCCCACACCAAGGTCTGACCCGAGCTCCAAACTTTTGTGAAAATAAGTTTAAGAATTAGATTCAATCCACTTTCTTTCTTTTTCTTTTCTTTATTTTTATTTTCACTCATTGCATAAGTGTTTATAGGGACTAGCAAAAACAAGTATAGGGTGTGATGAATCTCCATTTCATCACCTTATCCTATCATTTTGGCCTTAAAATCCATAGCTAATGCACGTAAATATCATTATTTTGTATAGATTAGCATTCATGATTTATTCCATTTATTGTGTATAAAATATATTTTTTAATGCCAAAATTATTGAATAAATTAAAGAATAGAAAAATTAAAACACCAAAGGTATTTTATGACCCTAAACCCAGAGACCAAGTCAAGAATTGATTTGGTCGACAAGGAATAAAGCAAGGGAAGATACGGACCAAAAAGACAATAAAAGTCTATTTATTCATTCATCAATAATGCATTTTAAGAACCCATTTTATTCTTTATTATTTATTCATCAAATCAAAAAACTTTGAACATAAATTTGTAGATAAAAATATAAATAAAATATAAAATTGTGTTTACATAAAATTGTACAATGTACATTTTATGCTTAAAATAAGAATCCAAAATCTCAACTTCCCGGACCCATATATCCTAAATAAAATCTCAAAATGCATAAAAATCGCCTTAACTTATTTATAACTTTTTATAAGCTCTTTTAATGAAGGTGGTTTCATATTTTTTGGAGTTAAGGTGTGGAAGTTGAGTTTTGGACCCCTATTATATCATATACTCAAATAAAATATTCATTTTATTTATTCTTTATTTTTTTTATAATTTTGTAAATACTATTTACAATATATGTACATAGTTTGAATATAAGAAAACCATAAATGAAACATAAAGGTAGAATACTATACATAAATACATATATGAATATAGAATACTTATACCTATATAATTTATACCCATATTTATTTAAGGGATATTTACACCCATAACCCTGAGTAATATGGTAATTACCCCAGGAACCTCGATAAACACGAATTACATCCAGAACCCCGAGTAATGCTTAACCTTTACATGGCATAAGCCTGCGTCACGTTCCGTCTTAATTCTCCGTTAAGTCCGACGGAAAAAGATATAAATTGACAATTTTACCCCTCAAGACACATCATATTTATAATAGGATGCCATTCAATCAAACACTAGCATGCCATTGTCTTCTCTCCCACGAAGCCCCCCGTCATCCTGCCGCCGAGGTTCTTAGCTCCTGCTCAGTCCCCCAAGCCGAGTTGCTCCACCCCTGCTCCGTCCTCGAAGCCTCCCCCACCCGCACGCGCATGTTGCTCGAATCTCCCCGCCTGCGTTTGCTCCTCCACCGTACCTGAAACCCCCACCGTGCCGAGCTGCTCCACCCCCCTTCTCGCCGAGCCCCGGCTGCTCGAAGCCCCACGGCAGTGTCGACCTCCTCATCGAACCCCCACCGCGAGCTCCTCGAACCCACCTCTTTGCCGAGCACCGCCCCCCTACTGCGCCTCTGTCCTCCCCAAGCACCTGCCCCACGCCTCCAGACACCCGTCACCCTCATGCCCTGCTCCAGCAACCCTCCTCCCCCCTCCCCCCGGTGCTCGCCGAGCTCCTGCTGCTCGAAGCCCCAAACCCGCGTCCATCCACGAGCTCCAGCTGCTCGAGACGCGTGCAGGATGGATGAGGGTCGATGATCGAGAAAAGGGAAGAGACAGGGGGTCGGGGGCTGGGGTGTGGGGGGGGCAGGCAGTCTCAAGAAAAGGGAAGAGACAGGGGGTCGGTGGCGGGGGTATGGCCGAGGCTGCTGGTGGGGGAGGGGGCGGGGCTCTCTCTGCGTCATCCACGGGCAATGCACCGGCCTCAGCTCCTTCCCGTCACTAGTAGCCTCCGCCAATGACCGACCTCCTTGCCCTCATGTGGGGGCGGGGCCTCTTACAGTCAACCGAGGGCGGGGGTGCATTCTCTTGTAGGTGGAGTGGCTGCGGCAGAGAAACTCTTTGCAGCCGAGGGCGGGGCCTCTTGCAGGCGGAGACCCTTTGCTCTGTCGAGGTGTGCACTTGCGCGACGTCGGTGAGGGTGGGGGGCTGGAGGACGAACAAGGAGAGGAAGAGGTGGTCGGCGGGGGTGGACGGGTGGAAGGAGGAAGAAGGGAGCGGGGGAGGAGCTGGAGGACGAAGAAGATAGGAGTGGATATTTTTGTTTTTTTTATTTTTGATTAACTTCAGCCGTTAGATCTAGGATTGGTTAGATTAACTCACTACACGGGTTGAGTTAATGATCAAAACTAACGGAGGGTTATGGGTGTAAAACGGAGAACTTATTCAAGGTTTTGCATGTAATTCGTGATTATCAAGGGTTCCTGGGGTAATTACCATATTACTCAGGGTTATGGGTGTAAATATCCCTTTATTTAAGTGTATATAATACATCATAAATATATATATATATATATTTGTCTACCTAAAAATAAGTTATAAAAATATAAAATAATAAAATAAAATAATAAAATACAAAATACAAAATAAAAATAAAATATGCAAAACATAGATGAATATACCTATAAATATACTCATAAAATTAACTTGTAATAAATAAGCCCTTAAAAATAAATAAAAATGATAATAAATACTACATAAAATAATAAACATTTTTTATTTTATAACAAAAATTAATAAAATCATTTACTTCTTTAATTAATTATTTTCAAATAAATGGGGCTGGTTTGTCGTGACTTGGTCCTGCGTGGACCAATCACGTGGCGAGGCTTGTCGACCTTTGGTCGACTGCCTCCCTGGCGCCTCGGACTTGTCAGAGATGTCGAGTCCCCTCTTTTCTACTGTTTTCCTCGCTCTATACATCAAGCCTTTTCATCATTTCTCCATGCCAAGATCTACCTCAATCATCAGTGATCTTCGCCTAATCCCTGGATCCCTTGTACAATAATCGAATTCCTCCCAAACCCTAGGTCAATAAGGGTGGTTAACTTTGTTTATTAATAATAACCCCCTTCCTCATTGCATACTTAGGTCACATTTCGAGCCATTAAGCCCCCGTCTCCGGTCAAGCGTGTTACCAAGTGACAACTGGCGTACCCCTGGAGCTTCTGGTGCGGTTGAAGGAGGGAGATGCACCCACGACAGACCTCCGACTTCCTTGCTCCTTGTTCCTCCGACCAGGTATAAGAGCTGTGCACTTTATTTTCTAAGTAGATTTCGTTACTGTCTTGCTTTCCCTGTAATTTATTTCATATTTTAATGTCTGCATTAGCGTAGACAAGGCTAATTCTTCATCGGAGCTTTCGAGCTCCGTATGTGTTTCCACCGAAACTAGTCTCGTTCCAACTTCCACATCCTCCTCACTACTTTCCCTACTCATTTCTCCACCTTTGACATCACCCAATCACCCTTGATTCTCTCTGGATCGAGGAGTCGAGGTCCCTCCACCACCCTCATCGGACCTCATCGCCCTTCGCCAAATCCATCTCGACTTCACCAATAACTGCCCAGCTAGCTCTACCTTTGTGTCGTCGTTCGTTTCTTACAGTAATAGCAGCTGGAACGAGGCATCTGAGCCCCACTTGATACTCGAAGGACACCTCCAAGCACAACATGCTCTAGGGCTCGACTAGTGAGCCCAGACCATTTTAAGGATAGCAGTAGCCATAGAAGACCTTCCCGAGCCTATAGAGCAGCTCAATGGCGAAGGAGAAGCTCCGAAGAGGGAGGAATCACAGATCAAAGCTCAAAGGAAGGGACCTTATTCCCTGTTCTTCGAGCGAAGTAACATCCGTTAGATAGAGGAGGCGTCTCAGTTCTGATGGTGGTCGTTCATCCTTCGCCTACTTCGTCCATTTGATGGAAGCCCATATGCAATCATGATAGTGGATCAGCGAAGCAGTATCAAGCCTTCTCGTGCTGCCCCATGTATAAGTGAGATGCTCCACGTCGTCCGATGACACACCTTTGGGAGTAAATTGCATATCTCACCCCCTTTTTGTATTATTTATTTAGTCCAGCAAATAATCTCTGTCGTTTAAATAAGTGTAAATTTTGCTTAGAAGCCCCTAGTGTTTATTGCTATTGCAAATGTGTCTAGTCCAACTCTGCTCACGTGTCGTCCCACGTATGCTGAGCAAATTTCATGTATCCGCTTGCAGGTTTTTGAATTTATCTTTAGTCTAATTAAATTAAATATATGTTGTATATTTCTAGGAAATTTGCACTGTAGCCCCTTACTTTAATTTTATTTGCAAATATGCCCTTCATAGTTCATGTACTTTTAGTGCTTGAATTTCATTTATTAAAAATAACACCCGTGCTCCAAAAATTATGCAAAAATAGGGTTAGATGCCTGCTAACTATACTTTAATGCCATATTTTATTTTGTCATTTTAGGCACTTATATATTTTTTAAAAATAAAAAAGAGCACATTTTGTCCTTTTCTAACTTAAAAATTACCAAAAAATATAAAACCTTTTTGAAAAATTCAAAAAAAATATATGTTTTTATTTTAGTATTTTATATTACAGACCAAAAATACCTAAAAATGTAAAAAAGGAAAAAGAAAAAAAATCTCCAAAATTTAACAAAAAATAGTAAAAATCACCAAAAATACCGACAATTTTGTTTTTGTTTTTGAATTTTCATAGATTATTTTCTATCTATTAAAATTGATATGAAGAATTTTCACTTTATATGCTATTTTTAATCTCCAAATCAATTCTGTCCATATATTTAATCCTTGATTTGGGATATTTTTATTTTAAAAATACATAAAAATGTGCAAAAATTACAGAAAAATCAAAAAAACATTAGAAAAATATTTGAAAACCCAAAACCATTTTATTTTCTGTGTTTTAATTATATTTATTAGCATTTATAATTATTATACCTTGTATTGTACCCTTATATAAGCTTATATTATAAATATAACGAAAAATAAATTAAAAATCAAAAAAATATAAAAAGAAAATAAAATTATAAAATGAAAAACAAATAATATATAGATATAAATTAAAATAAAAAATTAAAACCCACACAAAAAAGAATAAAAAGACAAGAGAAGATGAATAATTTTTGAATATCTTTGCCCACACTTGCTTACTCATTATACACCTTTGTTGTAGAGTTATAATAAATTTTAACTCCACATTTTTTTTTATTTATTGCTTTCTATTTATTGTGGGTTAACTTTTGTTTGAATTAGGGTTTTCTTGCGGGTCGCCTCAACGACACTTTTTTCTTCTCTACTCTTCTAGCGAGGATCATTCTTTTAGACCCCCAAGGAGATTTTAGGTTCAACATTACCCTTCCCAAGCAACGCGTCTCTTTAACTAACCTATCTTCTCCCCTTTTCATCCACGTGCAATACATGTATCCCATGATTTTGGTACCATTATGTAGCCCAGATCTACCTATTCTTTACCTAACCTCCACGGTCGACTCCTCCTTCATGTGATTCAACTTGCATGGTTGAAATCACCAAATTCAACTGCCTGAGGCACACAAAACCCCCATCTCCCCCTCCTACTTTCGGTTAGCCATCTTTAAGTGGGAGCTTGCCCTAGCCCTTCTCCTCCTTTGGTGATAGCGGGGGCGAGGATTGAAGGGCCTAGATGGAGCTGCCCTTCAGTGTGATCCATGGTTGATGGGCCATGTACACAGCCATGATCATGGCCATTAGAGCTTCCTGTTGTGGCTGAGCGGGTCATGCAAAGACCTGAGGACTTCAAGACCTCAAGCCCAAGCTTATTCCTCCACCCTCTAACTTTCTTCAGATATCCAGTAAAACCGCATTCTTTATCTTCTTGTTTCTTCTATTTTATACAACACTCACACTCCATCTCTGATCTGAGCATACCTTCATTTCACCCACACAATATCGATCCATGCGAGCCACTCCGATCATCTTCCTCTCTTCTCCAGAGTCTCCTTTGGCTCGACTCCTTTCCTCCTCCTTCAAGGAGGATGAACCCATTAGGGATCTACCTCCATCCACCAATTCAACCCTCCGTTCACCTCTATTCCCTCACACCAACTTGTACATGCTTCGGCTATGCAATCTAGCCTTGCAAGTATAACCATCCTTTAATGGTTGGAGTTTCATGAAAAAAGCTATATTTTATAGCTTCTTCTCTGATGACATAGTATCGAGCCATTGGTTCAGATATCCAAAGCCATCCTCTGGCCTTTTATGGACTTTGCCAACCCTTTACGAAGGTACTCTAACCTTCAATAAAGAGTCACGATCAAGGAGGAGGCGAGGAGCGTACACCGGAGCTCTGTTGCTGCTCAACCTTATGTGGATGAGTCCGAGCATCGAGAAGGTACAAGTACCGCCAGATCAATCTAATCCGACAATCCATAGGTGTTTTGAGCCTCTACCATAGGTCGAAGACATGGTGGGACCGAGCCTCTTCCCGAAGCACTCGGGCCTTTCTTGTGGCCCAAGCCACTTATGCCGACCAAACCAAGATCCAAGCCTCCACCCGCACGTGCTCCATATGTGTGACTTTGTGAAATTTCCATCGAAGATCACCATCTTCTCTAAGTTGTAGATCAACCTTCCCGCCCCACAAGAAACATGTGATGTGCTTGAAATCTTGCATCTATGCCATGTCAATTATATTTAGTTGAATAAATAGCCCTTCGTAGGGTTATTTACATATATACTTCAGCTAATTTTCCTTAATTGCATTTATGCCCATTCTTGGGCTGAAATGTGACATTTTGTGTATTTAAAGTTACGTTTTCTTTACACTAATACCCTTGGATTGAAACTTGGATATCTTGAATATCATAAATCCAATTGAATTGATTTTGGTCTCATTTTAAAGCTCCGATGATCCTCCTTAATTTAACATTGATTCTTTGAATTAATCAGTGTGTTGCTATTTAAAACTAAGAATGATGCCTTATCATTGATTGTTGAAATAAAGTTTTATGGATATATTCTCTTGCATCAATTGAACCCTGATTTTACTTGATGAATCAAGAATTTAATTAAGCCATAAGGTTATTTATTCCATCATTTTGATGACATGATTGTTGGCTAGATAACTATTACATGATCTAGGTGGCTTATGAAATAAACACATTGTTGTTAAGCATACATCAGTACTTTAGGGTTTAATTTATATTAATTGGATTTAATTAATGTCTTGTCAATTCAAAAGTATTACTATGTAATTGTTCTATGTGTATGTATATGTATTGTAATGCATTTCAATTTATAGCATCTTATTAATCTAAATTGCTTCATGAAATCAATAAAAATAATGTGCATTCATATGTTTTTATGTCCTAGATTGCACTTTAAAAAACTTAACCAAGGTATTTCGACCTTATTTAAGCATACTAATATGCATGTGTCCTTGTGTTTGACCTTGGACTTGTCCATGTTAATTTAGCCTCGATCTCTTCATAGAGATAAATTTAGCGAGTTTATGAATAATTTTCTTAAGCTCATATTACAAAGAAACAACATTAACATAGTCGAAAACTGATTTATTAGATGACCCTGTTGCTAGGGATATTTATTCATAGTGTATTTGATTAGGTCAAGATATTTAGTTAAGTAATTTTTAGGGTTATTTAGGTCAATTTTCATGTTTTGTTTTTTTTTTATTTTTATTTTGTTGATGTAATCATATGTTATGTCATATTATTTTTAGTTAGCTATCTCTTTTATCTAATCACCATGTTGTTGTGGCAGGGCCCGTGGAGTCAAAAATGCTTGGCATTATGTGGAGGCAAGGAGATTGGAGATCCAGTTGAAAGGAGTCCACAATAATTAAAGAAGTCCAAGAGCTAGCTAGCTGTTCACTTAATACATTTTGTATTCCTTATGTTTTGCAAATATTTATAATAATAATAATAATAATTCTTTACAGTGGTTCTCATTTGAGAACTTGTGTTTGTAATTAGTGACTACCTTTTTTATGTGGTGCATCGAGACATGTTTCACCCTTTCAAATAAGATGTAATTAGATTGTTCTAATTAGCTCAAATTGTAACTCAATTTCTTCCCTCTAATAGAACTTATGTTTTCACTAGCTCAAGTGCGGATTTTTTCATAGACTTGCATCTACATAGATTAAATTTTATGTTCACTCTTGCATCCACATGTAGAGAGGGTCGAAAATCACTGTAAGTATTCCTAACCTGAGTCTTCATCATTGTTTCTCGCTTGCATACGACTTTTCTCGAATCCTTCCTCTTGAGTTTGTAACCTAGGATCAAAAGGAACTAGGATTAGATGTTAGGCGTTGTTTTATATATTCACAATAATACAATGATAATCTAACTCTTAAAACTAGGAATGTTTAAAGAAAGTCGATAAAAAAATAGAGTAAAATCAACCTTGTAATACGAGAGAGCAATCTGCCCATTATTCATAGGTACATACCTCCAGACAACGTGGGTGAGGACGTATCCCTATGGATAGAGCCCAAATCCCTGGACTTGCCCCCTAAGTCTCCATTTCTGACTTTCACAGATTCGGGAGCTGCAAGGGCTTGCCTCCAACATTATTCTACGTTTTAGTTGTGTAGGTGTGTTAGTTTCTTTTTGGGTGTGATATTGAACCGGGCAGCTGAGGAAGATCACCATTTAACTGAGAACTATCATGAGCACCACTGGGTGTAAGGATACTCAATGTGAGTAATGGATTCTATATTGTACTATCACCAATTAAAGCATGCATGAGAATTCGACCGAACTCTCACAGCCTTCATGTGTGAAGTTGGTGAATTAAAAGGGGTTGTATTGTGATTGTTTTGTGTGAGTGTAGTCTTATACTTTCTCAGACACTCCCATAAGGCTTCTATTCCATTTATTACTAATATTCATAACACAAGAGATTTAACATCTTACAATTCACTTATTTGTTCACGTCTATCGTTAACTACTTCATGTAGTTCTTAGTTCCCTCTACTTTAGGACCTTGACTTTTCTACTTAGGTTACCCCGGTCGAAGTATATGGGGAACCGAGCCCCTAATTCTCTTTTCCATTTGTATCCTTCTTGGGTCCCTCTTATGTAAGTTTTTATATCTGTTACTTAGTCTAATTCAACCTAAATATGGGGGGACCCAAACCCATGTGTGACTGTTGTCTTTATTCTTTTCTCATTTACTATCCTCTTCCTTATTATAGTTTCTTCATTCACTTAGGTTATTTAAAACATATGTATGGGGGTGGGGGAGTACCAGTTAATTGCTTGTACAAATTCCTTTATATTTAGTATGAGCTACGTCTTCATTTCACTTTGTGTTATGAGGCATAACACAAACTAAGTATAGGGGTGTACATATATATTTCATATATAATTTATCCATAGCTCGTACTTTAAAATGTCTTCATATGATATTTTGGGCCAAGGGCAGATGGATTTTTGAACTGATTTGTAAAATGATTTGCACAATGTTTTTAAAATTTTTATAACTATGTGACATGATTTTTGTAATAATGTTTTACAGAATTTCTTGTAAAAGGGTAAAAATATTTTTGACACATTATTTTTGTATATACTTACAACATTATTTAAAAATGGAAAACTATATTAAAAAATATACAAATAAAAATAGTAACTCATAAATGGTTTTATCCCTGATACTTTCACATCACACAAGAGTTATGTGTTAATTAGGCACTCGAGAGATCCTTTTTCCTATCAAGGTGGAAAGAAATGACACAAACTAATATCCTCCATACTTGTCCATTCCATCTCACTTTTCTTAGTCTGACAACTAAAGAGAAAGGGGAATGAAGTGGGAGTTTATTTACTCCCTAGATTTGAGGATTGGGTCCTAAGGAGTATCTTTTGGGCTGGGAGCTTAGGTGAAGCTTGACTCTACACTTGTACATTTAATACAATATATATATCATACCTCCTATTTTTATACATATATATAGAGAGAAAGAGACAGAGAGTATGATAAGTAGTGAAGTTTAGTTCCATTTTGAATAAAACTCGTTTAGACTTAGAGATGGGAGTCACATGAAACTTGAGTCCTGAATGTCAAGTCTTGTACATCACTGATGAATAGCCATTCATCTTCTATTTTGGCTTTCAATCCTAGTAAAATGCATGTAAATACGACTAATTTGCATGAATCAACAACTAATTTTAATATGTATTTAGTGTGTAAAATATCTCTATTTAAACCCAAAATTAAATAATAAAGAAAAGAAAAATAAAGGGAGTATTGAAGATACTTACTAACCCTAGATCCCGAGACTAACTAAATATTTACTAGGTCAACCAGGAATAAAGTAGGGGGAGATAAGGAAAAACACTGTACAAAATAACCAAGAAACCCTAATTCTTTTCTATATAATATACTGTGTAAATAACTCAATACTACATTATTTTATTCTTTAATACACACACTTCCAATAATAAAGTTTTCAACATAAAACTTGTACATAATAATGTATAGAAAATTAGGAAAAATAATAGCCAAAATAAATCATGCACAATGCACTTGGTACATACAGATGAAAAAGACGCAAACCAAATTTATTGATCAATATACTCCATATGAACTCAAATTGAACCAAACTCAGCCCCTTTGTATTCCAAATTAAATTATCAATCAAAAGAAGATGGTTTCATTGAAACTGGAGCCAACTTTTGGGGGTATTATTGCACTAGCACATTAGTACATATAAACCTATTATTTTATTCTTTATAATTTTACTCTCTTTATATTTTTAAATAATTTTATATAATATATTTTACGTATTAAAAATAAAAACATAAATAAAATTTTTTAAAATACACTCAAAATAAATAACACGGCTTTATTCATATGTTTACTATACCTATATTGTACATACATGTAATTATTTATGCATATAAATAAAATTATTAAAATATCATAAAGATATGTAAATACATATTAAATAATGTTATAAATGTATAAATATAATATTATGTATATAAAATATAAAATAAAAATATAATACAAAAATTACAAGTATATATACCTATATATACATGTAAATATTCACCCTTGATAAACAGGTTGTAAAAATAAATAAAAATCACCATAAAATATCTTATAAAATAATAAACATTTTTCATATTTAAGTTTTATTTAAAAAATCATATACTATTTTCAAATTTAATTTATACATATTTTTATTACTATTTTGTCCTGACTTGGTCGTATGTGGACCAATCAGATGCGAGTGAATCTTGACCCACCCGGTCAACACTCCTTGTACACCTCCTCATGCATGCCACCTTCTTCCTCGATTTTTCACACTTCTCCCTCAACTCCTTTCCCCTCGAGCCCTTCAACAAATCTGATCAACACATTACTCTCTACCTTGCCATGCCTATAGGTTCCACCAACCTCCATCGCCTCACACACAATCTCCACACCAAAATAGCCCCCACATCTTCTTATGTAAAATCCACTCCGAACCTTCCTGTCTGATTTTGATCTCTCTCAAGTTACCATAACCCCAAATAACCACATCTGGAGAGTGCCCTTGGTGACAGGATGGAGCCCCATTGTTTTGTGACGAGGATAAGGTGGCCATAGGCTGATCCACCATCGTCGACCTTGCCTCCTATGAGGTTTTGCTTCCAGGAGAATCCCTGTTGAGGAATAGTTTAAAATAGGTTTTTAGTTTGTATTTTCATTCCTAGCATAGATTTAACGTTAGGTTAGTTCCATTTCATTTTAATTAGCGTAAAAATTCAATTTGAAGTTTGCCGGAGCATAGAGCTCCAGCCAATATTTCATCGTGCTACACCCATACTTCGAGCATCCTGACCATCTCTCATCATTCCCCATCACCTTCTCCATCCAAATCACCCATCTGATCAATGTCATCGTGCACCGATCAGTGAATTGATCTCCTCTTCTGCCCCTTTACTGAGATCAATCGTTCCACCCATTTCCTTTGCTACTCAGTTTCAAATCAGGTCGAGAACATACCTCGCAATCTCCTTAACCCTTTTGTACAGGAAGGAGATGTAGAGAAGGAACACGTATACCCAATCAATTGAGGAACTTAATTCTCAAGTCGTCGGAGGAGAAACGACCTCCAAGCCTCCTCCGACGAGGCCTGGACCTACTTGATCCCACCTATGCACGTGGAGGTGTCCCAAGAAGCTTCTGAGATTATTAGGATCACCAGAGACGACCGAAGGAGGGAGAAATCAAATATCAAAACTCTGTTCTTACTGAGGTCCTTGCAGTCGTTAGATCGAAGGTCAGGCCCAGATCTAATCTGGGCCCTTAAATCAAAGCAAAGTGATGTGCACCATCCATCGTTAGATCTTAAGTAACATGACGTGGAAGCACCTCAGCCGTTAGATCCATCTGCACAAGCCACACACGCATGCCTCTTGTGTATATTTAACCCATACCCCCACGCATTTTGTATTTAAAATTTACTTCTGTAAATTAAATATTAAGTGTATATATTATTTACAGTTGGATACCCTGAAGTGTAGTCCATCTCACCTCACATGTAGTTGCACGTGAGGTGCTGGTGATTTTGCATTTTATGTCGTTAACTATCTAGACTTGTTATGAAATGAATGCATATTTTATTACAATTGCAAATAGGTCCTTGTGAGTTGTATATTTTATTTATATGAATATTGCTTGTATTAAATAATTTCTTTATGCCAAAAATAGTAGGAAAATAATGTTAAATGCTTAGAACCATGCCTGATCATGCATAATTTTTATTAGGAATTTAACTTTATTTTCTTATTTTAAAAATACAAAACACACAATTATTCCTTGTTTAGCATTTAAAAACCCATAAAAATTTAAAAATACCTCCCAAATTCCAAAAAACTATAATATCTGTATTATGCTATATTCTGCTACATATCCAAAAATCACCAAAAATACAAAATATAAAACACAAAAACCACAAAACCCTAAAAATCTTATAAAAAATAGCATAAATTTCATAAAATCTAAAAATATATCCTTTTATTTCAATTTTTTTATTACATATATTATATAATAGAAATATTAATTTTAGACGTATAAATATTTATTAAACCTTAAACAAAGTCACATAATTTATATATTGCCTATTTTCATATATTTTCAACTTTTAAATCTAAAAAAATTAGAAAATTTGTATAAAAATAACAAAAATAAAGAAAAAATGGAAAAGACAAAACCATTTTATTTCTATATTTTGACTATATAAAAATATAAAGAACTATATTGTATACACTATATGGATTTCTTTTAAATAGAACTTGATCCTTCCTAAGTTCAGGAAGGTCAACCCCTTTTTGTAGAAAACATGACGACTTTAGTAGAATACGTATATAGATTATATTACAATGTGCAGTTTTAATGTTTGTATTATAATATGCAATTTTGTATGCGGTTTTGTATTTATAATGTGCAGTTATAATACAAACTGTATACACATTCTACTAAAGTGCTCGTATTTTCTACAAAAAAATGGAGGCCTTCCTTAAGTCAGGAAGGATGCATCCTATTTGAAAGGTCCCCTATACTATATATTCCTTTTTATAAGATATAATATATATTATTATATATCTTTTTTAAAAAATAAAAAAGAAATTAAAAAAATTCAAAATAAAAATAAAAAATAAAAATAATTTAAAATACATAAAAATTAAATATAATTTAAAACCCACATAAAAATAAGAAGAACTTGATAAAAATAAAAAAGTAATTGCTAATAATTAAAAATAATTAAAAATAATTCTCTACCCACCCTTGCATCCCAGTGTTTGACAAATTTCTCGCTTATACCTGTATACATTCATGTAGAGTTATAATAAATTTTGATACACACACATTTTATCGCTTATATATAATTGTGGGTTGAATATTGATTTATTTAGTGACTAGTCAATGTTTGAATAATCAAATGGCACCGTTGCGGGGACACAACAGTAGTTTAGGGTATCTTGTATGTAGTGCCTATCTTATTTTATTTTTTATCTTCTTTTATTTCTCTTTATATATTTGTTTAACTGTTTGAATCCATCTCTTATTTGACTTTATTATGAGAGTACACAGAGTGAGGTGGATCTCTTAGGAGATCGACTACACTCGAGCAAGGCGGAGGCCAATTCCTTCGAACTGAACCGACACAAGAGAGCTTCAAAGGAGAACCAAGAGACGAAGGAGAACCGTAGTAGACTAGTTTGGTGTAGATTTTCATTTTGTGAGAGTGATTTATTTATTTATTTGGATAATTGTAATAATTTGGCACTCCCAGGCTCTTAGATTTTTATAGACACATTTCATCAGGTGTTTGCTCACATGGGGGTTCCTATCAGCTTGTACACATCTTCGTCATCTTCTACATTTTGTTGTCCTTATTTTTCTCTTTATTTTATTTTGTTTCTCGTGTTTTATATTTTTCGATTTATTTTTCACTTCATGTCTTTTTTGCATGAGCCATCAGATTTAGGATTTTTATTTATGCTAAGCCCGATAATTACTTGGTCCAAACACTAATTAGACTATATGTTCCTATAGACATCCACGTTTGGATTTAGTCAAATTTAATTGGTGTTTCCCGCTAATAAAAGTTCTTATTTAGGATGGTTCTTGCCGCATTTGCATATAGATTAGTTTTTTAATTAATGGATGGATTATATTGCATGTAGAGTGCTGGATCAAGGTACGTATTTATTACTCTGCATGCGTTCATAGATTTTTCATGCATCGGCTTTTCTATCCTCCTTCTTCTCATGATTTCTAACTCTACATGTGTTCCTTGTTTTCTTAGACTTAACAATAAAATGAATTAAGAAAATTCATTAGGCCTTTATATTGGTGAAATATAAAAAAAGTGAAAATCAAAAAAAACTAAAAAAAGGAATGTTTTCTAAAAACTTTGACCAAATTAAACTTGATTAATTGTCGCGACCCCAATTCCGGGCCGTTGGATCCTCCCATAACCGGATCTGGTTACTCAGCAATAATTCATTCAGCAATAACAACTAACATTCAGAAACAGACTGCAAATAAAGTATATTCGAAAGAAAGTATTTCAACACTTTTCCATTCACAAAATAAAGTTCAGATGATACATTGTCCCATTATAACCATTTACATGTACATCAGCTTGAAAGGAAAATACACAAAAGATTACTAAATACCTTATAAAAGTAAAGCTATTGTAGCGGGCTGGATGTCTAGTATGTAAGCTGGATGGATTTTTAAAGTTCTTGCGATGGCTCACCGACACCTGTTGGGTTTTCCATAAATCGTAGGATAAAAATTAGTGAATGCTAAGTAACGATGAAGAGAAAAGCAAACAAATTGTGTAATTTTACAAAACTTGTTATCACAAAAGTTTCATTCCTTATCATTAATTTAAGTCCTATTCCTTTTCTATTCCACGTCAGGGATTAGTCCAGGGGAACCCCCACCATTCTTGGACTCCGAAGCTGTGGACCCTTCGGGATTAGAGATTGTGTTGATCTTGGTAGGTTTATGCTGCCGCACGTCGCCTCAACCAATCCTCCAATACTACCCTGACAATTTCCTTTTTTTTATTAGACAGGCTCTCAAACCTTCAGCCTAGAAAACAAATGAGCACACCGTCCTCGAGGACTCGGTTGCTTAAAACCTCGGGCTAACATTTAATCATATAACCTAGCGGCTTTAAATACATATTATCATGACCTAGCCGCTATTGAACCACCCATGCCTCCACATGGCACGACCACATCTTCCGTCATTCCAACCTGAATATATTGGCTCCCGGTACCATGCGTTGCAAAACATTCAATTTGTGCACACTTATCAAAACAGGGCAATCGTGTACCACCTAGGTAGGGAAACGCCAATACGGGTTCCTTCTGACAAATCTACAGGTTGCATGCCCGACCTGTAGTTCTACTCCCAGTCATCCTTAACGTGACACACGATCCTTTTCAGGATCCAACTCAAACCACATCAATTCCCTTGATGTAATTCTTCCGTTAAGTCTTTGATTTGCATAATCCGCAATATTTAGTATAAACTCACATATATATTATTCATATGCGTATATACTTGTATTTATGCCTATTTTAACTTCCAAACCCTAACTTTCAAAGCCACTGCATCGATTTGATGCTTAATCCTTATTTTAGTGGGAATCACAAAGCAACTGTTCAGACTTTATCAAGAATAGCCAAAATTAGGGTTCCTTATAGCACATAACATAAAATAAAGAATTTCAATAATCTCGTTTGAAATCCAACAGCAAAAGGAAGGGTTTTATTACCTAATCGAGCTCTCTCTTGCGTATGCAGTGCTTTATCGTGTTTCGTTTTCAAAAAAGATGATTTAAGGCTCCTGAAATGATCGAATTTCATTTTCGTATCAAAAACACTGAGAATGTGCGAAGAACGTGAAGAACACGAATAACACGAAGAATGCCAAGAACATATTTTCTCTTGAAATTTCGGCAGAGCTTCCCCTTATACGGGTTGATATTTCTAGGAAATTTTCAGCAGAGTTTCCCCTTATATCGGGACATATTTCTCGGAAAATTTCGGCATCCCCTTGTATCGGGACATATTTCTCGGAAAATTTCGGCAAAGTTTCCCCTTATATCAGGACATATTTCAAAATAAAAATGAAAAGAGTTTCCTCTATAAAATCAATCGTGAGGAAACCAACAACAAAACTGAAACAATATACTCAAACAACAAGAGATGAAGAATCGGTAGACACCACGCATCTTAGGTGAGTGAATGTATGACGAATCACAGGATTCACTGACATGCATAGCCGCATGCACCTAAGTAGGGTATTACACAGATTTCTCCATCAAAATAACTATAAAAGCATAATTGAAATAATAAAAACATAAGTGATGGAGAATCAGTAGACACCATGCATCTTAGATGAGTGAATGTGTGACGAATCACAGGGTTCACTGACGTGCATAGCCGCCCGCACCTAAGTAGGATGTTACACAGATTTCTCCTCTAACCACAATAGAAAACGAATCGGAAAGAAAGATGAATCGAGAACAAAACTTGGAAGAAAAGAGGATGAATTGAAATCCTAGCTTATAAAACAAACTAAGAGAGGATCATACCTTTCTCCTCCTCGTTCTCCCGGCAGAGCTTCGCTAGCGCTCCTCCTTCGCCTCCCACTCCTCCTCCCGACCTCTCGACCCTAGCCCTTGGGGTGGTGGTGGTAGTAGAAATCGTAGAGAATGAATGGGTAGGGGGTCTATTTATAGGCTCCAGAAAACCACTAACCATGGTTAGAAAATCATGGTTTAGACCTTAACCATGGTTTAGCAGCCCATGGTTTTAGCCAAAGCCTATCTCAAACTTAGGGCTTAAGTCAGAACATTCCAGATGATTCAAGATTTGCTAATGACGCTTAATTAACACTAATCGTGATTAACTTTCACTAATCACGATTTAACTTTTACGGCTTATGCTTATCTTTTGCTAACTATTGATTAGTGTTTGATGATGATCATTAGTGGTTTTCAATCCTTCATTAGTTTCTTTAATCACACTTAATTAGTCTTAGTGACAGTCATTATGGGTTAATGACTTCTTAATCCTCCTTACTTCTCTTTCTTCCGAAAATCATAAAAAATCGAAACAAAGTCCGATTCACACGAAACAAATTCCGTTAGTTTTCTCTTGATCAGTCGGATCTTATGATATATGATCCGAGGGATGCCAAGTTCAAGGCTTTACAATTATAACAGCCTTAAAGAAAGTCTCGTCCTTGAGACTAGAAATGCAGGCATAACAACCTTAAAGAGGATTGTAACCATAACAACCTTAAAGAGAATGAACGTCCTTTCATTTATAATGAACATATACATAATACATAGTGTTATCATTCACACAAGTACGGGTATTTCTCTCTCATTTCTGCCTCAGGTTCCCATGTGACTTTTTCAAACTCTTGGTTCCTTCACAATACTTTAACTAGAGGCACCTCTTTGTTTCTCAACTTCTTGATATCCCTTTCAAGTATTTGCACAGGTATCTCTTGGTATGTCAAGTCTGGCTCAACATGTAAATCATCATAACTTATCTTATGCCCTGGATCCTTAACGTATTTTCTCAGATTTGATACATGAAAAACATCATGTATTACCGAAAGATGTGGAGGAAGCGCAAGTCCATAGGCAACTTTTCCAATCTGCTGAATAATTTCAAAGGGACCCATGAACCTGGGTGCTAACTTCCCACGCAAGCCAAACCTCTGAACACCCTTCATAGGTGATACTTTGAGAAATACAAAGTCACCTACCTCAAATTTAAGGTCTCTTCGCCTGGTATTACTATAACTTTTCTGGCAACTTTGAGCAGTCGATAGTCTTTTTCGAGCAAGCTCTACAGCTTCCCGTGTCACTTGCAGTGTATCTGAATCATAAAGGTTCTTTATCCCGATCTCTTACCGACACAAAAGAGTAGTACACCTACATCCATATAGTACTTCAAATGGTGTCATGCCAATACTTGTATGGTAACTATTATTGTAGGTGAATTCTGCAAGAGGCAAATGTTTAATCCACGATCCCTTCCATTCTAAGGCACATGTTCGTAGCATATCCTCTAGTGTTTGAATCGTACGTTCTGACTAACCATCTGTTTATGGATGATATGTTGTACTCAAGCATAGTTGTGTACCTACGGCTTTCATGAATTTCTCCCAATAGTGTGAGGTGAATCGTGAATCTCGATGAGAAACTACTTCGTTCGGGATACCATGGAGGCGAATCACATGTGTAATATATAACTCAGCAAGCTGGTCTGGAGTGAAAGATAAGCTTATCGAAATAAAGTGTGCTACCTTTGTCAGACGATCTATTATAACCCAGATACTATCTTTACTACCAGTCGTCTGAGGTAAGCTAGTAACGAAGTCCGTGGAAATGCTTTCCCATTTCCATTCAGGTATAGGGAGAAGTTGTAATAATCCTGGTGGCTTTTGGTATGAAGCCTTTACTGCTGGTAAGTGATACATGCATTCACAAACTCAGCAACATCTTTCTTTATTCCTGGCCACCAAAAGTATGAATGAAGATCCTTATACATCATTGTAATTCCTGGATGAATAGATAATCTAGAACAATGAGCTTCACGTAAAATGTCTTTCCTCAATTCAGGTATGTCTGGTACACAAGCTCTGTGATGGTTATATAGTAATCCATCTTGTATATGGAATCCCTCTATCTCATTCTTCTCAAGTTGTTGTGTCAAGTCTTTAAGGACTGGATCATCCTTCTGTCCTTTCTTTATTTTATCCCAGATCTCTAGTTTGTATCGGTGAGGAATAGTTATAGTATCGACACTACTATCAAATGGTTTCCATTCACTTAACGTTGATAGTAAACCCCAGAAGTGGATAGCACTCACCAACCCAGGTGAATAAGTTCTTCTGCTAAGGGCATCTGCTACGACGTTCCCCTTACCATGGTGATAGGAGATAGTGTAATCATAATCTTTCAACAACTCTAGCCACCGTCTCTGTCTCATATTGAGTTCCTTCTGATCAAATAGATATTTCAAGCTTTTATGATCAGTGAAGATTTTAAAAGTAATACCATAGAGGTAATGTCTCCATATCTTTAAAGTAAAAACTACAACAGCTAATTCAAGGTCATGTGTTGGGTAGTTCTTTTCATGTGTCTTGAGCTTACGTGATGCATACGTAACTACCTTACCATGTTGCATAAGAACTGCCCCAAGTCCTTCTTTAGACGCATCAATGTACACTGTAAACCCTTCACTCCCAGAGGGTAGAGTAAGGATGGGTGCAGATGTTAGGCATTCTTTCAGTGTTTGGAAACTAATTTCACATGCATCTGACCATATGAATGGAACTTCCTTCTGGGTCAACCTAGTCATTGGCAATGCTATTCGTGAAAACTCCTTCACAAATCTTCTATAATATCCAGCTAATCCCAGAAAAGATCGTATTTCTGTGACAGTCTTCGGGCGTTCCCAACTCATCACCACACTAACCTTTGTAGGATCAATTAATATACCTTCCCCAGAAATAACATGGCCTAAGAAAGATACTTCAGATAGCCAGAAGTCACATTTGCTATATTTAGCATACAGTTTGTTCTTCCTTAGAGTTTCAAGTGCCTGCCTGAGATGATGTTCATGCAGATACTTATCCTTGGAGTAAATAAGCACATCATCAATAAAGACTACTACAAAGTGATCTAAGAACTCGTTGAATACTCTATTCATGAGATCTATGAAAGCTGCTGGGGCATTTGTCAGTCCAAAAGGCATAACTAAGAATTCATAATGTTCATATCTAGTTCGAAAAGCTGCCTTGGGGATATCCGCATCTTTTATCTTCAACTGATGGTATCCAGATCTTAAGTCAATCTTGGAATACACAGTCGAACCCTGAAACTGGTCAAAGAAATCATATATTCTTGGCATAGGATACTTGTTCTTTACAGTCTTCTTGTTTAGTTGTCTATAGTCAATGCACAACCGCATTGACCCATCCTTTTTCCTGACAAATAAGTCAGGTGCACCCCATGGTGAAGTACTAGGATGAATGAATCCTTTATCTAACAGTTCTTGCAGCTGTACCTTTAACTCTCGTAACTCAGCTGGTGCCATCCTATATGGAGGGATAGAGATAGGTTGAGTATCAAGCATAAGAGAGATTTCAAATTCAATCTCTCGCTCAGGTGGTAATCCAGGTAGTTCCTCTGGAAATATATCAGGAAATTCGCACACTATACGCACGTCTTCTATCATTCTTACCGACCCTGATGTAGTGGATACATAAACTAAATAACCTTGGCACCCTTGCTTTAATAATTGTTGTGCCTTCAATGTAGAGATATATTCGATATTATAATTGGATGTCTTTCCAATGAACTGGAACTCTATCGAGTTAGGAAGGTGAAACGTTATTGTCTTCTGAAAACAGTCAAGACATGCATGATGCCTTTCTAGCCAATCCATTCCTAGTATAAGATCAAAGTCCTCCATTTCTATTAGTATTAGTGAAATAGGTAACTGATGTCCTGCTATCACTACTATACAATTATCCATGATTTCTCGGATTATAAATACTTGTCCTCCTGGTCCCTTGATCACATAGGATTGTTGTACTTCTACTGGTATCTTACCCAAAGTGGGTACTAATCGTCGAGCAATAAATGAGTGTGAAGCACCAGAATCAAATAAGGCATGTACTGAAAAGCCATGAATAGTAACGGTACCTCGTACGACCGTGCCTGAATTGTAGGCTTGTTCTTCAGTGATTGCATTTAGCTGGCCATTAGGAATAGTCAAGCTAGAACCTACAACACTTTGTGGTGGTTGTTGAGTAGGAGATGCTCCTTGTGAGCCCGGACCTCTACCATGTCTTCCTCCGCGTGTTGCTCCATTGCTCAAGGTGGATGTTATACTGTTAATTGGGGTTGATTTAAACCCTGAACCTCTCAACTTCGGACAATATTTCTTGATGTGGCCTTCCTGATGACAGTAAAAACACATACGTGCTCCTGTTTGAGCTAAAGACCCAGCCATAGAGGTGCTAGCTCCTGCTGCTGAGTCGCGAGGATATAGTGGAGGTCTAGAGAAACTCCTTCTTCTAGATAATTCCTGGCCCAAAGTCTGTGGCGAGCTTATATTAGACCCGACTAGATGATAGAGACTATCTCTACGATTATAATGTGCCTTGCTTTTGGATGGTCCACCATTAAAGTGGAAACTTCTTCTTTGGCGGTTTTCATCCCTCTCCATCTCAATACGAGAGGTGATGTCCATTGCTTCATCTACGGTTGTAGCTCTAAAACCAGCAAGCTTTTCTCGTAGATCTCCCTGAAGACCGCTAACGAATTTGGTAAGACACTCTTGTGGTGAAGCTTCTAGAGCTGGTGAGTAATGTAGTAGCTCAGTAAAGTGGATATGATAATCTCGTACGGTCTTAGAACCCTGATTCAGAGAAGCCAACTCTCTCCTCTTTAATTCTTCCCAATGAGAGGGACAAAAGTGAGATTGGAACCTCTCTTCAAAGATATCCCATGGAACAGGATCAGCTAATTTCTTGGAAATTGCTCTCCACCATCGTCTTGCATAGTCTGCTAAGGAGTAATTCGCAAAGTGCACCCAAGTATCTGTTGGTGCATGTATTATTCTCAACATCCTGCTGACGTCATCGAGCCATAACTCAGCCTCGGTAGGTGTCTCTACACCTTTGAATCGAGGAATTTTTCCCTTGCGGTAATTATCTAGTAATGTTTGGTGTCTCAGATTGGTCTTCTCCGTTGATCCTTCAGTTGGGGTAGGAGCAGACTCAGTTGAAGGAAGGTAACTAGATTCTTCCTCATAAAGATGGACAGAACCTTCAATCCTAGCATCAGTAGGCTTAGATGCCTCGGGTCTCTCAGCTTGTGCATTGAGCCTCTCCTCCAATGCTTGTTGCCTTTGCCCCATGTCTTGGAGCATTGTCATCATAGCCACAAATTGTCTAGACATATCTTGGTCTGTCATGATCCTGGGATGAGTCAAGGTCAAAGGTCAGATCCTATATGTCTTAGCATGATGTACATAAGGGACAATAACTTGTGAATGGTACAACAATCATTTATTAAGATCAAAGGATCTTAATACAACCTTAATTTTCTGAATACCGCTAATAGTTGTTAATTACAAAATAAATTACTGGAGTAACCAACCTCTGATACCAATCTGTTGCGACCCCAATTCCGGATCGTCGGATCCTCCCATAACCGGATCTGTTTACTCAGCAATAATTCATTCAGCAATCACAACTAACATTCAGAAACAGACTGCAAATAAAGTATATTCGGAAGAAAGTATTTCAATACTTTTCCATTCACAAAATAAAGTTCAGATGATACATTGTCCCATTATAACCATTTACATGTACATCAGCTTGAAAGGAAAATACACAAAAGATTACTAACTACCTTACAAAAGTAAAGCTATTGTAGCGAGCTGGATGTCTAGTATGTAAGCTGGATGGATTTTTAAAGTCCTTACGATGGCTCACCGACACCTGTTGGGTTTTCCATAAATCATAGGATAAAAATTAGCGAATGATAAGTAACGAAGAAAAGAAAAGCAAACAAATTGTGTAATTTTGCAAAACTTGTTATCACAAAAGTTTCATTCCTTTTCATTAATTTATGTCCTATTCCTTTTATATTCCATGTCAGGGATTAGTCCAGGGGAACCCCACCATTCTTGGACTCCGAAGCTGTGGACCCTTCGGAATTGGAGATTGTGTTGATCTTGGTAAGCTTATGTTGTCGCACGTCGCCTCAACAAATTCTCGAATACTACCCTGACAATTTCCTTTTCTTTTATTAGACAGGGTCTCAAACCTTCTGCCTGGAAAACAAATGAGTACACCGTCCTCGAGGACTTGGTTGCTTAAAACCTCAGGCTAACATTTAATCATATAACCTAGCGGCTTTAAATACAAATTATCATGATCTAGCCGCTATTGAACCACCCGTGCCTCCACATGGCACGACCACATCTTCCATCGTTCCAACTTGAATATATTGTCTCTCGGTACCACGCGTTGCAAAACATTCAATTTGTGCGCACTTATCATAACAGGGCAACCGTGTACCACCTAGGTAGGGAAACGCCAATATGGGTTCCTTCCGACAAACCTACAGGTTGCATGCCCGACCTGTAGTTCTACTCCCAGTCATCCTTAACGTGACACACGATCCTTTTCAGGGTCCAACTCAAACCACATCAATTCCCTTGATGTAATTCTTCCGTTAAGTCTTTGATTTGCATAATCCACAATACTTAGTATATACTCACATATATATTATTCATATACGCATATACTCGTATTTATACGTATTTTAACTCTTAAACCCTAACTTTCAAAGCCACTGCATCGATTTGATGCTTAATCCATATTTTAGTGGGAATCACAAAGCAATTGTTCAGACTTTATCAAGAATAGCCAAAATTAGGGTTCCTTATAGCACAAAACATAAAATCAAGAATTTCAATAAACTCGTTTGATAACCCAACAAAAAAAGGAAGGATTTTGTTACCTAATTGAGCTCTCTATCGCGTATGCAGTGCTTTATCGTGTTTCATTTTCAGAAAAGATGATTTAAGGCTCCTGAAACGATCGAATTTCATTTTCGTATCAAAAACGCTAAGAAGTGCGAAGAACGAACGAAGAACACAAAGAACACGAAGAACACAAAGAACGCCAAGAACATATTTTCTCTTGAAATTTTGGCAAAGCTTCCCCTTATACGGGGTGATATTTCTAGGAAAATTTAAGCAGAATTTACCCTTATATCGGGACATATTTCTCAGAAAATTTCGGCAGAGTTTTCCCTTGTATCGGGACATATTTCTCAGAAAATTTCGGCAGAGTTTCCCCTTATATCGGGACATATTTCAAAATAAAAACGAAAAGAGTTTCCTCTATAAAATCAATCGTGAGGAAAACAACAACAAAAATGAAAGAATATACTCAAACAACAAGAGATGAAGAATCGGTAGACACCACGCATCTTAGGTGAGTGAATGTATGACGAATCACATGGTTCACTGACATGCATAGCCTCCCGCACCTAAGTAGGGTATTACACAGATTTCTCCATCAAAATAACTATAAAAACATAATTGAAAGAATAGAAACTTAAGCGATGGAGAATCGGTAGACACCATGCGTCTTAGATGAGTGAATGTGTAAAGAATCACCGGGTTCACTGGCATGCATAGCCGCCCGCACCTAAGTAGGATGTTATACAGATTTCTCCTCGAACCACAACAGAAAACGAATCGGAAAGAAAGATGAATCAAGAACAAAACTTGGAAGAAAAGAAGATGAATTGAAATCCTAGCTTATGAAACAAACTAAGATAGGATCATACCTTTCTCCTCCTCGTTCTCCCGGCAGCGCTTCGCTGGCGCTCCTCCCTCGCCTCCCACTCCTCCCGACCTCTCGACCCTAGCCCTTGGGGTGGTGGTGGTAGTGGAAATCATAGAGAATGAATGGGTAGGGGGGTCTATTTATAGGCTCTAGAAAACCACTAACCATTGTTAGAAAACCATGGTTTAGACCTTAACCATGGTTTAGTAGCCCATGGTTTTGGCCCATGGTTTTGGCCAAAGCCTATCTCAAATGTAGGGCTTAAGTCAGAACATTCCAGATGATTCTAGATTCGCTAATGACACTCAGTTAACACTAATCGTGATTAACTTTCACTAATCGCGATTTAACTTTCACGGCTTACGCTTATCTTTTGCTACTATTGATTAATGTTTGCTGATGATCATTAGCGGTTTTCAATCTGTCATTAGTTTCTTTAATCACACTTAATTAGTCTTAATGACAGTAATTATGGGTTAATGACTTCTTAACCCTCCTTACTTCTCTTTCTTCCGAAAATCATAACAAATCGAAACGAAGTCTGATTCACTTGAAACAAATTCCGTTGGTTTTCTCTTGATGAGTCGGATCTTATGATATTGGATTCGAGGGATGCCAAGTTCAAGGCTTTACAATTATAACAACCTTAAAGAAAGTCTCATCCTCGAGACTAGAAATGCAGGCATAACAACATTAAAGAGGATTGAAACCATAACAACCTTAAAGAGAATGAACGTCCTTTCATTTATAATGAACATATACATAATATATAGTGTTATCATTCAAACAAGTACGAGTATTTCTCTCTCATTTCTGCCTCAGGTTCCCATGTGGCTTCTTCAAACTCTTGGTTCTGCCACAATACTTTAACTAGAGGCACCTCTTTGTTTCTCAACTTCTTGATATCCCTTTCAAGTATTTGCACAGGTATCTCTTGGTATATCAAGTCTGGCTCAACATGTAAATCATCATAACTTATCTTATGCTCTGGATCCTTAACGTATTTTCTCAAATTTGATACATGAAAAACATCATGTATTACCGAAAGATGTGGAGGAAGTGCAAGTCTATAGGCAACTTTTCTAATCTGCTGAATAATTTCAAAGGGACCCACGAACCTGGGTGCTAACTTCCCACGCAAGCCAAACCTCTGAACACCCTTCATAGGTGATACTTTGAGAAATACAAAGTCACCTACCTCAAATTCAAGGTCTCTTCGCCTGGTATTACTATAACTTTTCTGGCAAATTTGAGCAGTCAATAGTCTTTTTCGAGCAAGCTCTACAGCTTCCTGTGTCTCTTGCAGTGTATCTGAATCATAAAGGTTCTTTATCCTAACCTCTTGCCAACATAAAGGAGTAGTACATCTACATCCATATAGTACTTCAAATGGTGACATGCCAATACTTGTATGGTAACTATTATTGTAGGTGAATTCTGTAAGAGGCAAATGTTTAATCCACGATCCCTTCCATTCTAAGGCACATGTTCGTAGCATATCCTCTAGTGTTTCAATCGTACGTTCTGACTGACCATCTGTTTGTGGATGATATGTTGTACTCAAGCATAGTTGTGTACCTAAGGCTTTCATGAAGTTCTCCCAATAGTGTGAGGTGAATCGTGAATCTCGATCAGAAACTACTTCCTTCTGGATACCATAGAGGTGAATCACATGTGTAATATATAACTCAGCAAGCTGGTCTGGAGTGAAAGATAAGCTTATCGGAATAAAGTGTGCTACCTTTGTCAGATGATCTATTATAACCCAGATACTATCTTTACTACCAGTCGTCTGAGGTAAGCCAGTAACGAATTCCATGGAAATGCTTTCCCATTTCCATTCAGGTATAGGGAGAGGTTGTAATAATCCTGGTGGCTTTTGGTGTGAAGCCTTTACCTGCTGGCAAGTGAAACATGCATTCACAAACTCAGCAACATCTTTCTTTATTCCTGGCCACCAAAAGTATGAATGAAGATCCTTATACATCTTTGTAATTCCTGGATGAATAAATAATCTAGAATAATGAGCTTCACGTAAAATGCCTTTCCTTAGTTCAGGTATGTTTGGCTTGTATATGGAATCCCTCTATCTCATTCTTCTCAAGTTGTTGTCTCAAGTCTTTAAGGACTGGATCATCCTCCTGTCCTTTCTTTATTTTATCCCAGATCTCTGGTTTGTATCGGTGAGGAATAGTTATAGTATCGGCACTACTATCAAATGGTTTCCATTCACTTAACATTGATAGTAAACACCGGAAGTGGATAGCACTCACCAACCCAGGTGAATAAGTTCTTCTGCTAAGGGCATCTGCTACGACGTTCCCCTAACCAGGGTGGTAGGAGATAGTGTAATCATAATCTTTCAACAACTCTAGCCACCGTCTCTGTCTCATATTGAGTTCCTTCTGATCAAATAGATATTTCAAGCTTTTATGATCAGTGAAGATTTCAAAAGTAATACCATAGAGGTAATGTCTCCATATCTTTAAAGCAAAAACTACAACAACTAATTCAAGGTCATGTGTTGGGTAGTTCTTTTCATGTGTCATGAGTTGTCGTGATGCATACGCAACTACCTTACCATGTTGCATAAGAACTGCCCCAAGTCCTTCTTTAGACGCATCAGTGTACACTGTAAACCCTTCACTCCCAGAGGGTAGAGTAAGGATGGGCGCAGATGTTAGGCATTCTCACAGTGTTTGGGAACTAATTTCGCATGCATCTGACCATATGAATGGAACTTCCTTCTGGGTCAACCTAGTCATTGGCAATGCTATTCGTGAAAAGTCCTTCACAAATCTTCTATAATATCCAGCTAATCCCAAAAAAGATCGTATTTCTGTGATAGTCTTCGGGCGTTCCCAACTCATCACCGCACTAACCTTTGTAGGATCAACTGATATACCTTCCCTAGAAATAACATGGCCTAAGAAAAATACTTCAGATAGCCAGAAGTCACATTTGCTATATTTAGCATACAGTTTGTTCTTCCTTAGAGTTTCAAGTGCCTGCCTGAAATGATGTTCATACAGATACTTATCCTAGGAGTAAATAAGCACATCATCAATAAAGACTACTACAAAATGATCTAAGAACTCTTTGAATACTCTATTCATGAGATCCATGAAAGCTGCTGGGGCATTTGTCAGTCCAAAAGGCATAACTAAGAATTCATAATGTCCATATCTAGTTCGAAAAGATGTCTTGGGGATATCCGCATCTTTTATCTTCAACTGATGGTATCCAGATCTTAAGTCAATCTTGGAATACACAGTCGAACCCTGTAATTGGTCAAAGAAATCATTTATTCTTGGTAGAGGAAACTTGTTCTTTACGGTCTTCTTGTTTAGTTGTATATAGTCAATGCACAACCGCATTGACCCATCCTTTTTCCTGACAAATAAGACATGTGCACCCCATGGTGAAGTACTAGGACAAAGGAATCCTTTATCTAACAGTTCTTGCAACTATACCTTTAACTCTCATAACTCAACTGGTGCCATCCTATATGGAGGGATAGAGATAGGTTGAGTATCAAGCATAAGGGAGATTTCAAATTCAATCTCTCGCTCAGGTGGTAATCCAGGTAGTTACTCTGGAAATACATCAGGAAATTCACACACTATAGGCACATCTTCTATGATTCTTTCTGATCCTGATGTAGTGGATACATAAGCTAAATAACCTTGGCACCCTTGCTCTAACAACGGTTGTGCCTTCAATGTAGAGATATATTCGATATTATCATTGGATGTCTTTCCAATGAATCGGAACTCTGAGTTAGGAAGGTGAAACGTTATTGTCTTCTGAAAACAGTCAAGACATGCATGATGCCTTTCTAGCCAATCCATTCCTAGTATAAGATCAAAGTCATCCAATTCTATTAGTAGTAGTGAAACAGGTAACTGATGTCCCGCTATCACTACTATACAATTATCCATAATTTCTCGGATTATAAATACTTGTCCTCCTGGTCCCTTGATCAAATAGGACTGTTGTACTTCTATTGGTATCTTACCCAAAGTGGGTACTAACCGTCGAGCAATAAATGAATGTGAAGCACCAGAATCAAATAAGGCATGTACTGAAAAGACATGAATAGTAACGGTACCTCGTACGACCGTGCCTGAATTGTAGGCTTGTTCTTCAGTGATTACATTTAGCTGGCCATTAGGAATAGTCAAGCTAGAATCTACAACACTTTGTGGTGGTTGTTGTGTAGGAGATGCTCCTTGTGAACCCTGACCTCTACTATGTCTTCCTCCGCGTGTTGCTCCATTGCTCAAGGTGGATGTTATACTATTAATTGGGGTTGATTTAAACCCTGAACCTCTCAACTTCAGACAATATTTCTTAATGTGGCCTTTTTGATGACAGTATAAACACATACGTGCTCCTGTTTGAGCTGAAAACCCAGCCACAGAGGTGCTAGCTCCTGCTGCTGAGTCGCGAGGATACAGTGGAGTTCTAGAGAAACCCCTTCTTCCAGATAATTCCTGGCCCAAAGTCTGTGGCGAGCTTATATTAGACCCGACTGGATGATAGCGACGATCTCTACAGTTATAATGTGCTTTGCTTTTGGATGGTCCGCCATTAAAGTGGAAACTTCTTCTTTGGTGGTTTTCATCCCTCTCCATCTCAATACGAGAGGCGATGTCCATTACTTCATCTACAGTTGTAGCTCTAAAACCAGCAAGCTTTTCTCGTAGATCTCCCTGAAGACCGCTAACGAATTTGGTAAGACACTCTTGTGGTGAAGCTTCTAGAGCCGGTGAGTAACGTAGTAGCTCAGTAAAGTGGATATGATAATCTCGTACGGTCTTAGAACCATAATTCAGAGAAGCCAACTCTCTCCTCTTTAATTCTTTCCATGAGAGGGACAGAAGTGAGCTCGGAACCTCTCTTCAAAGATATCCCATGGAACTGGAACAACTAATATCTTGGAAATTGCTCTCCACCATCGTCTTGCATTGTCTGCTAAGGAGTAATTAGCAAAATGCACCCAAGTATTTGTTGGTGCGTGTATTATTCTCAGCATCCTGCTGACATCATCGAGCCATAACTCAGCCTCGGCAGGTGTCTCTACACCTTTGAATCGAGGAATTTTTCCCTTTCGGTAATTTTCTAGTAATGTTTGGTGTCTCAGAAGGGCCTTCTCCATTGCTCCTTCAGTTGGTGTATGAGCAGACTCAGTTGAAGGATGGTAACTAGATTCTTCCTCAGAAAGATGGACAGAACCTTCAATCCTAGCATCAACAGGCTTAGATACCTTGGGTCTCTCAGCTTGTGCATTGAGCCTCTCCTCCAATGCTTGTTGCCTTTGCCCCATGTCTTGGAGCATTGTCATCATAGTCGCTAATTGTCTAGACATATCTTGGTCTGCCATGATCCTGGGATGAGTCAAGTCAAAGGTCAGATCCTATATGTCTTAGCATGATGTACATAAGGGACAATAACTTGTAAATGGTACACCAGTCATTTATTAAGATCAAAGGATCTTAATACAACCCTTAGTTTTCTGAATACCGTTCATAGTTGTTAATTACAAAATAAATTACAGGAGTAACCAAGCTCTGATACCAATCTGTCGCGACCCCAATTCCGGGCCGTCAGATCCTCCCATAACCGGATTTGGTTACTCGGCAATAATTCATTCAGCAATCACAACTAACATTCAGAAACAGACTACAAATAAAGTATATTCGGAAGAAAGTATTTCAACACTTTTCCATTCACAAAATAAAGTTCAGATGATACATTGTCCCATTATAACCATTTACATGTACATCGGCTTGAAAGGAAAATACACAAAAGATTACCTAACTACCTCATAAAAGTAAAGCTATTGTAGCAGGCTGGATGTCTAGTATGTAAGCTGGATGTATTTTTAAAGTCCTTGCGATGGATAACCGACACCTGTTGGGTTTTCCATAATTCATAGGATAAAAATTAGCGAATACTATGTAACGAAGAAGAGAAAAGCAAACAAATTTGTGTAATTTTGAAAAACTTGTTATCACAAAAGTTTCATTCCTTCTCATTAATTTAAGTCCTATTCCTTTTCTATTCCATGTCAGGGATTAGTCCAGGGGAACCCCACCGTTCTAAGACTCTGAAGCTGTGGACCCTTCGGGATTGGAGATTGTGTTGATCTTGGTAAGCTTATGCTGCCGCACGTCGCCTCAACCAATCCTCCAATACTACCCTGACAATTTCCTTTTCTTTTATTAGACAGGGTCTCAAACCTTCAGCCTGGAAAATAAATGAGCACATCGTCCTCGAGGACTCGATTGCTTAAAACTTCAGGCTAACATTTAATCATATAACCTAGCGGCTTTAAATATATATTATCGTGACCCAGCCGCTATTGAACCACCCGTGCCTCCACATGGCACGATCACATCTTCCGTCATTCCAACCGAAATATATTGGCTCACGGTACCACGCATTGCAAAACATTCAATTTGTGTGCACTTATCATAACAGGGCAACCGTGTACCACCTAGGTAGGGAAACGCCAATACGGGTTCCTTCTGACAAACCTATAGGTTGCATGCCTGACCTGTAGTTCTACTCCCAATCATCCTTAACGTGACACACGATCCTTTTCAGGATTCAACTCAAACCACATCAATTCTCTTGATGTAATTCTTTCGTTAAGTCTTTGATTTGCATAATCCGCAATACTTGGTATAGACTCACATATATATTATTCATATGCATATCTACTCGTATTTATGCCTATTTTAACTCCCAAACCCTAACTTTCAAAGCCACTACATCGATTTGATGCTTAATCCCTATTTTAGTGGGAATCACAAAGCAATTGTTCAGACTTTATCAAGAATAGCCAAAATTAGGGTTCCTTATAGCACAGAACATAAAATCAAGAATTTCAATAAACTCGTTTGATAACCCAACAAAAAAAGGAAGGATTTTGTTACCTAATTGAGCTCTCTATCGCGTATGCAGTGCTTTATCGTGTTTCATTTTCAGAAAAGATGGTTTAAGGCTCCTGAAATGATCGAATTTCATTTTCGTATCAAAAACGCTAAGAACGTGTGAAGAACGAACGAAGAACGCGAAGAACGCGAAGAACACGAAGAGCACAAAGAACGCCAAGAACATATTTTCTCTTGAAATTTCGACAGAGCTTCCCTTATACGGGGTGATATTTCTTGGAAAAATTCAGCAGAGTTTCCCCTTATATCGGGACATATTTCTCGGAAAATTTCGGCAGAGTTTTCCCTTGTATCGGGACATATTTCTCGGAAAATTTCGGCAGAGTTTCCCCTTATCGGGACATATTTCAAAATAAAAATGAAAAGAGTTTCCTCTATAAAATCAATCGTGAGGAAAACAACAACAAAACTGAAAGAATATACTCAAACAACAAGAGATGAAGAATCGGTAGACACCACGCATCTTAGGTGAGTGAATGTATGACGAATCACAGGGTTCACTGACGTGCATAGCCGCCCGCACCTAAGTAGGGTATTACACAGATTTCTCCATCAAAATAACTATAAAAGCATAATTGAAAGAATAGAAACATAAGCGGTGAAGAATCGGTAGACACCACGTGTCTTAGATGAGTGAATGTGTGACGAATCACAGGGTTCACTGACGTGCATAGCCGCCCGCACCTAAGTAGGGTGTTACACAGATTTCTCCTCGAACCACAACAGAAAACGAATCGGAAAGAAAGATGAATCAAGAAAAAAACTTGGAAGAAAAGAGGATGAATTGAAATCCTAGCTTATGAAACAAACTAAGAGAGGATCATACCTTTCTCCTCCTCGTTCTCCCGGCAGCGCTTCGCTAGCACTCCTCCCTCGCCTCCCACTCCTCCTCCCGACCTCTCGACCCTAGCCCTTGGCGTGGTGGTGGTAGTGGAAATCGTAGAGAATGAATATGTAGGGGGGTCTATTTATAGGCTCCAGAAAACGACCAACCATGGTTAGAAAACCATGGTTTAGACCTTAACCATAGTTCAGCAGCCCATGGTTTTGGCCCATGGTTTTGGCCAAAGCCTATCTCAAACTTAGGGATTAAGTCAGAACATTCCAGATGATTCTAGATAAGCTAATGAAGCTTAATTAACACTAATCGTGATTAACTTTCACTATCGTGATTTAACTTTCGCAGCTTACGCTTATCTTTTGCTAACTATTGATTAGTGCTCATGATCATTAGCGGTTTTCAATCCATCATTAGTTTCTTTAATCACACTTAATTAGTCTTAATGACAGCCATTATGTGTTAATGACTTCTTAACCCTCCTTACTTCTCTTTCTTTCGAAAATCATAACAAATCGAAACGAAGTCCGATTCACACGAAACAAATTCCATTGGTTTTCTCTTGATGAGTCGGATCTTATGATATAGGATCCGCGGGATGCCAAGTTCAAGGCTTTACATTAATGGACTTCATTATTTTGGGTTCCTAAAGCTCACATTGTTCTCAGGTACCATCCAGACAGAGTAAGGCACGACCCTTAAGGATTAGAGCCCAAAACCTAACATGTGTACTGCCTTGTGTATCGCTTGACTTGTGAAGTAAAAATGCTTCTATCGATGTGTGGGTGAGTATGACCATATCTGCTTGTGGATATGGTCAAAATTACTTAAGCATAGGGGTATTGCGATGGTGTAACCCTATCTCATTGTACCATGCCTGAGTACCCTTCAAGGGAAGTATCAGATTCACTACATCGACTTATTCTCTATTTCTTTGGCTGAGTAGCATGCTTAGATCTGATGAGGACTTCAAAAAGTACATGCCACTGGTTACAAAGGAAGCGGAAGTATGTGATGCTTGTCTGGTAGTACTCACTCTCCTATAGGGTTTTCATTAGCTTAACCTGAAAAGATTGCCTGAAAACAACAATAAAAACAATCAAGATAAAAAGCAGAACTCTCATGACTTCACGTATTGTGTTGGTGAATGCACCCTTGTATTATGTTTGATTGATTTTAGTTAGGTCAAAGATCCAAAAAACGTGTACTTGCACCTTTTCTTTACACTTCTTTTCATTTTTTCTCACTTTGAGCCTTCACGCATTTTCTTTTCACTTTATTTCTTATCACTCTTCATGTTCATAAATCCTCTTCTTACATCCTCTTGTTTCCCAATATGGCAGATCAGTGATGGTTTTGTTCAAACTTTGTGAACACCCATATCGATTCCCTGATTCCGACATCCTCAATAATTCAGTATGATTCCAGAGAGATTGGTTCGAACTTTATGAACTACTCTCAAGGCTCCCCGCTTATTTCACCTTGGATTTGAGATGACTCTCTTCCCAAATTCTCTTCCTATAGAATGGAGATAGAAAAATCTCCATTCACATCTCCAACTTTAATAAAATTCAGTATCGACTCTGATCTTGAACGTTTCTCATCATATGGTGCCCATTTCCAGTCTGATCAGGGTGTTTCCTCTTGCAGTAGAAAGACCCGATCATGAATTATTGTTAGATTCAAATACTAACATGGCTCCTAAAAAATGAAAGGTTCACCAAGTAGAGCAGAATGAGGTCAATGTACAGATTCTCACCTCTATACATATGATCCCACAACAATTGACTACACCGGATGAGATGCATGCCGCCTTCCATGAAATGCTGATGGAGACAAGGAGAGATAGAGAACAGAGAGGAGGAAGAGTGGAACACAATATAGATGGACCCCATGGAGGGGAGCAAGAGAGAAGAGAGGCTCCAAAGCCTACACTGAAAGAGGCATACAATCCTGGCATTGGCTAGATGGCAGAGTGGATCCAGATTCCACTAATCCACATACATTTTGAGTTGAAGCCACAACTCTTGTCCCTTCTTCCCTCTCTTCACGATAACACTAATGACGAATCGTATATACATCTACAGTAGTTTGGTTGTACCACACATTACACCAAAATTCCTTTGGGGGTTATCAAAATGACCGCTTTCCCGTTCAGTCTTCAAGATAAGGCTCTTTGCTCGATCAAGAATTTAGAGAAAGTGTTAATGATTTGGGAGGAGATGAAGTCAGCATTCCTCCGCAAATTCTATCCTCTAGGTCGTCTCAACAAGATGAGCGTATGTATTTCAAACTTCTCCCAGCAACCCCACGAGTCCATCCATGAAGCAAGGGAGAAGTTTAAAGATTTATTGGAGAAATGTCCCCACCACGACATTCCAAAGACCAGCTTGGTCCAACACTTCTTTGGGATTGAGAAAAACCAAAGGCTGGTGGATTCCACCCGTGGGGGATCACATTTCAATAAGGATGAAGATGTGGTCTGGCAAAATTTTTATGAAATTTCTGATGGAGAAGCCACCCACTCTTCATCCCAAACATATCAAAAATAGACACAGATCCTCCACAAAACTGTCAACATGGCACCTTCGCAATAAGAGGACATGTGCGAGGGCTCTAATCTCAACATCATTGGGAACCACCTATTCAAAGTGGACATCCTCGGGAAGAGATCACACGAGCTCGAGAAAATAGTTGGGATCTAATAAAGAACCAAGGGTCTAGACAAGCTCAACCAAATTGCCAAGCAGGTGGAGCTTCTTGTCAGTACAATCAACACGTGTTAGTATTCAACCTCATCAACCGAGACACCTGCTGCCAAGCAACAGGCGCAACTAAGCCCATGGAAATTGTCACCAAGTCAACATCTATATTATGTGCAAGCTCCTGACCAAGCACCTTTATATCAACACCAACAGACATAGAAGGTGGTCTACCATCCAAAGACTCATCCATCCTACGTAGAGCCATTCTTCCCACCTTGACCCCCACATTCAGGAGGTGAACGACGTTGGAGCAATGACACGCAACTGAGCCATCCTGACAGACAATATCAGGGCCACTAATCGACCATGCGCTCGTACCACAAACCTCACAGTGGTAGAATGATCCATCACCATCCTCACCAACACCAATCTCCACACAATACTAATTGTTGAGCGGACATCTTTGGGCTTTTATGTTAATGAAATATTCACAAAGTCGTTGAGCCCATAGAAGCGGTAAACAAAATTTCTATTTAATCTCATGCAAAAATAAAGAAGAAAATGTAGCAAGAGATTTTGCTATTTAATTTACCTGTACAACTAACATCATCGAACTCAGGGAAGCTACAAAAATCCTAACGGTTATTCTATGTAATGAGAATTCAATGAAAAAATAAAGGAATTTTTATTCACACTATGCTTGAATGTTATATTTTCTTTTTGGATTTTGTATTTTTTTAAGGAATTTTAATGTTACATTTTTATTCGATTTTCATATATTTATTTTTTATTTTATTATTATTTTTTTCAAAAACAATAGGAGAATTAAAGAGAATTTAAAGAACACACACTCAACTCTTTTTGAATTTTTTAATTATGTCAAAAATAACCAAAAAATTTAAAAAAAAATATTTTGGGTTTTAGATAATTTTTTTATTTTTTTGTAATTTTCTAGATTTTTCCACAATTTTTAAAGCCTTTTAAATAAATAAAAAACATGGAATTAAATAAAAAAAATAAAATGAATGATTTTGGAATTTTAAAATAACCAATAATCTCAAAAACATTTCAACTATTGACAGAATGAAAGATATTTTATGTTATGCAAAGAGCCATTTTATGATTTTTTTGGATTTTTAATTGATTTTTTTATGAATTTATAATGTTTTAAGAGGTTTATGTTTTTATGGTTTTTATAATCAATAAAAATGCAAATATTAGACAGTAGTTAAAAAATCAAAATAAACGGATATAATTTTTTTAGAATTTTTCGATTAAGTTTTATAATTTTTATGACTTTTTTAATACAAACAACACATTTTTATGAGTTTCAATTTTAATAAATAATAAAAATAAAGAAAATATGAATTGTAAATTATGCAAGATGAATGTGTCCGGACACTATATGAATTTTTATGGAATTTTTAAGGGTACTTTGACCATTTTTATTTGATGTTTAATAGAAAAATCAAATGCAAGCAAATACGGGTCTATATACAAATATTTTAAGTTTGAGGCCTAAATAATAATGAAGATAAAATAGCAGTGCTAGATATATAAAAATCCTAAAACTCACTCACAAGGGCATGTGCGCCCCGCTGGACTAGACCTTTCTGTAAATAAATTAAATCTGAAGGACAATCAATAATAGAGAAATTCAAACCTTTTTTTGCAATTTACCCATAACAATCACGTATTGAGCATGCACTACAGTTTAAACAAATAATTTTCCAAATAAAATTAATATGAAGTATAAAAGTGCAAATGTTCAATCAAAGACAAGATGACATGTGCCCTCGCAAGTTCTTATTTAAAAATAAATAAAAGACATGGGTTAAAGCGTAAATGTACCCAGAAATGGCATGGCTCCTTGGACGGTTTAGATGCGCTTTCAGACTAATCGGATGGCTAAGAATCAATCTTATGTGGAGGACATCAACCACATATGATGCTTCGATCTACAGCTCAGAATTGGGACATAATGAATGGCTGAGATGTAAATTGGGGCCCCTTTCTTGATCGCACGATTCGGACATGATCTTGAAGAACTAGAAAGAAGGAGTACTCAGATGAGCTCTGATCGGGAGATCTCAGTCATGGCTCATCCAAATCCTCTACTGATGGATGGTACAACTTCCTGGGATCCTCCATTGTCGATCTGAGCTAGCAATCGATCTTAAAGGTATTCAGATACGAATATAGAGATTGGAGAAGTTTCTCCTGCAAATGAATCCTCCATGTTTCACTTTTTGCTTAGATGCCTGCCTTTGACCTGTAAATTGAAGCTGAAGCTCAGAGAGTTCCTTTGGCTTATAAGTTAGGGTAAAAGCACGTGAAATGATGGTGAGTAGGGACTTCTGATAGAGGTGATCAGAGAGGAAGTCAAACTCTAGCTATATGAAGAACTGGAGGTGATCAGATAGTGAATGGGCTGGAGAAAGATGGTGCGAGTGCGCTGGTGTAGTCAGAAATTGATGAGGTTGATCGAAGTTCCTCCGATCATGTTGATCAGATCTGGACGATAAGATCTGATCTATGTGATTCTGATGAAATCAAAGAAAAAAAGATATGTTGAATTAAAGTTAAGCTAACTAGTTTACCTACGGATAAGAAAGACGGTGGAAATCGCCTTGATCTGCGATGTGGCAGAGAGGCAGAGACGTGCGACGGAGATCACCGACAACGTGGGCGAATCATGACCTTCACTCGAACTTTCACACTCCAAATCGAAGAGCAGCTTCTTTGTCATCACAGCTATCTCCTGAAACCGATCGTGGGCAAAATATGGGTCAAGGTAGATTGAAAGCTAGTTGGAGGTGGAGGGTTGGTATTTGTTAGATGAACTCCAGCATGGATTTGAATTAAAAAATAAGCGTTGATCGAGGCAAGTTTGGTGGTTTTGGAAGGCTGGAGAGCAAGAGGCTTGAATGCATGTCCATAATGGAGAAGGAAATGGAGATATTTAGTGAATATGGGCACGTGGAAAACTAGGTGAAGTAACGACGGCAAACAAAATTAGCGGGCAACATGTGTAGACGAACCGATTGACCTGGGTTAAAAAACCTAGGTCGACCAATCAGATCGTGCCTGGGATGAGGACAAAATATACAATAATACCCTAATTGGTCACATTTCACAACTTAACTCTGAATTTTATAAAATCACCTCCATTTTAAAGATAATATGATTTAGAGTACAATGAAAGTGAGTTTCATGAACTTGAAGTTTAGTTGGGAAAAATATTGATATCGTAAGTTTCTACTTTTGTGGCCTTTGGAAAGTGATGTTATTTATACAATACATATAAATTTTATTTATATTTATTTTTATTATTTACAAACGGATTTTATGCATAATTTTCAAGAAGAAATGATTTTTTATTTAAAAAGAATTTGGTAATAAAATAAAGAGTGTGTAATATAGACAATAATATACAAGTGTTAAATGACAAGTGTATTTCTAGAATTTGTGGTGTTTTTGGCCTTATCTCACCCTACTTTATTCCATGTCGATTAGGTCAAGTCTTGACCATCTCTCAGAATTTGATTCAACATGTATCTATTACCTACATATAGTTTTGTATTTTCTTTATTTTTCCTTTATTTATTTATTTATTTTAGGTTAAAATATTGATAAATATACACTATTTACACATGTATGCTGGTTAGTAAGAATATGGATTTATTGATATTTACAAGTATTTTATAAGGGATTTAAAGCTAAAATAAATGAATAAAGATGATGAAATGCATGTTCATCATTCCCCTATGCTTTGCCTTTTCTAGTCCCTTAGCAAACACTTATTTGAAAGAATAAGTGAATAAAAGAAAAGGAATAAAGGAAAAATAAAGAACTTAGAACAATATTGAGTATTAAACTTATCTTCATAAAATTGTAGTATGGAGCTCGGTCAGATCTTTGGATTATTAGTGTGGCGGAACCTTAATGGGAAATGGATTTAAAACCTAACAGTCCTCATGTTCCATAAGACTCCTATTCAGGTCGCCTCAACACTCAGGTCATATCAAGTCTACATACACAAATTCTTATGACTATGAATCTTGTACGGTGTATGTGAAATATAGCTCCTCACCTAAAAAGTGGTAAAGAAATAGCCTCCCTCAACAAGGTAACTCTAGTCGCCCGATCTAACAACACTATCCTCGAGGAGCAGGGATATTCCCTTCTAAGTTCAAGTGCAACTAGCTCAAGAAGAGGAGATTAGAATGGACGGTAGACAGTGTAGCCACTTATCCTTGGATGCATGACCAGTTTATCCAAGTCATCCAGCTACAATCGCACAATAATTTGACTTTGAAGCTCATCCTTATTTATTGACTATATACTTCGGCAGGCATTTTATTTTTAATCAGACCTGTCCACTTTTTTGGAGTTTTTGCAATTTTTTTAATATATACAAGTTTGCATCATGTACATAAGGAGTTTTTCTTTTTGAGCCAGTAGACTATCTATATTTTGAAGCAGTATTGCAACCCCACATCATCCTGTCTTTAGACCTCAATGCTACTAGACCAGGTTGAGATGCACTATCCTTCTTAGAGGAAGATAGATGTTTCTAGTTGTTACAACCCATATGCTGCCTCAAGCCAAAGGATTCTACACCCCCACCGCCTCATCCATGAAGAGCTATGTGTAGAGTGTGTGTCCAAGTTAATCCATGATCTAAAAGAATCATGCGTGTGTTGTTAAATACTCTACTTAGACTACTCTAGATGACATGTGAACATAGTCTTGTGGAATCGAAGAATTAAGTCGCTAGGACCTGAATAGTCTCAACTCCGGTTCTTATAAGGTTCCTCTGAAATTAAGTGGATTAAGGTCATAACCAAGCTCCATCCTTCAATTTTATTCCAAACTAGTTTAAAAGTCAATACTATTCTCGAAAGTGCACATGCAAATGCAAGAAATATATAAAAAAACATATTTTTTTGAAAGAAAGAAAAAGGAAAATCTTTTTGAAAAGTTTTCAAAGGGTTTTGCAATTTTTTGTGGATTTTAAGCACTTTTTTATTTGGTTTTACGAAAAAGAGTTAGTATATATATATAGGTACATACAAGGATTATACAAATTTTATACAAGGTTTTACAAGAGGATTTTAAATACAAGTTTTTATAAAAGAATTTTATATATAATAAAAATTTTACAGAAGGGAAGAAGATAAAAGTTTTTACCCACAAGTGGTTTTTACGAATATATACATCCCATAATTTATATCCCTCTAATAAAATACTTCTACAATAGTATACATCACATTTTTATAGCCATTTTGATTAATAAAAGCACTTTAACAAAAGTATATATACAATATATGACACCCCTTATACTTAGCTCGAAATATGTCCTCATAGTGATCAAAGAGATACAAAGGAAGACACAACTTGCGCTAAGTATAGAAAAGTGAAAAGAATACTATATAACAATGACTCAAAGAATAGATGAAGAGAAAAGAAGTAGGCGATCCCCCTATACTTTGGATCAAATAATCCTAAGTATAGAAGACTGTACAAACGAGGAAAATTGAGGAAGAGAATGAACAACTCAATGACTCGACTTGTCCTCCCCTATACATAGGGTGAAAACAAATGGCTTCAGCAACTGTCCATTCAAAATGAATGGGCGTGTGTCAGATGACAACCCAGATATGATAATACTACCATTATCATGCACAGCTCTCAAAATGAACAGTCATAATCATTTGCTTTTCATTTTGCCTATAAATAACTTCAACTTAGCATCAAACAACCATGTTTTCTGATCAGGGGAGAAGGTCTTTCTTTTAGTATGTCTATCATGCCAATGCTTGACTTTCTCCTTATACATGAGTGAGTTGTCATATGCAAAATCTCGGAATTCCAACAATCTATTCAGATCCAACTTCCTATTCTTTCATGCTTTCTAATAATAAAGATTGCATAAATAGAATGCCCATAAAGATTTGTGAATTAATTCTACTAGTAGGTGGCAGGCTTTCCATACACCAATCTGTTGGGAGACATACCCATGGTGACTTGTACATCGTCTGGTAATCCCATAGAACCGAGTCAAGCATCAGGAACAAGTTTTTGCAATATAATCTTGATCTTCCTATTCAAAATCTCAGCCAAGCAATTAGTTTGTGGGTGGAAGGAGATGCAACTCTGTGCTCAATGGCGTACTCCTTTACAAGCTTCTTGACTTATCTATTAATGAAATGGTTTCCCCCATCTGAAACAAGTATCTTGGTAATCCTGAACAATGAAATAATATGGTCCTTGAGAAAGGAACACACCGTATGACTATCAGTGGCTCTGTTGGGGATAGCATCCATCCATTGACTAACATAATCCACGACAAGTAGGATGTACTCATATCCCTGACTGATAGGAAATGGGCCCATGAAGTCTATGCCCCAAGCATAACAACAATCTAAAAGCTGTATATATCTTAGGGGCATGGTATCTTTGGAACCAATGGTTCCTCCCATCTTGTGACAGTCAGTACAACCTCGAACATACTCTGTAGCATCCTTAAATGATGTTGGCCACCATATGTCGCTCTGTAGAATCTTAGTTGTCGTGTGCTTCCCCGAATGATGCCCACCAAATTCTAATTTGTGACAATGCTCAAGTATAATGGTGTATTCCTCCAAAGGAATGCATCTTCTCCATATACAATCCACACCCTCATAAAATAAGTATGGATCCTCCCATTGGTAAAAATGTATCTTAGACAGGAATCTGCCTGCCTTATGCTTTGACCAATCCTGTGGAACTTTCATGGAGATAAGATAGTTCACAATATCATCATATCATGGGAGTGAGTCCATAGACAAAATGGTCTCATCTGGAAAGGTCTCATAAATATTGATCATGCTCTACTCATAAGTATCTGCATCTATAATACGAGAAAGGTGATCAGCCACAACCTTTTTCACTCCAGGTTTACCTTGAATCTCTAACTCAAACTCCTAGAGAAGAAGAATCCATATGATAAGGCGTGTTTTGGCATCCTTCTTTGCTGGTAAGTACCGTATGGCAGTGTGATCCATGTACACAATAACATGGGAATCAATGAGGTAAGATCTGAACTTCTCTAATCCAAAAACAACTGCTAACATCTCCTTCTCTATCACTGTATAATTTCGTTGTGCCTCATCCAAAGTCTTAATAGCATAGTATATAGCAAATGGTATCCCACCCATTCTCTGTCCTAAAACAACTCCAACTGCAAAATGTGACGCGTCCGTCATGATCTCGAAGGGAAGAGACCAATCAGGTGGTTGTAGGACAGGAGCACTAGTAACCAAGTCTTTCATCTGATGAAATGCAAGGCGGACTTTCTCATCAACAACAAACTCACTCTCCTTGCACAGAATCTCAGTCAAATATCTGGCGATCTTGTTGAACTCCTTAATGAATCGCCTTGTATCCCAAAAATGAACTCAACTACTTCAAATTATGTGGTGGCTAAATCTTGGATATCACATCGATCTTAGCCGACTCAACCTACATAGACATGCCATGAAGTAGGTACACAGGTCGGAATCTCCTCACTATGGTCATTCTTCACAATAGTAATCTCGAGTTTCTTCGGGGCCACTAGTAAAGGACTGACCCATTTGGAATCCAAATAGAATAAATAAAGCCAGTATCACACCATTTCCTGATCTCTTTCATGACAACCCCCCTTATATTCAGATTTAGACGGTGTTGGCACTCACGAAGGTTTTATATTCATCCTCTAAGTAGATATGATGCAGGCACAAAGCTGGACTAATCCCATGGAGATTCAAATATTCCACCCTTGACCTTGCGGTTTCTCTCAAGAACCTCTAGCATGTGAGATTCTTGTTCATCAATCAACTAAGAGCTGACGATGACCAAAAACATTTATAGGGGACCCATAAGGAAAAGCATACTTCAACGTTGATGGTAAAGCCTTACGCCTAGGTGGGGTCTGAATTGGCGTTGTAACGACCTATGTAACTGCACTGGTAGAAGGTATATAATATGCATTCTGTGAACTGTCCACCATGGTTACTAATGGCTCAACAAATAGAATCTCAAAAAGATCTGCAATGAATGATCTCTGCTCAGACAGGAATGGCTCATCATGGTATTCAAAATCCTCAGTAATCTCAGAAATAAAGGTTTCAGATATCTGTACCTTAGAACTCTCAAAAGGAGGTATATCAGTAGTCTCAAGATGATGTGTCAAAGAAACATCATATGATACCTACAAAAACTCAGACTAATATTCAGAAATCAGCTCAAACTGCCCATTAACAAACAAATCAGAAGGATCAATAAGGGAACTCATGGTGACTATGCTTTTCAGAGAGTACTTCTGAGAAAGGAACTCGTGGGTGTCTATGAAATCATTAAAAGGATATGCCTCTCTAAATTCGACAAGAAAATCACAGTCCTCAGGATCTGGTGTAACTGTTTGTCTCTCATCTGTTACTGATAGTGGCGGTGATGGTCTAGGATTGGGGATCATCTCAATTTTCACCTTATCACTACTAGAGTGAGAGATAATCTCTCTAGTACAATAATCAACTACCATTTCAGTTGTTTGGAGGAACGATCGGCCTAATGTGATTGGGGTATGGATAAACGGTGCAAGTGTGTCCATATCCATGACAACAAAATCAATAAGGAATTTAATTCCTTGCAGCGTTACAATAACGTCCTCTAAAACACCTCCCGGCCTCTTAATCGATCAATCAGCAAACTGAAGGATCATCCTGGTCGATTTAAGAGGTCCTAACCCAAACTCAGTGAGTAGAGAGGATGGCATAAGATTAATGTAGTAACCTCTATCGAGAAGAGTATGATAAAATTCTTGATCAAAGATGTGGCAACAGATGTGAGGCGCTCCCTTGTCTTTCTTTTTGGGCTGGAGATTGTTGATGGCATGAACTATGGCCATGGTCAAGATATGTTTTTCTAACTTCTTTTGTTTGTTCTGCTTTGTTTGATGCTTTTGTGTGCATGCTTCTTTCATTCCATTTTTCACTACAGGCATGTACTTCATGCACTTAAGGAGTGGCATCTCTAAGAAGATGTTAGTAAGATATCAACCACTCCAGGATCATATAAAGTTGTTTTTAGTTTTTGGATTTTTTTGATTTTATTTATAGCAGAAGAAAATGGTAAAAATCAGAAGAAACATTCAAATGCGCATTTCGATTATTCAAAAGAGAATCCCCGCGTACAATGGGACAACCATAACCAGTTTGTACAGTGTTGTCCAAAACAAGGGAGGGAGAAACAAAATCTAAAATAGGATGGGCCATTATTGATGGTGTAGAAGAAGAGTCCACGACTGGCGTGTTCTCCCTAGCTGATGGTGATCTGCATCTAGTTAGTGAAGGTGGTGGTGGTGACGACGAAGATGGTGAAACTCCATTCTCGGGTGCTGCTACATTGGGTCTTGGCAAAAATGGTGAAGAATATGATGTGGAAGATAAATCTCTCTCACTGGCTTGATCTCCCAATCCCAGCAATTGTGAAGGCGGCTGCAATCTCTTACCGCTCCTGAGATCAATGGTGTCAGATAAACATGTAAAATCAAGGGTCATACCTGTCTCGGGTGAGGATGGATCATGTGCTATCTACTCATGACGTTTGAAGTTGTAGACTGCATCTGATGGTGGCCAAGTCTCTAGTTCTGGAAGTGATGTGGAGACTGATGCTGAGGCTGGAACTGTTGGTGTTGGTACTGATGCGGTATGCCTCCTTGAAACTAGTGGGCGGGTCTCTGACCCTATTGGGAAGCCAACTGGCCTTGCCTTGACGGATGGGGCTAGTTGTGTTCTCGGTCAAAGTAGATATCGTTCACCTCCTGAATGATAGGGGGAGGTGGAGCCTGCTGCTCGGGGATGTATGGACCTTCTTGCTGGTACAGGACAATTTGTTGTGAATGCTGCAGAACCTGATCAAGGGTTTGTACGTAATAAACGTGCTGAATTGTGGATGGTCCTCCGGTACTCTGCTGGGAGGAAGTGGAAGAAACCTGCTCCTGAGGAGAAGTGTCAGTTGTTGCACTCGCTCTTTGGCATGCACTGATCATACTCGCAAGAATCTCTAAATGCGTCATTATCTCATCCAGCTTGTCCAGGTTCTTTATCCTTTGTTCGATACTTGGAGCTTCTCAAGCTCCTTGGATCATTTCTCAATTATATCTACTTTGGATTGGTGATTTTCGATGACAATCAGATCAGAACTGTCCACCCTATCCACTTCATGTGATGTTGCCATGTTGACAACCTTGTATGGTATTGTAGTAGTAAAAGAAGGCATGGGATGTTTCTGGAATGCACGCAAAGAAGAAAGAGATGTGGAGCTCTCTGCCATCTCCTCGAAAATCTGATATAGGACATCCTCGTCCTTGTTGAAGTGACTACCCTCACAAGCGACATCTACCAGCTTCTGATTCTCATGACGCAAACCCTCAAAGAAATGTTGCACAAGGCTTGTCTTTGAAATATCATGATCGGGGCACTTCTCTGTAAATGTTTAAATCTTCCCTACTCCTCGTGTATAGGCTCATAGAACATTTGAGAGAAGTTTGATATTAGCGATCGCATTTGCTTAAGGTGACCAAGTGGATAGTATTTTTTTAGAAAAGCAGACCTCAACTCTTCCAATATAGTAACGACTTTTCCTAGATTATTTACCCAATAAAGGGCCTTGTCCATCAAGTTGAAGGGAAACACCATCATCTTAACTACCTCTAATTGGATGTTAAGGTAATGGATTGTGTTGCAGATGTGATAGATTTTTTAAAGGTGTATATAAGGTTCTTCGTTAATGTGTTTGTCGAATATGGGGAATAATGGTATCATAGTTGGCTTAAGTTTGAAATTCCCATGAATCGTAGAAATTTGAATCCATGTATTCATCTTTCCTGCTCCTGGATTATAGGATTCATTTAATGAGAGATTAGCTACTGGCTATACAAGCTCTCCTCCCCCATTCCCACCTCCTCCATCATTTCTATCCTCCTCTCTCCTATCTTGCCTCAATTCGAGAATCATATCTCTCAATACTGCTTGAAAGTCATCCTTTTCTGTCAACTGTGCCTGAATGGACTGAATGGAGGCTAACATGGTAGTGTTGATCTCGGTATGTTTAGCCATGAACCCTTTTCCTTTAGGTGGCATCAAGTGCACTGTATTGGTTTCTGCAAGTGCAAACTGCACTGGATTAGTCTTCAGGAATGATGGAGTCCCAAATGATAGTTCAAGAATAGAGTCAATCTTGAACAGTGGATTGATAGAGAGGAATACTCAGGAAGTGAGTCTTCCTGAGTAGAAGACGACCTGTTTGGAGTGTGAAATGAGTCCTCAAAGTCCGAATGAGAAGCGCTCCAATCCGACATCTTTGATATGAAGAGGCGAGATGTGAGAACACAAAAGCCAAACAAGAAGAGAATGAGTAGAAGGCGCAAAATGCGCAGAAGGACCTCTAGGACTAGAAATCAGACACAAAACAAACCCCCTATTCACCAACTCAACACAAGTGAAGACAATAAGAGTTTGGTCTGTTATCTTTTCAATTTTATTTGGTGATAAATACAATTTTTGAAAGAGATAACGAGCTGTTAGGTGCTTGTATTTCTCTAAAGACTGGCCCGAATTCTTAAGACTAGTTGCATCCACTTTCAACCAGTATGGATGTAAGTACAAACCGAAAAAACGGCTACCCATCACTTAAGGTCGAGCCTTACACAGTGTCCTTTAAACCATCCACTATGCTAAGTAAATATGGACCGTTTATCGGTTACCCGCATTTCCTCACTGAGAAGTAGCTAATCTTTTTTGTAGAATCTATGGTCTATATAAAAATCCGGCTTGATTCTATCCTAATTTTCGTCTCTCTCTATCTCTCTCACTTTGCAAGTAAATTCAAACAATAAGGGTTTCTCTCCCTAAAACAATTGTGATTATCCTTATATTTAGTTTTAGGATCGAGTTTTCTTTAGCACTCCCGATTTTACAAAGTTATAACTTTTTTGAATATTTTGTAATGAATCGCCTACTGAGTATCCAATTTCCTTTTTAAATTATGTGAGTGTTAAAATAAGGAAATAGATCGGAAATGCCAATGCACGATTAACTTAAATGATGTATGCAAGAGTTTAGAGATGCATACCTTGTCGCCAACACTCTACATGCAGGGTGATCCACACATGATTTAAATATAAAAAAATAAACTAATCAAATGATGCATGTAAACCGTCCTAGCAATACCTTTTATTAGCAAGAAAGAACTAGTTAATTTGACTAAGTCCAAATTACGCTCTACTATATCGGTGCAGAAATTCATGTTTAGGGCTTTGGACCTAATTAACTACCTGGCTCAAACAAGTTAACAAAGTAATCACTAAGGGCTCAATCATATAACGTGAAACAAAGAAAAAGAAGGTGATGAAAAAACCGATGAGGTCCCCCAAGTGCATCGGCACTTGGTGAAACATACCCAGCACAAAAGGTATGTAATGTCCTTTTTACAAGAGTTTGAATGAATAAATAAATACTAAAATCTATCTATGTAAATTGCTCCAAAAATTGGCCTCCTTCAAGTCTTCTTCTCCTCCTCTTACGTTCTCCAGCAACTCTTTTAAGAATCAAGCCGTCTCCGCTTTACTTGGGTGCGTCGACGTTCCTAAAAATGCCGCCCTCACTCATCGAGCCCTCGCAAGAAAGAGGGAACAAAAGAATATATAAGAGACATAGATTTTTAAATATGAGCAAAAATAATGGAAATAAATACAATGAATATGGATAATGGAATGGATGAATGAATGTATAGACAAAAATGAGAAAAATAAAAACAAGTATATACAACCAAGAATAGTAGGTCAAAGGAAAAACCTACCTACCCTCACAGTGCCTCCCCAACAACGACACCATTTTGTTGAGCGAATTTTTTTATTTTAGCTTAAAACTAATTGCATTTCATCATCTTTATTCATTTATTTTATCTTAAAATCCCTTATAAAACACATGTAAATATCAATAAATCCATATTCTTACTAACCAACATTCCTATGTAAATAGTGTATATTTATCACTATTTTAACCTAAAATAAATAAATAAAGAAATAAAGGAGAAATAAAGAAAATACAAGACTATATATATATATATATGTAATAGATACATGATGAATCAAACCTCGAGTGAAGGTCAAGAGTTGACTTGATCGACAAGGAATAAAGTAGGGAGAAATAAGGCCAAAAATACCAAAAATTCTAGAAATACATTTGTCACATGTATATTGAACACTTGTATATTATTGTCTATATTACACACTCTTTATTTTATTACCAACTTCTTTATAAATAAAAAACAATTTCTTCTTGAAAATTGTGCATAAAATTCTTTTGTAAATAATAAAAATAATTACAATTAAAGTATGTATATATTATGTGAATAACATCACTTTCCAAAAGCCACAAAAGTACAAACTTCCAAGATCAATATCTTCCCCACCTGAGCTTCGAATTCATCGAACTCACTTTTATTGTACTCCAAATTATATTATCTTTAAAATGGAGGTGATTTCATAAAATTCAGAGTTAAGGTGTGAAATGTGGCCAATTGGTGTATTACTATATATTATACCTATATATATTATTTATAATATTTAATCATTTATTTTATTTTGCATATTTGTGAATATTATTGCTTCTAAATATTGTATTTAACTCAAATAAAATACAAATAAAAATTAGAATACCAAAAATCAACAAAAATAAAATCTTGTATATATTGTATATTTATTACTATATATATTATACTTATACCTATTTAATTAACCTAATTAATTAACACGAAAAAATCAAATAAATTATCATTAAAATCCTTGTAAAATTTATAAATAGATAAAATATTAAATTATGTATATATGTATAAAAATAATAATTAATATATATATAAATAATAATTAAAAATAAAAGTATTATAAATACAGGTATACATACCTGTAAATAACACCCTGTATTTATATTAACCCTTGTATATATATTATTTAATTAAGTAAAAATAACCAAAATTATCTTTAATTTATTCTTAACATTTTTTATTTACATTATGTAATTAAATAAATTCATTTTCTATTTTTAATTCAATTAATTTACATTTCTAGCCTTTTTTGTCATCTAGTGTATTTTGTCCTCATTCGAGGCACGATCTGATTGGTCGACCTGGGTTTTTGACCCGGGTCAACTAGTTGGTCTGCACCTAGCGCCCGCTAATTTCATTCGTCGTCGTTACTTCGCGTAATTTTGCACACACCCCTATTGACTAATTCCCTACATTTCCTTCTCCATTATTGTCACGCATTCAACCTTCTCGCTCGCCAGCCTTCCAAAACCACAAAACTCGCCTCGATCAACGCCCAGTTTTTAATTCAAATTCATGGTGGAGTTCATCTTACAAATACCATCCTTCCACCTCCGACGAGCTTTCAATCCATCTTTGACCCATATTTTTGCCTGTGATCGGTTCCTGGAGATAACTACAGTGACAGAGAAGCAACTCTTCGATTTAAAGTGTGAAAGTTCAAGTGAAGTTTGTGATTCACCCACGTCGCTGGAGATCTTCGTCGCACGTCTCCACCTCCTTGGCAATGGTGCCATTTTGTTAAGTGAAAATCTTCGAGCTTTTATTCTAATGAAATATTCAGAAAAGTTGTTACAACCAAAAGAAGCATCAAACAAAAATTTTATTTAATCTCAAGAAGAAAAAGAAGAAAATGTAGCAAGAGATTGTTCTATTTAATTTACATATATAGTTAATTGGATCAAACCTAGGAAGGCTACGAAAATCCCGTGGGTTATTCTATGCAATGAGAATTCAATGAAAGAATAAAGGAATTTCTATTCACACTATGCTTAGATGTTATATATTTTTTGGATTTTGTATTTTTTAAGGAATTTTAATTTTATATTTTTATTTGGTATTTAGATTTTTATTTTTATTATTTTATTATTTTTTAAAACATAGAAGAGAATTAGAGAGAATTTAAAACACATACACACACTCAACTCTTTTTGAATTGTTCAATTATGTCAAAAATAACAAAAAAATTAAACAAGAATTATTTTTGGTTTTAGATAATTTTTTTATGTTTTTTATTAATTTTTCCAAATTTTTCCAAAATTTGTAAAACATTTAAATAAAGGGATATTTACCCGGCAGACCCTATAAACTTTGCCAATTACCTCCACGACCATTGAAACAACCTAATTCCCCTCTCGACCTCATAAACTTGCCAACTCTTACCCCATGAACCCTCCAGTTAATCTGTTCAAAGATCGTGAGGGTTCTTGGAGTAATTTACTTGGTCGATGGGGGTAATTACGTTGTGCAAAAGGTCGCAGAGGTAATTTAAAAAGTTTATAAGGTCTGGCAGGTAAAAATACCTTAATAAATCAAAAATAGGGAATAAAATAAACAGGAAATAAAATGAATGTTTTTGGAATTTAAAATTAACAAATATTAATAAAATAGTTGAAATATATATAGAATGGAAGAACTTTTTTATGTTTTCCAAAGAGCCATTTTATGATTTTTTTCGATTTTTAATTGATTTTTTTTGAATTTGTAATGTTTTTAAGAGTTTTATGATTTTTATTTTTTATAAAGAATAAAAATGAAAAAAATAAATAGAAGTTAAAAAGAATCAAAATAAACATAGAACTTTTCGATAAAGTTTTATAATTTTTACGATTTTTAAAAGCAAGGACATTTTTATGAAGTTTCTGAATTTTAATAAATAATAAAAATAAATAAAATGCTAAATATAAATTATGGTGCAAGATGAATGCATCAGGACACTACATGATTTTATTAGAACTTTTAAGGGTATATTGACAATTTTTATTTGATTTTTAATAGGCAAATTGAATGTAGACAAACATGGGTATATGTAAATATGGTAAGATTGAGGCCTAAATGATAGTAAAGATAAAATGGCAGGGCTAGATATATAAAATTCCCCATAACTCATGCGCACAGGGACGTGTGGCCCGCTGGACTAGACTTTTATGTAAATAAATTAAATCCAAGGGCCAATCAATAATAGATAAATTCAAACCTTTTAGTGCAATTTACCCATAAAAATCATGTGCTGAGAACGCACTGTAGTTCAAACTGGACAATTTTGCAAATAAAATGAATATGAAGGATAAAAGTGCAAATGCTCAATCAAAGATGAGATGACATGTGTCCTCGCAGGGAATTATTTAAAAATAAATAAAAGACAGGGGCTAAAGCACAAATGTACCCATAAATGTCGTGGCTCCTTAGACGATTCAGATGCGAATTCAGACTGATCGAATGGCTAAGAATCAATCTTGTGCAGAGGGCGTCGATCATATTTGATGCTTAGACCTACGACTCAGAAGTGGGGAAGAATAAATGTTTGAGATGTAAACTAAGGCCCTGTTCTTGATCATGCGTTTCAAAGATGATCTGGAAGAACTGGAATGAAGGAGTACTCCAATGAGATTTGATCAGGGAGATCTCAATCTTGACTCGTCCAAACCTCTATTGATGGGTGCTACACTTCCTGGGATCCTCCACTGTCGATCTGAGCTAGCAATCAAGCTTGAAGGTATTTAGGTATGGATCTGGAGATTGAAGAAGTTTTGCCAGCAAATGAATCCTCCAGATTTCTCTCTTTGCTCAGACATGTGTCTTTGACCCTGCAATATGAAGCTAAAGCTCAGAGGGTTCCTTTGGCTTAGAAATTAGGTAAAAAGCACATGAAATGGGGGTAAGCGGGGACTTCTGGTAGAGGTGATAGGAGAAGAAGTCGAACTCCAACTCTATGAAGAAATGGAGGTGATCATATGGTAAACATGCTTGAGAAAGTTGGTGCTAGTGTGCTGGTGTCGTCAGAAATTGATTAGGTTGATCGAAGCTCCTCCGCATACAGAACAGAGGTGGATGATAAAGATCTGATCTATGTGATTCTGACGATATCAAAGAGAAAATGATATGTTGAATCAAAGTTAATCTAACTAGGTTACCTATGGAAAAGAAAGACGGTGGAAATCGCCTCGATCTGTGATGTGACAGAGACGTGCAATGGAGATCGTTGGTGACATGGGTGAATCACGACCTTCACTCGAACTTTCATATCCAAATCGAAGAGCAGCTGCTCTGTCACCGCAGCTATTTCCATGAACCGATCAGGGGAAAAATATGGGTCAAGGACAGATTGTAAGCTCGTCGGAGGTGGAGTGCTAGTATTTATAAGATGAATTCCAACGTGGATTTGAATTCAAAAATTGGCATTGATCGAGGCGAGTTTGGTGGTTTCAGAAGGCTGGTGAGCGAGAGGGTTGAAGGTGCGACAATAATAGAGAAGGAAATGGAGGGAGTTAGTGAATAGGTGCGCGTGTAAAATTAGTGAAGTAACTACGATTAATGGAGTTAGCTGGCGACAGGTGCAAACCAACCAGTTGACCTGGGTCAACAAAATCGGGTCGACCAATCAGATCGTGCTTGGGATGAGGACAAAATACACTAGATGACAAAAATGCTAAAAATGTAAATTAATTGAATTAAAAATAGAAAATGAATTTATTTAATTACATAATGTAAATAAAAATGTTAAGAATAAATTAAAGTTAATTTTGTTGATTTTTAATTAAATAAATAATATATTTATAAGGGATAAATAAATATAAGGTGTTATTTACAGGTATGTATAACTATATATACAAGACTTTAATTTTTCATAATTATATATATATATATATGTATATGTAATTTAATATTTTATTTACTTACAATATTTTATAAGGATTTTAATGATCTTTTTATTTGATTTTTAGGTTTTAATTAATTAGGTTAATTAAATAAGTATATGTACAATATGTTCATGGCGATTCATATACAATATATAGAAGATTTTATTTTATTTTTTTGATTTTTGGTACTGTGATTTTTGTTTGTATTTTATTTGAGTTAATTAAACAATATTTACAAGCAATAATATTCAAAATTATGCAAAAGAAAATAAATGATTAAATATTATATATAGTATATATAGGTATAATATACTGTAACTCCCCAATTGTCCACATTTCACACCTTAACTCTGAATTTATGAAATTACCTCCATTTTAAAGGTAATTTAATTTGGAGTACAATGAAAGTGAGTTTGATGAATTTGGAGTGCAGGTGCGGAAAATATTGATATTGGAAGTTTGTACTTTTGTGGCTTTTGGAAAGTGAAATTATTTACACAATATATACATACTTTAATTGCAATTATTTTTATTATTTATAAAAGAATTTTATGCACAATTTTCAAGAAGAAATGAATTTTTTATTTACAAAGAAATTGGTAATAAAATAAAGGGTACGTAATATAGACAAAATATACAAGTGTTGGATATACATGTGACAAGTGTATTTCTAGAATTTTTGGTGTTTTTGGCCTTATCTCCCCTTGCTTTATTCCTTGTCGATCAGGTAAAGTCTTGACCTTCTCTCGGGGTTTGATTCATCATGTATCTACTACATATATACAGTATTTTATTTTCTTTATTTTTTCTTTATTTCTTTATTTATTTATTTAAGGTTAAAATAGTGATAAATATACACTTTTTGTATGGATGATGGTTAGTAAGAATATGGATTTATTGATATTTACATGTGTTTTAAAAGAGATTTTAAGCTAAAATAAATGAATAAATATGATGAAATGCATATTCATCACTCATACCTGGAGACAACTATATCAGTCGCCGACATATCGCCACTAGTACCATCAGTAGCACCCGACCACTCAATAGTATCAACAATACCCTCCTCATCAATGCTAACATCCTCGTCCTCCATAGTGCCAATAACCACAACCTCTGCATAGTTATTAGAGTAAGCGAGCCTCGCCCATCGATCAACTTGAGACCAGTACCTGAACCCCATACTAGATTGCCTGGCTCAATTGGTAAAGAGCCTAACTGAGATGAGAAAGAAGCTTGATGAAATCAATGCCGCGAAAACTATCATTCCTGAGCAGGTCGAGAAGAATCTGAATAATTTTCAACATAAGGAGCAGGTAGTTTGTGGTGTGTCCTGTATCCCCATAGAGTTAGGTATGAATGATTCTTTTATGTTATATAACGTTGTGACTTTCAGGAGCGGTAGGATCATAAAGCCTTTTTCTAAAACAACGGGACGAATAAAGCTTCAAAGGGTGAATCATCATATTTTACATCATCTGATCCCATATCTGGTCTAAGTGAAGAAGGAGGAGGAGTCGCATCAGATACAAAAATACAAAAAATAAAGAAAATCAAAAATACCAAAATTAAAATAACAGCCAAGGCCTAGTCGTGCATGCTAAGGAGAAGTCATCATCTGTAGCAGATCATGTGCCTATTGAGGAAGCTAGATTTCTAGTTTTTATTCCTTTCCTTATTTTGAATGAGTGTACCCCTTCTAATCAATTATTCGTAAAATATGATTATCATGTAAATAAGAATAATAACTTTGGTGATGTAAATATTTCAATTCTAGATGCAATGAAAAATTCCAAAAAAACATAAAATTGAAAACATCATTATATAATATTACCAATGTGAAAATACTACAGAATATTTTTAGAAATGCGACTATCAAAAGCCATGGAATACATGCCTAGTGTTAAGAAAGGATTGAAAGCATTTTCGTCTAAGCGTCAACCTTGTAAGAACAGACACAATAGATCTGAGAAGCACAACCTCACCATGACAACTATGAATGCGATCAACGATCTCCCAAAAAAAAGAAAGATAAGGAAGCACGTTTGATCATATGTGAAACTTTTGATCGTATTCTCGAGCGAACTTTGCTTGATAGTGGTTCCTCTATTAAGCGCATGCCCACATCACTTATTAAGGATTTCAGGCTTGGTCTGCTTAAATCAACTAGAATGATCCTTCAGTTTGCTGATCGATCCATTAAGCGACCCCAGCATTTTTATAACCATGCATGATATGAAATTCCCAATGGACTTTGTTGTCCTATACATGATTGTTGTACACCATTACTCCAGACACTAATCTTACTTGATCGGTCATTACTTTGAAAAATTGAGGTGGAGTTGATTATTGATATAAACGTCGAACCTAAAATAGCAGAGAGCACATCTGAGATAAGAGAGCTAGAACCGGCTACAGATGAATATGACATCATTGAGGAAATCCATGATTTATATTTATTATTGAATGTCATTTTGACACAGTATTTCATCTTCCAAGAGGAAGACCTAGAAAGCACAGTCAACTTATGTTCTTATGACAACGAGAGATTAAAGATTAGCTAATTGATTTATTTGATGAAAATTCATCCCAAACCGAACAAGAGGAAACCATTACAGATATGTTCGGTATTTTATTTTTCGAGACAAGAGTGATAGAGGCAGACATCACCTTAGTATCAATAGATCATGCATCAACAACCAAAATAGTTTCAAAAATCATTGAGAATCCAAATCAGACTCTTTCAGAATTGAAACCTCTTCTAGAAAATCTAAAAGTATGCCTTTCTAGTGGTGAGCTCAAAATGTATCAAGTCATCATCAGTTCGTGATTGACCACGAATCAAGAATCTCTCTTGCTAGAGATTCTATAGGAAAATAACAAGATTCTTGATTGGAATGTCTCAAATATTCGAGGGATAAACCTAGCCCTATGTTCACACCATATCTATTTAGTACGACAGTAAGCCATCTCGTGAGTTTCACTACAGGCTGAATTCTAATCCCCTAGATGTTATCATGAAAGAGACAACGAAGTGGTGTAAGGCTGTATTTATTTATCCCAAATCTGACTTGAAATGGGTGAGCCCATTGCATGTAGTTTCGAAGAAATACAGAACTATGGAGGTTATAAATGACCAAGGAGAGGATATCTCTACTTGATTACCTACATCATGGCATGTCTATGTAGATTACCGATGCCTAAACTCATCTACCAAGAAGGATCACTTTCCTCTACCTTTTATTGATCAAGTGCTTGAAAGGTTGGCATGGAAAGAGTTCTTTTGCTTCTTGGATGGGTACTTCAGGTACAACCTATTAACCATGTGAGCCTGGGGAGAACCATTTCTATAATAAATGTTATTGTAATATGGTATATGTCAATAGCGGTTTTTGATTTATTAACTCCTTGTCTGAGATTAAATGAATGAATGAATTTATAAGGTCCTTTCCATGGCCATCTTAATAATCATACATTTGTCGATTCGATGGATGAATCATAGAGGATGGTGCTTGGATGATATCTAAAGAGTTACATTAAGGACTCACCAAGCACCAATAAATGGTTGTTTAAAAAGGATCTCCAGCCTGAGAAGGAGATGGAAATCCCTCTTTAAAGGTTGATATTTGATCAACCTCTTGATGCAGGTTCTCTGCATAAGAATAGAGATTTGGAGGTGTCAGATAAGTTAGGTCAAAGAGTTGACTTAGTGAGATCAAGATAACCAAGACATATGTCGTACGCTATCACGGTATAGGCACACATCCTCTAATCAGAGACATATGTATTACTATACATCTAGGTATATACATTAGGCAGACCCTTAGGCAGATGACCTCATCAAGGTGTATAAATGGGTGAGCTGGTGTGTACACAAGGGCATGTAAGTAATACCATCTCTCAAACGGATCATACAGTTCACTACTGAACCCAAAACATGAGTTCACTCATGAGGTATTGGGACCGATCAAATTCCATGCATGGTCTCCTGATTTGGAAGCAAGGCAGGAAATTGTAGATATGATATATGCTTTTAGAAAGCATATCATCAAGACAAAATCCCAATAATCGAATGAGAAACATAATGATAAAATCATGAACACGACAATCTAAATATGATCTAAAAGTTCAGGTTTATTCTAGGTCTTTTAGTATGCAAGATGTACGAGTATTAGGAATACTCGAGGGTGATGTGATTGTAAACGATTATATAACCATGACACTTCCATTCTGAGAGAGTGATGAAACATGTCTGGATTTTAGTGACTCCATTCGGTCGATTAGTAATATGATCTTAGTCCAAATGTTTGATATTGATATGAATGTGATTCATATGCATTGAGAAGATTAGATTTATAGTTTGATTTAATCAAACATCTTTGAGAGGTCTCCTTGATCTAGATATGAGATACGATCTTAGTATACAAGTCATTATACATGGAATGTACAATTGCCTTTTCCTTATGTCCAAGTATCCGTGGAGAAAGCACAATTATTCCTTAAAGAGTTCAAGAACTATTCCATTGTTGATAAAGTATCCGAGCATTGCGAATTGAAAGATTAAATTTGATTTAATTATCATGAATAATATGAATGTGATTCATATTATTTGGACACATGAGAATAATTATCTAAGATAACTAAATATGATTTAATTATCAAAGATATGATTAATATGGATATCACTATCCACAGTAATCACAAATATTATAAATGTGATTTGTAATATTTTTGGAGATATTTAGTTGTGAAGAATATTTACGAATTAAATGTTGATGTGAATTGGATACACATTATATAATTAATTTTAAATGCAATTTACATTTTATATTGGATGTATGAATATGATTCATAATTGTCAATGCGTGATTGAAATTATCACAAAATAATTTGGAATTTGTTGGTGAATAATTATGCAACAAAAGTTGTTACACATGTAAAATATTTGTTGATACATGAGATCTCACAAAATTGGAATGAGAGAGCCACCTTTCTTTTATAGAGGGTGGACAACCACCGTTGAGTCCTATTTCAATGCGGTAGACAACTCTATGAAAGGAAGGATGCTTTCTCCCATTTCATTCATTCCACATGTTAATTGATTTAATTCAAACTAAATTTTATTGATGAATATTCAATGTAATAACTTATTTTAAATTAATTTGTTGTTGCAGCAACAAAATTATGGCCATTGATTGAAGCACAAATTAATCTACACCATTGATTATTTGTGTGATGAATCTGCATTTCGTCATCTTTATTCATTTATTTTAGCTTAAAATCCCTTATAAAACACATGTAAATACTAATAAATCTCTCATTTTACTAACCCTCATTTTTGTGTAAAAATTGTATATATATTACTATTTTAACCTAAAATAATTAAGTAAAACAAAGAAAAAATAAAGAAAATAAAAGATTATATGAAATAAATACAGAATGACTCTGACCTCGAGAGAAGGTCTAGACTTGACCTGATCGACAAGGAATAAAGTAGGGGTGATAAGGCTTAAATACAAGGAAATCCAGAAAATCAATACGCATTTGCGTATATTTAACACTTGTACACTACTGTATATAATACATATTCCTTACATTAATATATTTATAAATAAACTCACCTCAAATAAAAATTATTTCTTCTTGAAACTTGTACATAGAATAATTTGTAAATAAAAAAATAATTGCAAGAACAATCAGTGTACATTGTGTAAATAACAACATTCTGAAAAGCTGCAAAAGCTCCACTTTCCAGATCAATATTTTCTCCACCAAAATTCAAAATTAACCAAACTACTTTCATTGTACTCCAAATTAAATATTCTTTAAAATGGAAGTGGTTTCATAGAAATCAGAGTTAAGATGTGAAATGTGCCTTTTTGGGATACTATTGTATATTATACATAAGCATATTGTATGTATAATTATTTTGTATGTATTTTAATATGAAGTGTATAACTATTTATATATATTGTATTTAATTTATATAAAATACAAATAAAAATTAAAAATAAAAAATAAACCAAAATTAAATCATGTACATATTGTATATACATCACTATGTATATTGTAAAATATTACAATTTATTTACCCTAATAAATCATCTCATAAAAATAAAATAAATTATCATTAAAATCCTTGTAAAATATTTTAAAATAATAAATTGTAAAATTATGTGTATATTTGTAAAAATAATAAATTAAAAATCATGGTTTTGTATATATAGGTACATATACCTATGATTAACACATTTTACTCATTTGTATCGCGTATATATATTATAATTAAATAAAAATAATAAAAATAAAGCTAATTTAATTATTAATATTTTTCAAATTTTGTATTTGATTTATTTATTTATTTTATTTTGAATCAATTTCTCATTTTTTACCTTTTTATCACATTGTGGTTTTGACTTGTAGCGTCGAGCGCTCTAATTGGTTGATCTGTTGACCCGAGTCAACTCCCCATTCCATGCTCACCCCTCATATTTCCGGTGCCAGCCTGCCTTCTCAATTTTTCCTATCTAATCAAACTACTAACTGTGCCAGATTCCATCTCCATTTCGTTAGCCCTAACATTCCACTCCCTCGCCAGATCATCACCTCCGCATTCCAAGCCTCGGTTCGCTCGCATTATGAATTCAAAATCTGGCCGGACCTTTCGCCTATAAAATTGCCATATCTCAACCTTTGTCGGTTGATCCGTTTTTCCACCATTCCTTCGAAGCCGATTTCTGGAGATGAAATGAAGTGACAACAAGCTTCTCCCATGGCCAGGGAGTACGTGAGAGTAGTTGGTTTTTGAGATCCAACAAGTGGCCGGACCTTTGCCACCACGTTCTGACTCTATGTTCCATGCAGTAGATCGAGGCGATCAATATCCTTAGTTCATCCTTAGGTAGTTTCCCTTTTGTTTCTGTTCTCAATTTTGTATTTTAGCCCTCTATTTAGCAAGATCAGATCCTCCACCATCTGTCTCCGATCTGCTCGATCAGAAGTGCTCCGTTCATCATTCTTCAAATCCGGTCATCGTCACATTCTCACCGACACCTTATTCATCTTCTTCCATCGTTTGAACCCCTCGTTCTTCCAATGATCTGGAAAATCAACTCCCCTTCAGACCACTTACGTCGGAGTCACATGTCCACCCTTATTTTTCCCGTGATTTTCTACTAATAAACTCGCTAGTGAGACCTTCTGAGTAGGAGCAAACTTTTGCATGTATCAGGTGAGTGCTGGGACTCAAGAAGTTTGACATGGAACCCTTCTACAACAGATGAGCAACTCCACCTCCCAAATCTTCAATTACAAACCGTTGAGCTTCAAAGCCATATCCATTAGATACAGGTTGACCTCTAGGCTGTCTAGAGACCATCAGGAGTATACTCTGCTCAGGAACAGTGAGATCTTCTCAATCGAACCTCATCATAGTGAACCTTCTTACTCATTCTTTCATCAGCATCGAAAGGCGCCCGATCAAGAACACGTCTGTCAGTTTCAACCATGGCCGTCCTTTTATGCCCAATTCCAAGCCATGGATCAAGATGTAGATCGAGTCCACGTCGTGCATGTGTGCCTTCTTTCAACCGTTCAATCAAAGCTCAGACGCCATGCAGTCGTCCCTTCTGCCATGTAGACAGGTATAAAATTTGCACTCCAGCCCTTGCTTGTTTTTAATTTTGCAAATAAGTCCCTTTGTGACATGTGTCATCCTGTTGTTTAGTGAACAATTGCAATAAGAACCTTGTGATTTATTTTATTTTCATTTAAGTTTTGATTGAACTGTCGCACGTGCAACACACATGATTTCTTGGTTATTTTGCAATTAAATTCCACATTTTTATGTTATCCTCTAGTCCCTGGAACTTTAATAATTGCATAAATATACATGTCAACGAGACTCACGAGCGTTGGAATGCACATTTCTTGGGTAAATTGCATGTCCGCCCATGCACTTTCCATCTTTATTATTCATTTGGTCCAACAATTTTTTTCATTTATACCCATGTGCATCTACATATTATTTTGGATGTAAATTTAGCTTGAAAATAGCAAAACACCATAAAAAATCCATAAAAATTACCCTAACCTCCCATTAATTATTTTTTATTCATAGTAATTTTTATTTTGAATTTCCATCACTTTATTATTTTTAATAAATAAAAAATCCCAAAAATATGTCTTGTTTGCATTAAAAAATCAATAAAATATAAAAACTTTTCGAAAAATTCAAAAAAAATCCCATTTGTTTATTTTTCTCTTGTTTTATTCTATAGCCAAAATTCATTTGCTAATTCTTCATAAAACAAAAAAAATCCCAAAAACACTAAAAAATTCATATAAATTCATAGAAACCCAAAAAAATCATAAATCGCTTTTTGGAAAAATTTAAAAATTTATCTTCCTTTTAGTGCATATTTCATCCATTTTTTAATTTTATTTCTTATTTTAAAACCCAAAATCATTCATATTGTTTTCTATTTATCATTTTTCATGTTTTTGATTTACTTGAAAATCCAAAAAAAACTCTAAAATTCTTGAAAAATCACAAAACATCAGAAGATATCAATGATACAAAAATACTATTATTTGTATTTTTGTATATTTTTGACATATTTAAAAAATACAAAATTTTGTTTTTCCTATCTTTTATTTTATTTATTTTCTATGTTTTTATTTTCTTTTACTTTCAAAAATTAAAATCATTTGCAAAATTTTAAAATTCATAAAAATATAAAATCAAGAAAATCATAAAAAATAAATATATCTTAATTAAAACTCATAAAAAATTAAAAGTAAAAATTCCAAATAAAACCAACAAGTGTGCATAGAAGTCATTCTTTTATTTCATTCATTTTCCATTGATTTAAATAACCATCGGGATTTTTGTAGCCTCCCTGAGTTCGATCCTGTAAGGTATACAAGTAAATTAAATACCAAAATTCTCTTGTTGATATTTCTTTATTCTTTTTGGCTTGAGAAATAAATAAACAATTTTGTTTGACACTTCCTTTGGGTTGCGACGACAGTTTTACATTATGATTGATTCCATTAAATAAAACTCGAGAGTAGTTGTTCAACAAATGGATATATCTATCACTTGTCTATTTCTTTGTCTCGTTATTTTTTTTCTATATCTGTGTATATATTATTGTGTTGATCTACATCTTGTTGAGGAGTGAGCACTAATTTGAATTATGTTGTGTTGTGAGGGAGCTTACACAATGCTTGCATGATCCGATTTGTCGGACATCAAAATCTCTCCAAGATTGGACTTAGGGATTCAATTGAGATCTCTTTTACTTGCTCTTCTCATTTTGCCTTATATCCACTTGTTTACTTTCTTGTCTATATTGTTTGTTTTTATTCTTTTTACTTTTGTTCATTTTTTTCATAACTGCCATATGGACATCTCTTTTTTTCTCTCTTTCTTGCGAGGGCCGACGAGCGAGGGCGACATTCCTAGGAGCACCGACACATCCGAGCGAAGTAGAGGCAGATCGTTTCTTCATCGAGCAACAAGAGAGCATAGGAGAAAGAAGTAAAAGATTTGGAAGATTTTGTAGAATTTTGCACATAAACATTTTCGTTTTCTTTTTAGACTTTTGTTTGTGTAATTATTCTTGTAAAATGTTGTAATTATTATTTTGGTACTGGCCTCTTTTTTTGTTTTTTCTAATGCCATTATATACCCTTGTGTGTACGGGGTCTGTTTCGCCAAGTACTAGTGCACTTGGGGGACCTTACCGATTTTTGTTTTCACTGCTTTTATTTTTATTTGTTTCTTGAGGTTTTATGCGCTTGAGCCCTCAGAAGTAGGTTATATTTTTCTGGGCTGAGCCAGGTAATCTATTAGGTCTGAAACCCTTAAAAATAATATATGTTAAATAGATCGTAGGATTGGACTTAGTCAAATTAATTGGTTCTTTCCCGCTAATAGAAGTTATTTCTTAGGACGCTTCTCATGCATCATTTAGGTTATTTTTTTATATTTATTTTTATGTGAGGATCATTTTGCATGTAGACTGCTGGAGCAAGGTATACATTTCGATCTCGTGCATGCATCATTGATTTTCACCGCATCAGCTTTTCTAATTTCCTCCCTTGATTTTCTCACTTAAGAAATAAAGGAATTAGAATATTTGTTAGAACATTTCTTTGAAAAAATAGAAAAAGTTATAACCTCATAAAAAAGTTTCTACTAATTTTCACTCAATCCTAAAATTAAATGTAAGGAGAAATCATCATTGTTTTGGGGAGTGTAACCACCTCATTGTGTGCAGGTACTTACCTCCAGACAGAGTGGGTGAGGACATATCCATAAGTATAAAACCCAAATCCCTTGACTTGTGCCCTATGATCCTGTACACATCTCTGTGGAGTATGGTTGAAATGCAAGCACTTGCCTCAGATGTTAGAAAATCATTTTGGTGTGCCCATTCTCCTTTATCCCTTTGGGCTTGATATTGATCCTGCAAGCTCGGGCAGATAGTTCCATTGATCGGGGAGGATTGAGAACATATGTTGGACGATAGCAGCGACTCACCATGTGTGCTTGGTAGTAAGTAACTTTTTGTAGATTCACTAAAAGTAAGTTGAAAAAAATAAAAAAAACCGAACTCTTACGGTTTACACTTGTGTTTAGTTGGTGAATCGGGGGTTTGTATTGTGTTTGTTTGTTAGTGTAAATATCCCTCCACACCTTTTGCACATTTTCCCTTTTTCTTCTTGACTTGGCTTCGTGTTCTTGCATATTTCCTCTTGACATCGAAGATGTTGGATTGGAGTATTTCTTGTTCGAACTCTGTGAGCTCATTTCACACTCCAGTTTGATCGTCTTCTATTTGGGAAGACTCACTTTCTCAATATCCCTCTTCCTCATCACCAATCTTTTCATCAATAAATCCATTGTTTGAGATTGACTCTAATCTCAATCTGTCATTTGAGGCTCAACCATTTCTAAGGATTAATCTAGTATCGTATACATTTTTAGAGACTGAGTCAGAGCACTTGATGCCACCAAAGGGAAAGAGGTTCCATGGCAGAGTAGAATGAGATCAATAGTACGGTGTTAGCTTCTATGCAGGCCATTCAGGAACAGTTGACTGAGCAAGCTGACATCCAAGCCAATTGAGAGATCTACTGCTCCTAAGATAAATGGAGTGAGATAAGAATTCAGGAAAAGAGATCGTACATGTCGTGTTGTCTACCAGATTTGGGTGCCTCCTCTTATTGTCTGGGTTCATCTGAGGCTGGGTTGGGAGAGTGTCTTGGGCACGGTTAACTCATCCAAATGATGGTTAACCCGCTCCATCTCGGTCTTGTGTGTGGTATGGAGTGTGCTCAACATGTTCATGATCTGATTCAATGACAGGGCATGTGAAGATATCTCAGGTTCAATATGGTAACCCTGGCTCTCTATTCTCTCCTGCCTCGGAGTATGTTGCTGTGGAGCGTACGGCTGAGGAGATCTCTGAGGTGTGTATGAAGACCATTGTTGCTGGTAATGATGCGGTTGTGAGTGTGAAGAAGGATGGTGAAAAGAATGTGGTCTCTGATAGGCTTGCTAGTGAGACTACTACAGCGTGAAATTATGGCGATGTTGAAATTGCATACGTCCATGCTGCGAATAGTTGTAGTGTTGTGGTTGTTGGTGGTGATGTACACTCTGAGGGGTAAAATGTGATGACGGTTGAATCGGAGCGTACCATATCCCGTTGATCTCAAGAGTGGCTTGAGACTCAACATCAGCATCTCCAGGGCTAGTGATCTTGCTTGAGTTGGCATAAGACTGGTCCTCATGCTAATCAATCTGCGGAGTTTCCATAGGGCTGACCTGGCTCGCTCTGAATAAAATGAATATGACGGGTGGGAGGAGCGGGTAAGGATCTTCGAATAGGTTGAGAAGTCGAAGAAGAGTGAGACTGTTGGTACTGAAGCTGTAAGTCCGTCACCTTCTTCCTCAGATTTCTCAGGTGCTAAGGAAGTGATGAGAGTTTCTCCAACTCTCGTAGTGGCTATAGATCCTGAACTTGCTTCTGAATCACATCTACCAACGTTAATTTCTCGCTAATGAATCCCATGTTGGTATTTGATTCAGAATCTAAAATATTCTCCATCTTTTGATGCTCTCGGTGATGTGGTGGTTGTGGGGTCTTCTGGAATGCCCGAGTAGAGTCAACAACTATCGAGTTCTCTACCATCCCCTCAAAGATGAACTAGACAGACTCGGCATCCCGATTCAGATAACTGCCGCCACATGCGGTGCTTACAAGGCCCTGGACATCAGGCTGGAGTCCTCTGAAATAATTCTGAACTAGCACCTTCAAAGGTATTTCATGATGAGATCAACTCTCAGTAAGGTCCTTAAATCGATCTTACGCCTTGTGGAATGATTCATTCGGTAACTGTGTGAAATTGGAGATCTGACTCCTCATCATATTTGTATGTCCCAGAGGAAAATATTTATGCAGGAACGTGAAGTTCACTTCGTCCCACGTTGATATTTTCCTCCCCAAATGAATAAGCCAGTAGAGTGCCTTATCTGCTAAGGCGAAGGGGAAGGCATTGAGGTAAACGGCCTCCTACGTAACACCTGGATAACTAGTCGTACTGCAAATCATCTCAAACTGTTACAGAATGGTAAACGTCTCCTCTGTAGCATTCTTATAAAACTTGGGAATTAAAGATATAAAGGACAGTCGTAGCTCGTATGGCCCTTGATTCGGTAGTAACCGAATCCAATGATGTAATGTCCTGGCTCCAGGTTCATACTCATCTCTTAATGTTGCGGGAACTACAATAGGCAATGGTGGATTCCCGGCTCCTGCTCTCAGCACGGTAATCTCGGCTTGCAACTCATTCTGGACTCTAAATTTATCTCTGATATGTAAGTTCATCTATTGTAGCATGTCTAGAATCCCAATGGTAATGTCTGTGGATGGATCTGGTCTTCCATCAGTATGTTGCTCCCTAGTTTGTCGGTCCTCAGCTGGTCGATCATCGACTTGTCCCCTCCCTTGATCCATATCCTTCATATCTTCTTGGAAAGAAAAAGTCTCATAAAAGCTCGGTGAAAAATATGCAGGAGAAATAGACAATAGTTTGAGGCGGGGGTCTACCTCAAAAGATGGGTTGGGAGGCGAGGGAGTCTGGGTCTGACTCTCCTCATGATTAGATGGCACCGACTCGAGAAGAGGGTCATCCCGAGTCTGTGAAGAAGTACAACAGACGGTGGATCGTCGAGAGCTCACATAAGCTGAGCAGAAAAGCCATCGAGTCATTGATGAATCCACATTTCATCATCTTTATTCTATCATTTTGGCACCAAAAACCCTAGCAAATGCCTGTAAATAGCATTAAAATCACCATCTTAGCATCCATGCATGTGCATCACAATAGTGTATAAAATACTATAATTAAGGCCAAAATTATAGAATAAATAAAGAAAAGAAAAAGAATAAAATATTGTAAATATTTTATGACCCAAAACCCCCGAGACCTAGGCATCTTGATGAATAGGTCGACAAGGAACAAAGTAGGGGGAGATAAGGTCAGAAATACAGGGAAAATACCAATATTTATATTCACTCTTTAGTCATTTTGGGACCTATTTTTGGTTCCACTTTTTATATATCAAATAAATAAACTTTGTACATGAAAGTTGTAGATAATTTATAAAGAAAAATACAAAATTGATTTCACAGAAAAATAATGTACAGATAAAAAGTTATGGTCTGAATAAGAATCCAGAATCTCAACTTCCCAGACCCGTATCTCACAACTGACAACTCCAAATGCAGCGTATTCACCTTTAATTGTATATAGAAGAAAATAAGCTAATTAATGGCGGTGGTTTCGCATTTGGCGGAGCTACGGTTTGAAAGTTGAGTTTTGGACCCCTATTGTACACCTATACTGAATAAAATATTCAATTTATTCTTTATTCATTGTTTATTCATTATTTATTCATTTTTATTTATTTTTTTATGTAAATATTACTTATAAAATATATGTGCATTAAAATTAAAATAAAATGCAAAGAAAATACAAAATAAAAATACTTGTATAAAGAATACATAGGTATACTGCCTATACATATACCTATACAAAACACTCTTAGATTTTATTTAATATACAAAAGACTTCAATAAAATAAAATAAAAATATATTTGTGTATATAAAAGTATGCTATAATTTTATAAAATACTAAATAAAAATAATAAAATTAAAATACTTAAAATAAAAATCAAATACTTAAACACATAGGTATTATACCTATATAGGGTTAAAAAGGTAACTTGTAAAAATATAACTCATAAAAATAATTAAAATTCATAATAAAATACTACAGAAAATAACAAATATTTTTTATTTTATAATCATTATTTAATTCGGCCATTTAATATTTTAAAATGAATTAATAAGAGGATTTTCCAGGGTTTTTCCTGGTTGGTCCACGTGGACCAACCAGGAGGGGTCAACAGTTGACCGCGGTCAACTGGACGCCCTACCCCCTGTAGCTCCTGACAACCTCGTTTTTAACCCAACTTCACGGATTTCTCGAGGCCAAAGCTTTCACCTTTTTGTGTTGCAACCTTCTGCAACATTATTCCTCGATCTTCCCTCTAGCTCGCCCATGAATAATCTTGGTCTTTGGACCCAAGATTTGCAAGATACTCATTGATCTTTGGGACCCCGCAGCTCAGGGTCAAACCAAATAAAAGGAACCCCCAATCTTGCGACTCGAATTCGAACACCTTTCGGTCCACCCCTCGCGCCTCTTTCGTGCTCCAGAGCTACCTGGAGGTGACAGCTCCGACGTGGGCTCTTCAGCCAAGGCTCCCGAGGTCGGAGGTGCTTCCCCTACCTTCCGCGAAGTCGTCGGTCGAGGTTCGCTCCTCCCTCTGGCTCCGGCCATTGAGGGCTCACCCCGCTCATTTCTTTGCGTCATTTTATTCCTGTTAGCCTAAGGTTCAAAAACCCACAAAAATTTCGAAGTTCAATCGATCCAATCGTCGAATCAAGCACCTTGGCCGGAGCGCACCTCCGGCCGTGCATCTCCATCTCGATCCGAGCATCCCCGAGTGCATCCAAGGGTCCAGGCAGTTTGCCCTGGACCCGTTGACCATTTTTGCAGGTCCAAGCCGCAGTGAAGATACCTGGAGGCGAGTTTTGGAGCTCGTCGGAGCAGACGCAGCCCACCAGCTCCGCCCGCTGCCCGAGAGCACCACGGTCACCGCCGTGGCTTTTTGACGCCCCCAGGAGATAGAGGAGGACCAGAGGAGGCTCCAGCCCAAGTTTGAAGCCCAGAAGTCATCGGAGTCGACCGGAGGAGCTCGAGGATCCTCGCACAGCCGGAGCTCCGTCGTGTTCTTCCAGTCGTCTCCGCCACCGTCCGATCAGGGCTCCTCCTCCAGATCAATCAGCAACCGTTGGATCCCGCCACGCCTCGACCGTGGATCTTCCCCCGGAGATCTAATCTCATCCGCGGGTCCACGAACCGTCATCGGCCGTCCTCGTGCCGCCACGTGGATAAGTGGCACGCTCCCCGCCGCTGGATCGCGCTCAGCTGCCAGCCGTTGGATTCGCGCCACGTGTCACCTGCGGACCGCCCCGGCGAGGGTATTTTGCATCTACACCCTCGCGCCTTTTGTATTTATTATTTAGTATTCAAACTTTCATCTGTAGTGTAAAAACTTTGGTTTATTTGCACGAACACCCCCGTAGTTTCTATATTCACATCCAGGTCCCCCGCCACGTCACCTCACATGACCTGTACACGTGAGGTGTGGGCATTTTGCAGAGGGACCCTCGGTCGTTTGTGTATTTTGTTTTAGTACCAAAACTGTGACGTCAAGTGTTATATGTTTGGATATTTTGCATCTAGGCCCCCAGGGTTTTGAGATATTACATTTCAGTCCTCGCCAGGCGCGTGCAAGTCACGCGCCCTGGTGGGAAAATTTCTAAGAGACCCAGGCGGTTCTTGTAATTAGTTTATGGAGCTATAAATTGAATATTCAGTGTATATTTTTGTGGAAAATTGCATGTACGCCCTTGGATGTTTGAGAAATTACATAAATACCCCTGTCAGGCCTGTGTTTTGATTGGATGCTTGTTGTATTTATTCAACCTATCATTTTAAATCCAAAAAATTCACAAAAATAGGGTTAAGCTCCTGGACACGTGTTCTTCCACGCCATCATTTTAGTTTTTGATTTTATTTTATTTTCATATTTATTAAAAATCAAAAACAGCCTTTTTGTGTACTGTCTAGCTTAGAAAATGCCAAAAAAATACTAAAACACTTCTAAAAATTCTAAAAAAATTACCTAGTGTCTATTTTAACCTAATTTAGTGTCAGTCCAAAAATCATTAAAAAACTCAAAAGAAAAACACTAAAAATTTAAAAAGACTCAAAAACTTCAAAAAAATATAAAAAATAGTAGAAAACTCCAAAAATAGCAAACTCAGTTCCTGTTTGTTATTTATTTTGTTCTTTTTATTTGAAAAATAGTGTGAAAAATTTTGAGTACTGGTTGCTATTTTTAAATCCCATTTTATTCACAGCCAGCTCTATTTGCACTGTTTTGCTTTATTTCAGTCATTAAAAATACCAAAAACACCTTGAAAAATCCCCAAAAATAACAAAAACATTAAAAAATCATAAAAATATCAAAAACAATTTATTTCTGAATTTTTGGTAATTTTTACTTAGTTTTATAAATATTTTACCTTGTCTTTTATTCCATTGTCTTTAAATTCCAATATTGAAAAAAAAAAGAAAAAGAAAATTATAAAATATAAAATTATAAAAATCAGAAAATTAAAATCAAAATATAAAATTAAAAATTAAAATAAAATAAAAAAAATTAAAATTAAAAACCCACAAAAATTTTATTTGCTTGCTTGCTTAGTGTAGACATATCGCACACATTCACTTGCGCAATTTTCTTGAACTACCCTGCTTGCTCCCTGTGTTCGAACTCTCTACATACTTGACACTATACACCATTTGTGCAGAGTTAAAAATAAATTTTAACTCCACATTAGTTCTAAATTATTGATCTTTAGTGTGGGTTAATTGTTGATTAATTTCAGAATTTGTGTGGTCAAACACCGACTGTTGACTCGCCTTGTGAGTCGATACAACCACACCGATTTTCGAGATAATCAGTCATCATCTTTGATGTCAAGCGGTTATCGAGAGAGCACGATGTCAAATCAAGAGAATGAAGGTGAAGGCGTATAAGATGCGGTAATGCACACCTCGTAAGAAAACACAAAGCAACCCCAAATTCACTAAAACAACCCAGTGATGACCGTTGTTGATTTAGGGTTATTTGGTAGACAAGTCTTGTCACATATTATCACGAGTTGATAGGTGCCTGAAATTTCCCTGAAACACTGTCCCAAGTCCTTAAAGGAAACCTCAGCCACTATGGGAGTAAGTACAGACCATTTCCGGCTACCTGTGTTACTTGAGGATCATGCTACTATGGTGTCCTCTAAACCTCCCACTCTGCTAAGTAAACTCGGACCGTTGCCGGCTACCTGAGAGTACCCACTAAAGAACAGTGATTAGATGTATGGACTAAGTAGTATTTCGAAAGAAACTCAGACTCTGGTTCTAACCTTATATATCGTCCCTCACTCACAAATCTGGAAAGTGTACCTACAATCCATGTATGGGGGTTGCTCTCCCAAATCCAATGATCCTTTACGTTTATTTTAGGTCAAATATTAAGCAGTCTCGATTTTATTTTCAGTTATCTATTTTTTTGGTATTTTCACAGCATGTCTAATGATTTTTTCCCTTTTTATTTATCCTAGATAAGCAAGTACCTAGGTCATGAGTCATAGAACTAACTACGAAGGTGCAAGCAGAGAAAAGAAAAATCAAAAAAACACATAAACAAGCACCTAGCCTCGTAAAAAGCCACGGAAAACCGACGATGCGAGAAAGCCACGATCGATGCCCTACTCCCCAGAATGCATGGCACTCGGTGAAACAGACCCCAAGAAAGAGGGAGGGAGGTATAAGTCGGGATGCTTTTACGGGTCCCCTTCTATAAAACGGAAAAATAGGAAAGTGCCCTTATTTTTTACAGGTAAAAAACAAATCCTACCTAATTCTGCACCTCTACAACCGACCTGTGAGAGAAGGGGTCAGTCTCTGCACTTTCAACTGACTCAGCTTCTGAAGAAGCCAGCTGATCCTGCAGGCCCTGCAAAATTCGTTAGAAAAAAACAAACAAACAAAAAGTCATGAAAATAAAAACAAATAAAAATCGTAAAAAAACCAAAGAAATCGATAAAAACTGTAAGAACTGAAGAAATCGATAAAAGCCGTAAAAACAAAAACTGAAAAGAAATCATAAAACCGTATGATCAAGAAGATCGAAAAATCTCAAAATGATGTCAAAAACCGAGGTAAAGTTAATGCATCCCCGACAACGACACCATTTTGATAAACGTGGCTTTTGCTAGTGGTTAATTAAAGAATATCGGTTGTAGAAAACTGCTAAACAAAAGTCATGTCGATTAAACAAAAATTCAAATAAAATAGGAGAGAGAGAGAGAAGATGAAGATAAATAGCTTCTCTGCTATTTTAATCCTTTAAACAAATTTTTATCCATGTAAGTTCCCCTGTGTCGAACTTGAGGAGGCAGAATAACTGTAATGTGGTTTTCGAGGAAAGAAAGAATTTCAGGATTTTTATTCTCTTCTTAAAATTACAACAAAGAACAAGAAAGCACTTAAAACTAGCATGATTTTACAAAAACTAAATCGAAAAAAAATATGTGATAAAAAATTGAAAAATAGCTAAAAACGTCGCTAGGGTAGTTGTGTAACTACCCTAGAAATTTTGGTGAAACATATAATCAAAACAAGATCCAAAACTACTCTATATTTCAGGGGTATAAGTGCAAGAAAATGAAATATAGTTCTATTACAAACTGGCCCCTAGTAGGGACTGAATTGCAAGAAAAATTAAAAGATTTGCATTTAGGTCCCTATATAGGGATCTAAATGCAAATTCTGGAAACTGTTGGAGAGGCTTTGGAATTCTGGAGCTTTGGTGGGTTTATGATGCAAATTCTCCACCCCTTCGCAATAAACGGCTAAGATTAGAATGTGTAACGCGATCCAGGCCATCCAAGAAGGACATGCGTCGCGTAAATGTGCACTTGGGTTGTTCGTGGTGTTCTTCACTCTCCTTGTGTAAGTGTTGGCGGTGATGTCTTCTCCTCTTTCTCTCCGGTGATTGGTTGCATGCTTTGGCCTCCTACAGGGCCATAGGGGTGTCTCCTACACCCATCGAGCTCGCCTGCGGGTGAGCGGGCTTCGAGGTGGAGAGTTGCGATAGTTGGGCGTCGAAAAAGATGACGTTTCAGCTTTGATGGTCAGATGAAAGGGGTATGTCTTGAGTTGAACCTTTCTTCAAAGAATTTAGACCAGATGATGGATTGATGGCTCCTGACATGATGAGTACCTGCAAGAGAATGGTCGCTACTCGATTCCCGATGGAATCGGCCAAAGAAATTAATAAATTTGCAGATGAAAATGTGTTTCCAGAAAATAGGATAAACAAGAAAAGAGAGGATAAAAGGAGTGCGAATTTGAATGGTTTTGAAACAGATTTAAAGATTGGAAGTAGTGTACGCCTAAGGAGGATTGTAGATCCTAATGATGTGCTTTAAGATGCTAATCACGGCACAGAGATCGAAAATTAAAAATGGTAAAGAATGAATGAATGACCTGGGGTATCAAGGTGTATGACCCTACCGTCTTCTGCTCGACGAAGCGGCCTTCTCAGAGCTACACGTGGCGACGGCGCGATGCAAGGCAAAGCTTCATCCTTGGAACGTCTCCTCAGATCAACCTTCTTCCACGCGGGGTGAACCTCAAGCTCTATCAAAGCTGGATTGAGGCAGAGCACAACAGGAAAGTGGGTCAACGGCTTCTGGAAGTTAGTATCTCAAGAGAGTTAGTTGTAAATGAAGAGTTCATGGGTTTTTATAGAGATCGAAGGAAGGTTAGGTACGAATCAACGATGGGCGTGGATGTAGGTTGTTAGGAGAGGAGGATTGAGGGTTTGGATCGAAGTTAGGAGTTAGGAGGTGACGGGTATAACTAGTTGAACTTGGTTTGTTAGAACTGAAGCACCGGCCTGCTTCTTGAAAAAGAAGGCACTAGGTGTTGACACGTGTCAATACCTAGTTGGCTAGTATCAATAAATACCTTCTAAAATATATATTAAATAGTAAATAACATTATTTTAAATAGGTATAAAAATAAAAATTATAAATAATTAGTTTATCTAAATTATGGTATAATTAGTTTTAATCAATAATAAATATTTTATAAAATATAAATATTAGAGTAATAAATATGTATAAATAATACTTAATAGGGATTTTTACACCCACAACCCTGGGTAATTTTGCAATAACAATCATAACCCTGCATAATTGTGAATTACACTCCATACCCTGAACAAATGCTCTGTTTTACACTCATAACCCTCCGTTAGTTGAATTCATTAACTCAACCATATGATTGGGTTAATCTAACCAATCTGTGATCTAACGGTTGGGATTGATCAAATCTTAAAAAAAGAAAAAAAGAAATATTTTTGGATGGGCATATTCGATACTCGGGCTTGTAGGGTACGAGGGCTTTAACGCAATTGCTTGCAGGGCTTCAACAATGAATGAAGGATGGTATGCTGACGGCGTCCAGGGGTGGGGGGAGGCAGTTGAAGACGGGGTCCGGTGGGGGCGTGCAGATCGACGGCGAGCAAATCGACCGGGGGGTGGTGGTTGTAGGAGGGGTGGTCCCTTGTAGAGGTTGACAGCGGGCCGGTTGCAGAGGTGCGAGGAGGGGGTTCGCCCGAGGTGGGGGCTTTCAGGGGGAGGGGGAGACGGTTGTAGGCAGGGTCTGGGGAAGCTTGCAGACTGACAAGTTGCAGAGCTGCGATGGGGGTCCCTTGCATAGGTTGACGGCGGGGCAGCCACAGAGGTGCAAGGAGGGGGGGTCAACCGATATGGGGGCCTCCGGAGTCTGGGGGGCTTGCAGATCGACGAGTTGCAAAGGTGCGGGGGATCCCTTGTAGAGGTGCGGTGACGAGGGGGGGTCCCTTGTAGAGGTTGACGGCAGGGGCGGTTGCAGAGGTGCAGGGAGGGGGTCGATCAAGATGGGGGCCTCCATGGGTGGTCTTGCGCATCGACAGTGAGGGGGGGTTGCGGAGGTGCGGCGGTAGGGGGAAGGGGGGTTGCTTGCAAATCGACGATAGGGGGAGCTTGCACATCGACGGCGAGGAGGGTTGCAGGTTACGGAGTTTGACCAAGGGGGTTACCGTGTTGTAGAGGTCGACCGGGAGGGGGGCCTTGCAGAGGTCAACGACGACGGGGAGGGGGTTGCAGGCGAGGTTCGGGTGGAGCTTGCAAGCAGGGAGGTGCGTGGATGGCCTGTGGCGGTGGTGACCTTGCTGGAGGTGGAGGTTCGTGCGTGATGTCCACCAGCCCCTCCAAAATGTTAGGGAGAGAACGTGATGGTATTAGGGGTAATATTATCTTTTTAATGGAAACCGTTAAATATAACGGACATATCAAACGGAACATAACACGGGGTTATGTCATGTAAGAGTTAAGCATTACTCGGGGTTTCTCATGTAATTCGCGATTATGTAGGGTTATGATTGTTATTGCGAAATTATTCGGGGTTATAGGTGTAAAAATCCCTACTTAATAAATAGTTTAAGATTTTTATTTTAATAAATTATTAAATAGTATATCATTTTTATATTTTATTAATTATTAAAATAATAAAAAAATTATGTACAAATTTTTGTAGATTTTAATAAATTAATTTAAGTATATTAATAAATATGGATATAAGTTATATAGTTCATTTTTACCTATAAATTAGGGTTTTTGATTTATTTAAAATAATAAATAAGATCCAAAAATAATGAAATTATTTAGGGTTAAAATAAAAGGTGAAGAAAATAATGAAAAACTATACAATTATCAAAATAATAAATAATGTGTTCTCAATAAAATAAATAGCCCAAAAACCCAGTTGTGGTTAGGTCCCAAAATCGACTTTTTGCAAACGGACTCCGATTTTAGTGAAATCACCTTCATTAATTAGAGAATATTATTTTATGATCTTTAAAGGTGAGTAGAGTGAAATTGGAGTTTGTATGAGAAAGTTGTGATGTTCGGAAGTTGAGATTTTGATAATTTATAAGTTGGATTTCTTGGCATATATATAAGATAATATTTTAATTATTTTTATATTTTTTCTATACATTTTTAAAAATAATTAGGAAAAGAATTTGGTGAAAAATATATTCATATGAATTAATTAAAAATCAATGAAGTTTCGGTATTTATTGGATAATTAATGAAGAGTGTGTGTAGTGTGGAATTAATTCTTTTTATTTATTTTCTTTCTTATCTCCCCCTACTTATTTGTTTGTCAACCAATCCATGTTGACTTGGTCTCAGGGATCAGGTTATAAATATATCTTTTAGTTAATTTTAATAAGTCATTTTGTACATATATACATATCTACAATTTTCCTTTATTCATGAATAGGGTTTTGTTTAAAAAGTGGAAATTAATGGATATTTACATGTATTTATTAAGGGTTTTAAGACAAAATGCAGACAGAATGTTAATGAATCGTGGATTCATCAAGCTTCGCTTCTGAGCATTGAGTTTCCTAGCAAGTGCAGGTGTGCGCGAGAGGGCTGAATCGAGCCCCAACTTCAGCAGCGGAGCTGTCCAGGAGACACGAGCTCCAAATCACCATCGAGCACTCTGATCGAACATTCTAGCTCTAAATTCGACGCGAACCGCTTCCAACGATGTGTTGGACCTTTTGTTGGCCGATCCGAGCCCTGCAGCTCCAGATATTCACGATTGAAGCTCGGCCGACAGCACCTTCTTCGAGTTCTTCCAGCACCTCTCATATCTGCATGCAAGGGTATATTTCAACAAGGACCTCTCACTTTAGCCCCCTCTTTTTCGGTTATTTCTGTTTATCTAATAAATGTAAAAATTAGTTTTGAACATTTGCAATAAGGACCTTATAATTTCCTTCTTTGCACTTTAGTCTTGTAGAACAGCATTCACATGCGTGTTTATGTGTTTCTTTGGGTGTTTTGCTTGTTTCATCCTGAACTTTCATGTGTTAATGAAGTAGAATAAACTTTCGGAATTTCCATATATGACCCTGTGAGCCGGTTCAAGTGCAACGCATACTTTTGCTGAACTTTTTGTGCTTTGGCCCTTGAGTTTTATTGTGTGTTATCATTAGGCCCCAGAACTTAAACTATTTGCATCTAGGTCCCTTTGCTTCCAACTGTTTTATTTTGTTTCTTTTTATCTACACTAAATATTAAATTGGCTCCAAAAATACCATAAAAATTCCCTGAAGTTCTTGCTAGTGTTTACTTTGCTTGATAATTTTTGTTTAATTTATTTCTTGTATTTGCTATTATTAAAAACTCAAAAACTCACCAAAAGTTCCCTATTTACCTTTAAAAATTCATTAAAATTTGAAACATTTCCCTGAAAATTTAAAAAAAAATAGATTATCTTTATCATTATTTGATTATTTTTTGTCAAATTACACTTTAATCTTTTATAAAATCCTAAAATTTTGCAAAACTCTAAAAACATGATAAAAATCATATAAAATCTTTGAAAAATCCAAAAATTGTATTCTTGATCAATGTTTGTAGATATATACGTCAAGTTTATATTAAAATTAACATCTGGGAGTTTTGAACCTATTTTCTATTTTTAATTTGAAAAATACTTCTGCCTATGCACTGCTTGTTTTATTCATTATTTTTAATCATTTTGAAAATCCTAAAAAAAACTTAAAATGTTAAAAAATCAAAAAAAAATTATAAAACTGTCAAAAGCCCAAAAATATTTTTACTTGATTTTTCTGGCTATTTTTACTACATTTAAAAATCCAAAGGAGTACTTATGTACCTTTTATTCATTGTTTTATTTGATTTATTTGAAAAAATGAAAATATAAAAATTCAGAAAATTAAAAATCATTAGAAAAAACCTCAAAATCAAACAACATAAAAAATTTAAAAAATTTAAACCCATAAAAAATAAAAAGATAAAATTCACAAAAACCTAAGAGTAGTTTGCTTTGTTTTTCCTTCTTTTGATATTTGATTTTTCATGGATTAAATTTCCCTCATTTCATAACAGTTGCCTCCTTATGTTAGAACATGGTCGCTATATCATGTTAATAGAAGTAGCTTAGACCACTTGCTTTACTTTCTTGATTCATTTTATGGTTGAATAATTTTCTTGATTTCTAGCTGGATTTCTAGGATGACAACGGCATTATTTATTTCATAACTTAACCCTAGTCAGTCGACTCATTTTCACTACTCAAGAGGGATTAAACCTCAAATCAAAGTCATGTACTTCATTTTATAATGGTGAGGAAAGGGCTCAAAAGATCTAGGGTTTCCATCCAAATCGATGCATGTTTGATCGAGGAATCAGTTTGGTGTGGAAGGGAAAGGATCGAGGAAGAATTTTCATCAAATGAGTGAGGTGTTCTGATCGATATAGCGAATGGTCAAAATAGGGCAAAGAACCAAGGTTAACGCCTGACAACTACAAGGCTAGTGAAAACATGGAGTCGACTGAAGTCAACTCAGACTCTTCCCCCATTGGTCCATGTAGGCCAGAAAAAGAAAAAATAGAAATAAAAAATAGAAATAAAAGGCAAATAAAATAGAAAATGAGTATGCATAATTTAGGTATAGTACACCTATAAAATTTATAGCATTATTATTTTAACGAATTTTAATGGTTTTATTTTATGTTTATATTTTTAATATGCTTCAAATAATGTTTACAAGTATTGAAAAATATAAGAAAGCTAAAACTATAAAGAATGAATAAATTAAATAAAATGTATAGATATATAGTACAATAAGACCCAAAAGGCCAACTTTTGTATCTTAACTCTAGTTTTAATGAAATTACCTTCATTAGATATATAATTTAATTTAGAGTACAATAAAGGTGAGTTTGGTCAATTTTGAGTTCATATGAAGAATATATTGTTTTATGAAGTTACAGCTTTTTCATATGTGTGTCTCAATCGCAATGTGTGTTATTTTTATGTACACTTATTTTTGTATTGTTCTATACATTTTTGTGTACATTTTTTGTGTTGAAAATGTATTTATTTTAAGTGTGTAAGAGTATGCATAAATTAGTGTAATTTTGGTTTTATATGCGGTGTATTGGCCACCTAGGGTTTCTAGGTGTTTGTGTCAATTTGTCTATATTTACCTGCCCTTATCTCCTCATGCTTTATTCTTTGTCGACCAAGTCAATATTGACTTAGTCATAGGGTTTAGGGTCTGTCAGTATTTACCATACTTCCTTTATTTTTCTTTTCTTTATTCATTTATTTTATATTTAGATACATGTATTTAAGTACTATTTTCGGACAGCAATCAGTATGTTAATTTGTATAAGTTAGATATATTTACATGTATTTAGATAGGATTTTAAGGATAAAATAAAGGAATAAAGGTGCATGAATGGATATTCATCAGCAGGTGCTCCTGACTCCTCGCCTCCACATCTCTCGAGCATCCTTGGTCTCCATGGGCCCTGCTACAAAAGCCATGCATTAGATATCCATCAAGAAATATAATCAACACCACACCAAGATAAGACATTGCAAAATAACAACGTATAATAGACAATTTGACCAAAATATCAAGATAATTAACTTATCTAAACATTAAAACTTAAATAATCAAAAAGATGAGTCGTGTCCCCATTGACGGTGCCATCTGACGAACTGCTAAGTGGCATTATTAATAATATTGAATTGTAGTATGGACACTTAGTGATCTATTAGAAACTGACCCTGATTAATCTCTACGAGTAGGGGCTCGGTTTGATAAAAAAATATTTTTTAATGTGGGAAGTCCTGGGTCAAACTCAGAGACACAAGATATCATATTGATTAATTATACTCTAATATCTAAGTTCAGTGATTGATATTCGATCTAGATCAACAAAAATTTCAAAACAAGATGCATGCTACAGAATGCATTTTTATGGATTTTATGCAAATTTATTAAATGAAAAAAGTGCAACAAAATGTTATGTAATGCAAACAATATAATAATGCACAAATATTCCCCTAAATGATTAGGTCATTGAGCAAATAAATTGTATCATGAATTTCATTCTATTTGATGCAGCAAATTAAGATAGATGGCCTTTAGATAACTAAGGCAGAGACACTTCTCATTTCAATTTAATCATCAGGTTCTAAATTTTAAATGAGGAATTAGACTAAGTCATGAGATAAATAATTAAAAGAGCATCAAAATGAAACTGAAATAAATGCAAATAGAGTCCATATACTCAAGTTATTCAAGAAAGAGTCCATGGGCATAACTAAAATAAAATAAATAAGAAAACATCACAAACATACTCCTAAGGGCATTTTTTTCAAGTATGTAATGTTGGAGGGGATTCCCTGTAAATTTCCATGTATCTGGGAACCAATTTGTGAATATTAGGAACCACCTGGGCCCCTGTGCATATTCTCCAGGTGTTGCACGTGGAGTGTATGCCTACTGGACCTGTTTGCAATTTGGAGAAACGAGCAGGGCTCTGGCTGCCAAATACCCCCACCTCACACGCTCCTCACGCACGTGGAGGCTAGGGCGGAGGGTCGGACTAGCATAGGTTCGGAAGCTACGTAGGGTCACCTCCGTGCTTCGATGTTGCTCTGTCTCCACCGAGGATTGTGGTGCAGAGGGGAGGCTAGGAGCCAAGGCTGGTCATTGAATCGAAGTGATCTGACCGTATCTGTACGTTGGGTATCGGTTCCTCCTTCGCCTCGATGTGGCAGATCCAGTTGTTCTTCGACGATGCCATAGGAGCTCCTCCAAGATCTGACTCGTTGATGATGGCTGCATCACCTTTGCTTGTTGTAGGCGAAGACCATGGGAAGTTGGAGAATAGAAGGGGACCACTGATTTGACTGGTCGATGAAGCACCTCTGGAGGAAAGCCTCTAGATCGGAGCACACAACAAAGATCCAGCCATTGAACCATATACTATCTGCAGATGTTAGAGAGCATACCAAAACACATATGTGTGGGTTAGGGGATGAACGGAGGACAAGAGGCGGAGAACGTGACGGCCCAAGGTGGGTTCTTCTCCGACTATGGCAGAGAAGAAAGCTTGAGATGAAGGAGGTTGTGGAAGAGGGAAGATGCTGAATTGAGGGATGCACGTGGATTGGGGGAGTGTGATGAAGGTATAGGGGTGATTGATTGAAGGTGAGGGCGACTATGCATACCTAATTAAATTGGAGAAAACAAAATAAAAAGCTCAAAGAAGAAGCTTACCTGATTGAAGAAGGCTCATAGCAGAGGGGATAGGCTTGAGTTGAGCTCAGGTGGTTCGAGTCATTGCTTGACTTCCTCAGCCTTGAGAAGAAGCTTGAGCGGCTACTTGGAGTGTCTTAGCATGGTCAGAATAACCATGGGTCAACACTGAGGGTGTGCCTCCATTATCGGACATCAAGAACCTCCCCCACTATCACCGGAGGAAGATGACGCCTAGGTGGGGACCCTATGTACAGGTGGACAGCTGGATCTGGGGATGGAATGGAAGGGTAGAGATTAGGCATGAAAGAGGGTTGTGCAGTCAACGTCGAGGAGTTGTTGGTTGGGAGATAGGTCGTCTCAGGAGGTCGGGAGAATGTGGAGAACATGGGTGGTCGAGGAGGGGTGGTGTAGGAGAGAAGAAGACGGAGGTTGGAGACGATATAGGAACTGTTATATCAAGTGATCCAACAGCCCTAGGCGGGGCACTGGCTAAGGGTTAGGATGCAATTAGGGCCATCGCATCAGATGGCTGGAGATGAAGCGAGAGTTAACAGTTAGGATTAGATCAATAGAGCGGTCGGGCGGCTGAAAATAAAGGTGGGATGGAATGAAGGGCCAGGCCACATAGCTCAGCCAAGGGGAGCCACATGGCCCAATAGGAAAAAAGGAAAAGAGAAAATTTTATAAAAAAATAAAAATAAATATGTACAAGCTTCAAATGAAAAAGTGTAAAACATGAAAATTGTAGATCATTTGAGATTACAAGTTTCATTTGAACATAAAGTTAAAATAGGTCACATATACATACTGATATTTTTGTAAGTATTCTTAAGGATTTAAAAACACTTGTTTTAATTTATTTTGTTATTTTTGTATTTTAAATTTGTATTTAATTTCAAAACAAATATTTACAACATTTATCTTATTTTTTGGGATTCTTAGTAATTAACAAAACACATAAAAATTGTACATTTATTAATCATTTATTGTTAATGTTAGTTAATTAATTTTATATGTTCTTCAATTGTTTAAATTGGAGGTATGATAAATAAATAATATGATGATAAATAGCATATTTATCAGAAAGTCATAAAGTGTGACAGTGACTTATGAGAGTGAGGGACCATTACTTAATAACATGGGTTTAAACATTTTTGGTGATTGTCAATGGGTCCAGTCGTGTCCGATACCTAACAAGTTGTCAAGGTCGGTTTTCCTTGATAAAAATCCGAGAACCTAAGCTCGTGACGTTAAATAAGTACTTGCATATGGGTATTAGAGTTCTAAGCTTTAGTAGCTAACAGGGCTTGTGGGAGTGGCGGCTTGAATTTTACCCCTCACAAACAAGGGATATCGTGTTATTACATTAAATGCTCCCAAAGGCGCCCATTTGGTTTCCGATATTATAAACTGTTCGTTTCATGCATTTGCATGGTATTTTATTAATGTGGACAGTCCAACGAGAGATGGAATGGGCCCATGCAGATAGTTGACAATCCACCAAAAAGGAGAGAATAATATGCATGCGACTCCAAACGCCAGTGGCTGCTGACACCTCACCTCACCTCACCTCATCCCCATCTTTCCAACCAGACATTGTCATGGCGACTTTGCACCAAACCCCATTATTTTATCCCCAACACACGCCACCAAACTCTGTTCCCGTTTTTATCATGTCTATGCCGTCGTCTGAACTGCCAATCCATTCCATCCATAGTAGTAATGGAAGTTGACATCAATTGTATGCATTTGCAAATATCTCTTGGTTGTTAGCCATAAGATTTACCCAAATCAAGTCTCATGTTATGCATCTGAAAAGACTGAAAGGGAAAGCCCATCTATACAAGGATATAACAGGTGTTCCGTCGAAGTCAGAGGGATATGAGATATTCATGCAATAATTAAAAATACCAGATTTCAATACACCCAATTGGTAGGGACGGCATCCTAACCTCGTTAGGAAGGCCTCTACAAGGCCTATCTGTTGGCAGGTCCAAGTTCATTTGATCCATGCAAGGGCTGGAAGACACTCGAAAATAAAAGATTTGGTTCTCATCGACCATGATAACTTGACCAAATTGTAGGTTTCCAGTCCACGATAAAATCGCCTAAACAACCTTTGCCCTGCCATTTTCTGGACACAGAGAGCGATTTCAGTAGATTCCATCTGATGTACTACCTAACAGATAATATAAAATGGTGTGACAGACAATCACGTCCTAATTAGTAGATAAGCTACCAGCAACCTTCCTTCTAATGGTGGTTGCCCCTTTTTCGTCTCCACTCGGAAAAACTGTGCCTTCCGCAATATTCCAACCCTTGTCCTCAAACACCAAAACAGCAATCGCATGATCAAACTAGAATCATTTTACATGAAAATTGGCCATTATCATATGATGATGTCACAAAAGTTACATGGATTTCACGTATTTACGCAGACGTTGAGGTTCACGCATCATGAGGTCCATGGGAAATAACCGATTTCGATTGATGTCCATTAGTAGGTGGGCTATACCATTCCTCGTCTTGCGAGCATGGGGTCCCTGAGAATGGTGAAGGGCATTGAGGACGTGCGGGGAGGTCTATTTAATGGCATCGGATTGTCTATGACATAATTCTCCCCTGTTCTCATATGCCACCCCCACAGCCACATCTATACTCGATCATCGATAGGAAGGAGAAACCACCAGTGGGTTCTGTATGGCAGAAGCAGCCAAGATCCTGCGGAAGACAATCCACGCCTTCCTCCGCAACTATCATTCCTACTCAACTATCGCCGCACTCCTCGTCTTCCCCTTGTCAGCATCCGTTCTTCTCTCTCAGGCATTCATCTCTTCCTCCCCCACTGCACTTCGCGCAGTCCAATTTCGCATAAGATCACTCTTCGAGGCAGCGGGATTTCCGGTGTCCGCAGGATTTTTCTCTCTCCTCAACTTGAAACTCTCTCAGACCATCTTCTCCCTTGCATTTACAGTTCCTTTTACGCTTACTTTCCTTGTCCTGGCAAAGGCAGCCGTCATTCAGATTGTTTTCCAATCAGAGCAGCATGAACAAGGCCCCCCGTCATTCACGTCCTCCAGGCACCTTTACATTCCGTTAGTCCAGACATATATTGGGAATTGCATCACCATCCTCTCCATTAATGCAGTGGTCTTCTCCTTTCTGTTTGTCGCCTTCAACGTCGTCAGCATCCTTCAAGTCTCTTCCTCCATGTCCAACATGATCCTCTCTGTTGCAGGCGGCATCTCATACTCAATCCTCCTTGCCCAAGTGATGGTGGCTTGCAACTTGGCCATCATCATCTCTGGATACGAAAACCAAGGTGGCTACCTGCAAATTCTCAAGGCCTTCCTGCTCATCAGAGGAAGGACGTCGACTTCTTTATATTTGGCTCTTTCCGCCAACATAGGAATGGCTGCAACCGAAGCACTATTCCAGTATCGAGTAGTGAAAGAGTACCGGAATACAAGCAGATTGCCATCTTCAACATTGGGGGAAGCCTTTACCGTCGCCTATCTGCACTCGATATTTGTTGTTCTCGATACCATAGCCACATGCATGTTTTTCAAGAGCTGCAAATTGAGGAACTTGCCAAGCTGGACATCAGAAACTTATAGTCAAGCCAACAAGCTACTCTATGAGGATCAGGAATACACAGAATCCACGTACACTAAGTGCTGATAATTTACACGTGAAACGTGATGAGAGACAACTTTCTCTCCTCATAGTCGGCGTGTTCGCCCTTTAGTCCAACCACAGCCATAAAGCACCACTCATCTCAGGAATGTTTTGAGAGGAGAAATCCCCACTTCGTTTTCAAATTGCTTTAGAAAATATGTTGCATACTAGTATTCCACAATATGAACATTCTGATTTAAAATTTATACAATTCTGCTGCTGCTTCTGCGTTTCTACTTTAATCGGGTTTCATATTAATTCTAGCACCTCTAAAGAATCGATGAAAAAACACGGTTATTAGGCAATTTTTCCCATGGAGGAAGCTGATAATATACATTTAGAACCATGCCACTATCTATGTTTTTAAGCTTCGTTTGTAGCTTGTTATCATTCTCCGTTCTCAAAAGCTTCCTACTACTACGCAAGCTATCTGGTTTTCAAGCCATAAAAGAGAACCACAATTATCGAAAACAGGCATGCCATAACCAATAATGTATAGCATGTACTCATCAAGAACATAGGAAATAAGAGCAAAACTATAACATGAATTTCGGCCTGCACTTCTTCCCAAATTGATTTGATTTCTACGGTAAAAAGACTTCAGAAAGAAGTTTGGAAATGGGCATTACAGAAAACAAAAGAATAACCATTCGAAATCTGGCAAGGATTACAAAGACAGGCAGCATGCTGCCAGTCATTGCCGTATGGTTAGACTTCACATCAAGACAGAGCAAAGAACTCGTCCGCTCACACTTCCCACTTAGCAGTATACACTTTCAGATCCGTGACAAGCAGAGTCATGAAGATGAGCACACCAACCACCAAAACCAGGTTTTCTAGATCTTTTGCAACCGTTTCCTTTGAAATTTGCGGTAGCACTTAAACATACTTTTTATTGCCACTCTCCTCTCAAGATGTTGAAAATACAGACCTCAGCGCTGCTAAACTGTAGGATCAAAATATCCTGCTGCTGTCTGATTTGTTTGCAAACCACTTGATGATGTTGCCCTCAGTATATTCGTCACATCACCTGGGCCAGAATTGAAAAGAAGATTGTTCCAATTCAATGATCGGTGCACAATTCTGGATGGAACCCTGTCACTATCTTCACCACCAGATGCCTCATACCCGTCACTAGTTGATCGAGAGAGTTCAATCCCTTTCTGGACAGAAGAACTTGGGACAAGTGAAGAGGTTACCGTGGCCAATCCTTGAGCCTCCTCAGGACCAGAGCAAGATGCATGAAATGGACGAAGATCTGGAGAATCAGGACTACTATCAGGTGAAGAAGTGGCAATTCCAGCAGAAGATATAGCTCGGCTCTTGAGGAATGCACTTCTAGCTTCAAGCTGAAGAGGAGCCAAACTTCTAGATGTTATTGGAACCATGTCACTGCCGGCACTCTCTGTGGCACTAGCGGAAATTCTTGCAAGTGGTTCAAGAGGAAGATCAGTAGGTAGTCTACTAGTCCTCTTGCTACCCCGCTTTCGGGTATCATTTCTTGAAGCCATCCGGCCACTGCTGTCATCAAAACTGCTATCCGTCTCGTGTCCTGGTACTTTTTTCATGACCGGTTGCAAGATTTTAGATCTCTTTCTTGCTTGTGCTGCTGCCCTCGAGACCTCTTCTGCATTCAATCGTGCTAATGTCCACGGATTAATTTTTACAGTCCCAGTGCTCTTTTTCCCATTATTCTCATCAGATGCCATCATTTTACTGCTGCCACTGTTTGGATGAATGACATCAAGCTGAAGAAAAGATCAGGAAAAAGTTCAGGTAACACCATTGCAGCTAATACTTCAGTCGGAATGCAAGGAGCAATGAGCACAGAGGGCAGAATATTTTTTTAAACCAAACCAACCAACCAAGCCTCACATGATTTCTAAATCAAACCAAACATGATTTTCCAAAATAAGCAGGTTCCTCTCAAAACAGATATGGTAAGTTACTTTCGCAAGTTTAATTTTCCATTTAGGTTCAAGATTTCCCATCCTTCACATAATTTCAAAAATATTTGAAAGACAAAGAAAGCAACGTGTGATTTCTTTCCAGCCCATGCTTTGAAGTAGATTATTTTTATAAGAGGATACATAACCATATCTAATATCCATATTCTAGACAGTCTGAAGAATAAAGAGAATGATTTTAGCTTTATCAAAAGAAAAATAGAGAATGCTTTCAGGATTCATGCCTTAATCTAGAAAATTTTGAAAACTTCTAACTTTGTAAGGAACACAATTTGTAAGATAAAAATCTCCATTACATGAAATATCGCATACCTGGTCTTGAAGTAGTCGGGGAGGAGTACACCAAGACCCTCGATGGAAAGTGTTGAAAGAGCTTGCACTGCTCAACCCTGTAAAAGAACTCACAGGAGACATTTGAGGACTCTGTTGCCCTCCAGCATCTTGCAGCTCATGTTCCCTCAAGGCAATTATATAGTCATATGTACTGAGTCCCTGTTAAACAACATTATGTCAAGCAGAGCAAAAGAGATGCTTCCATTAGCATTAGATTTTCGAACTAAGTAGGTTCAAATGGACTCACGAGGAAGTGACTTCAAGCCATCTAGGCCAGAACATAATGTTCTTTATGAGCCTTTTGATAGCACTGGCTCACACAACTTGAATAATTACCTTTCGTCCAGAAGTTAACATTATATAACATCCCATAGTAGCACATTTTCATATTTTCGGAACTAATAATACCACATCTACATAGACCACTCCTCTTAAATGCATGCATACATTTGGAAAAGAAGCAGCTAGGTCAAACATAGTACAGAAGCACAATTGTCGTCAACAAAAAATCGTAAGACAGTTATCAGTGAAGTCTTCAGTCTGACCTTTTTTATCAGCAGAATATGGAAGAAGAGTAGTTGGGCAAGTGGTACTGCTGCGGTCATGGCCAGGAAAGTGCAAGATACCTTCCAAAAGAGAGTTATAGAAAAATCTGTTATATTTTAAGGATTGTGTATATCTTTTCATTCAAAAGCTAAAAAAGGTCAAAAAGACTTACCACTACCACAATGAACGGCAGAAAGGAGAAACTGCTTCCCAGCTTTAAGGCTATGTCCACACCAAATTGCTTCCGCTCAAGGAAACAGCGAACCAAGATGAAGATGCCCAATGACCACTGTAGGATAAGCTGCAAGCCCAAGCCCATGGTGAACAAACCACGGAGACCTGTCAATAATAAACCAAATGAAAAGGACACAGAAAATAATGCTTCGTGCACCTATAGATAGGCTAAGAACCTATTTATGCATAGTACAAGTTTGAACTTATTTATGGTGAACTAAATGACTAGAGAGAGTGCCAATAAGGTCTACTAGTGCATGTCAAGTCCTGAGAATGCAGTTGAGAGCTCACCAAGAGAAGAGCGGACACCATGAGAATGAAAAAAAGCTTGTAGTTTTTCTTGCCGATGCAGTTATTAAGCCACTGTATTAAAACATTGATTTTCCATTACAAATTTCAAACTTCATGTAACCAAAATAAATGGTAAGAAATGAAATCATACCCTGCAATGATGATCAAAACCATCAACACATTTATCACAAACTCTGCAGTGCTTGCTATACTTGAATACCTGCACAATCATCACGAACGTGAGATTTATGAACCACCTCGATGTCCGAGATTAACACATTTCAGAACCAACAGAAACCAAGAAAAATAAATTCAGTGTGATGCTTATAAATAATAGTTTATATTCGATTCAGAAAAATAAATAAATAATAGTTATATAATGAAGAATGAAATCCATCTGCGTAACAAGTCATGTGTCCCGGGAACACAGAAGAGCAGATTCCACTTTGGTGAACAAAAAGGCACTAAGATGTGAACAAACAATATCCATCCACGCTGATCCTACTAATGTGCAAGGAAAACGCACTTTAGCCTTTACATTTTTAAAGAAGTTTAGCATTTATAGTTGATCAAGAACTTCCTATTTATTTATCTTAAAAGGCCAAATGCTGCAACTTCTTATCTGAAACACATCAACACTGTGCCTCCGCAGATATCGTCTGTGTTTATTTTACTGAAATCGTCCACTGTAACAAAACTGTGCTGACACCATGCACTTCCAATATACACCAAGGAGTTGTCCATGTTAGGAGGATTGATTCCTCCTAAAGATTTCATTTCAGTTGGAATTTGGTTATTCACGATGTACGATGATCCTTGTTAAGCATCCATGGTTGAATGGTTAAAACGTCCAACTCATAATTGGCAAATTCGTAGGTCCAATTCCTGATGGATGCACGTCAATGGGAACGTTCAATAAGTCTATTGGAATTGGCTATGTATCAATGGAATCTCATCATCCATACATAACGAATTGGTGTGGAATAAGATAGTCGTACGGAAGGTGTGGCTGGATCACCTCCTTTTCAGGAGAGCTAATGCTTGTTGGGTATTTTGGTTTGACATTGCTTCACACCCAAAAAGAAGCGAGCTACGTCTGAGCTAAGCTTGGAAAAAGGGGGGGAGCTCTCTGTTCGTGGTTCTCTTGTAGTTGGATCCTCCGGAACCACAAGAATCCAATCCTTAGAACAGGATTCCATCTCAGTACCTTTTGATATTTTGAGAAGAGTTGCTCTTTAGAGAGCACAGTACGATGGAAGTCCCTTTTAACAAAAGGAAAAGACAAATAACAATTGACAAGTACCATCACTTATAGATATTATAATATCAAGGTGAAACTCAACTACCTTTCAAATCAAATAGAAAGTTTCCTCAACCCTCATAGCACATCGCAGATGCAATTCATATGAATTACACTCAAAAGTGAGTGATGCAATCCAATTCCAAGTTTGACAGAACGGGCAAATTGTAGAAGTGATCCCTATCTTCATACATGGGGATGGGGCATTTCGGAGCCCTTGCTTCTTTGATAGAAAGCTTATCGGGGATCCTAGGATCCTCGACGAGTATCGTCTTGTGTCCCTTGACCCCGTCCATCCTCCTCTCCCTTGGCACACAGCTAATTGGGGGGAGCAACGATGAGCGAAGTAGCACCCTCAATGATGGATTTAACGTTCTCAAATGTCAAGGGATATGATAACTTCCCATCAACAGTGTCAAATGATCGAGTGAAAAAGCCAGACATGATACCATTGGTCGCTACAGAAAAGGAAATAAATGAATCATTATTACAGAGTCCTAGGGTCCTCTATATATAGAAAGGAAACCATAGAAACGAATTGAAGTTACCTTATTGGGCTATAAAGATGCCATATTGGGTTTTCACCGAAAAAGATAAAAAGGTTGTAATACAATAATACTATAATACTCCCCTTCAAGCTGGAGCATAGATGTTTCTCAGGCTTAGCTTAAATCTACACTTCTAAAATGTTCCCTTGGCGAGGGCTTTAGTAAAGATGTCAATTGTCTGTTTTGTTGAACATGAGAAGTGGATATAAAGGCTTTATGGATGACGTTTCTACTGTAACGATAGTCGACTTCAATGTGCATCATCTGTTTATTGAATGTTGGGTTGTCAGCAATGAACAAGGTTGGTTGGTTATCACACGAGTTCCATAAGAAGAGGCACCTCCATAATTAGGCCAGTTAAGATGGACTTGACCCACATCATCTCAGTGTTAACCTGAGTTGTGGTTTTGTATCCAAATTCTACACTTGATCTGGAAACTATTGTCTGCTTATTGCTTTTCCATGTGACTAGGAAATTACCAACGAAAACAGCAAAACATGTGGTGGATTTTCTGTTATTTGAACATCAAGCATAGTCCACATCAACCCAACCTAATATGGCAAGGGATCTTCCCTTGTTAAAGAGCGATCTCGTACATGGTAAGGACTTCATGTATCTAAGAATCATTTTGGTTGCATACATGTCGACTTGTCGTGGTTGTTACATGAATTGGTTGACTTTGCTTAAAGCAAATGAGATATCAGGTTTGATGATCATCACATAAAGGACCTTCCCAACTAGCTCTTTAACTTATCAACTTCATCCATGTCATAATCATAAATTTCATACTGGGTTCATAGGAATAGTAGATCTACAATCTGTCATCCCAATTTCTGAAAAAAGATCCCTCACATACTTTCTTTGACTCACCACGAACCCTACGTGATTTCTAGCAAACTCTAGGCCATGGAAGTAGCGAAGCTCCCCATTATCCTTGGTGGAAAACAGCTTCCCATGGAATTATTTTGCTTCATCAATGCCATGCATGATGACAGAGCAATGTGTCTATCATCCCAAAGACCAGGGTTCAAATCCCCCCTTGAGGAGGGTTGTGTTAGGTAGCCGACAACCAGGGTGTTAAAAACAGTCAGATCTTTCATCATGGATTTGATAAGAATCCATGTAGTTGACCCTACTTAAAGTGGGATAAGGTTTTGCCATTTCTGTTGCCATGTTTGTGATATCTTGAGAGTAATATGGTATGAGGGTAGTCGCTCGTGAGGGTCATGGGTGTCATGTTAGGGTTCTGCAGGAGCGACAGGGGAGTCGAGTGAGCGGTGGGGGAGAAGGGGAGAGGATGGAAGGGGTTGCTCGGGGACTTGGAAGTTCTCCTTCGAGGTGTTGGTCCTCCATGGTTCGAGGAGGGACTCCGCACGATGTTGTTGGACTCCTCCCAGCAATTTTGGCTCAAGATTTGATGCAAGGAGGTCTCATCTGTTGTTGTGTCCGCATGTGAAGCTTTGCATGGGTTGTGTGGGAGGTATGGACTGTGTACAAATACACCTAGGGCTGCTGGGGCTCCAACTGCATGAGGTGGGGCTCCATCTTGTGAGAATGCCCTACGAACACAACGTAGAGCCCCCACCCCCCATCACTTGTCTTGATTTGCCCCTAGTTAGCAGCAGGCTTCGTCAGTCAGAGTGGCTTTCTGTTATTGAGAAGATGGAAAAGAAGTTGGGAAGCTGGAGAGCTACTTGTCTTTCGAAAGGAGGACGTCTTGTTCTATTAAAGGTGATTTTTCTTGTTGTCCTGGTGTTCATGTCTTCACGTATGTTGGTCATCACGATTGAAAGGGAAATAGGAGACCATCATGAGATGCTTTTTTTGGGCCTCTTATCGCAAGACAAGGCTCATGCCTTTGGTAGGATTGAGCATGTTAATGCTTGGAAAGATGGTGGGCTGGGGACCCGCAGCCTATAGATAATGAATCATGCGCTACTAGAGTAATGGGTGACACGGATTTGGGTTGGAGGTTCAGTACTCGTTATGCAGGATGTTGTGTTCTAATACGGGTTCTCTCTGGATCCATTGTCACAAGGAGTCGATGTGTGTCTGCCTTCCGATTTCTGGAAGGTAATTTGTTCAATGTTTCTGTATGTTATACCACTCATGAAGCATGTCATAGGTGATGGATGCGGATTCCGTTCTGGGGTGATGATTGGACTGGGCAAGGACCTTTGCGGGATCGTTTTCCATGAATGTTTGTGTTGGCTGCTAGTGCGGAGTGTTTCCTCATAGATTAATGGGAGGGCGAGAGCTGGATACCACAGTTTCATACTGAGTTGTCAAATCAATGTTTCACGAAGTTTCAAATACTTGAGGCATTACTAGTTGGGTGGAATGAACGATGTTGTTGACCACCAGTCATGGTCTGATGAACGATTCACTGTACGGAAGGCTAGTAAGGCTTTCTATAGGTTGAAGATTTTGGATCTGATTCCTGCTTCTGATCATTTCATTGACTTTTGGAGTTGGAGGGTACCATTAAGGGTCCGACTTTTTATTTGTTGTTAAGAAGGGACCGCCTTTTGACATGTGAGAGAAGATCCCATTTCTTTCTTGGATGTACAGGCATCTGTGAGCATTATTTGACAGAAAAGAAGAGCGTAGAGCATTTATTCTTTGGATGACCGGTTGCTAAGGAGGTCTTGAGTTGTGTCGCATGTGGATAAGGTATCGACAGGGGATTGGAATGATTTTTACGTGCCCCTTGGTGCTCTTGGCCATGGGAGTACCCCCCCCCCACACACACACACACGGGCATTTAAGTGGTTGCTATTTTGTGTTCTTGTGGATTGCTCGAAATGGTTGTATCTTCTGAGGTGAAAGAATGTATATGGAAAATGTAATTGGATATGCTAATAGCTTAGAGTTCTTTAGGGCTTTGAAATTCCTTTTATATTTACTGTGAGTATATAGAATTTCTTTGGTAGGCGTCTTCTCAACGTCATACCCTCTTTTTCTTCAAAAAATGCATCTCATCTTCTGTAATAATGATATCACCCATATACAACAGAATAACAATAGTACCTCTCGATGTCCTGTGTACAAGCGGTAGATTTGGTGAAGTCATATTTCTCTACCAGATTTGAAAGCTTCTAGAACCATGGTCTCGGACTCTGCTTGAGGTCATTGATAGCCCTATGGAGCCTACATATCTTCTAACACTTGCCCTTAGTCTTAGAATAATAACTATAAGAAAAATACTTCATTCCATTTGTGGAGAAGTAATTATTATTATTAGAATTATTGTACTTACATTTACGTTCGTAACCCTTTGGATTCCGTAACCCTTAACCATTCGGGTTCCGTAACCCCTTGGGGGTATTTATATATTTTTCCTTTTGTACTCTCTAGGATTTTCTCTTTACATAAGAGACCCTAACCCTATAGAATAGACATCTCATTTGTCTCTCTTTTACACATAGTATCAGAGTAAAGGTCCTAGACCGGGGTTCTGACCTAAAATCCCCACCGCCACTTTCAAGCCTCGCAAAAGCCTGTGTGGGCCCTCTTCCCCAAATTACGGCCCCCCCGCAAGGCCCTCCAATCACCTCCAGTGCAGCAGCTCGGCCCCAAAGGAGCATCTCCAGCACTTATCAATGTTGCTGGAACCACCCACGGAGGTCGGCTAATGCTGTCAGGGGGCCATAACCCTCCCGCTAGCGCTACCCAACCTTTCCAGGACCTCCTACGAAGGTTGTCAGCCCCACAGCTAGTACCATGGTATTAAAAGGCTGGCCTCGAGGCAGTCGAGACGGGGCTTTTTAGCCTCGAGGCAGTCGAGACGGGGCTTTTTAGCCTCGAGGCGTACGCCTCAGATGGAATTGATGAGGCGTACGCCTCAGAAGGTCGATACGGTTTGAGGCAGGGTGAGGCGGTCTGTGAGGCGTTTTCTGCAATTTAAAGCATTTTTTAAGGATTTAAATTGTCTTATTGGTAGTTTTAGATGCTTATAAATGTATCGTTGTCTAGGATATATACTTACAAGATGGATGCTTGGAATTTTAAGTTTGTTCATATTCATATTGAGCATTAAACTTGTCTAATTTTTCCAAGAAATTCTTAATATTACACTTTCAAATACACAATCCATAAAGTTTAAAGAAAAGCTAGTGTTAAGTGAGGTGACATAATGAGAAACGTAATGTACCAACTAGAAAAAACAAGATTAGATTCAAGGCATGTCAATGTTGTCATATTTTATATATTAGTACATCTAATTATAATTTTTTATATACCATAATATTTTTTAGCGAAAAATATGTTGTCTTTGATATTTTAATGACAATTATAGCTAATGATTCTATTTTTGATTGGGTAGAAATTTAGTAAATAGGTTTATGGAATTTACATATCCTTTCTTTCACGTTCTTATCTTCATAATTTCACCATATATTATAATGTTATATATTATATGTATGTCAATTAAGATAATTTCATCAGTAAATATATTTTTTTTTAGGCTCAAAAAAGGGGGACACACTCGAAGGTGCTCACCCCAATGCATTAAAAAGAGAAAGAAATACTTACATGGGGGGATGGAAGATCAGAAAATAAAAAGCAAGGTACAGGGGGTAATCAAAGGGCGTTACCCCCGTAGCAAAAAAATCATGTTACAATGAGGTCCAGTCACGTAGGAAGCCCGAGGCCGAGGAGCGAATATTCTCCAAATAGAACCGTTGCCGAGCAAAGATAGCTTCATTTCGTCCCAGCCAAAGGCTCCAAAGCCGCGCAATTGGTTCCAGCAGCGATAACCGCGGTCGCCCCCTACCACAGAACAAGCTATGACAGAAAGATGCAAAAGATGACAGATCCAGCCAACCCAAGTCCTCCCACAGGGCACAAACACAGCTGCAATGAAGGAATAGGTGATCAATACTTTCCGTTTCCATGTCACAGAGGCCACAGATAGGCGAATAATTTGGAAACATCCTAGCACAGCGATCACGAGTTAGCAATCTTCCCCGACGGAGAAGCCAAAGGAAAATACCAACGCGCTCAGGAAGCTTGAGCCCCCACAAGAATCTGCAGTCTCTCAAGAAGATGGCATCAGCCCTTGAAAAGTTGGGCAAGATAGCCTTATAAGCGTCACAGGTAGAGAAGGACCCATTCTTCCAAGCCAAATAGTCACGGCCCCGAGAAGGCACGGGGGCTTCATCAAGAGTGGAAATGAGAGAGATATAATCGTGCGTCCGCTGATCCGACAAGAGCTCAGAAATTGGAGGGCACCAAGCACGCCCATCCCAGCAACAGGCCACCGTTACATCCTTGTTGGGCACCAAAGCGTAAAGGCGGGAGAAGAGATTCCGTAAGGGCCCCCTTCCCGTCCAGTCGTCCTCCCAGAAACGATTCAAATTTCCATCACAGAGCTTAATAGAAAATAAAGAGCGATTGCGGTTAAGAGCGTCCATCACCCCTCGCCAAAAAGTTGATAGCTGGCCCTGATAATCGCCACGAAAAGCAGAAACAAAGCCATCCCCAGTCGCAACCCTCAAACAGTTTAACAAGAAATTGTCCTCCCTACCCCAAATTCTCGTCGCCCATTTGAGCAAGAGAGCACCGTTCACCGTCGCCAGGCGCCTCACGCCCAGCCCTCCCTCCTTCTTAGGCCGCGTGACCTCATCCCAGGCCACGAGGTGCACGCCCTTCCCCCCTCCCCCCTTCTTCCCCCACAAGAATCCCCGCATACACTTCTCCAGACGCGAACGAACTCCCTTTGGCATCCCACGCACCGAGAGAAAGTAGATAGGGATGGAAGATAAACCCGATTTGAGAAGCACTAACCTCCCACCACGGGAGAGAATAGCCGCGCGCCACCCAGCCAAGCGATGCTCCATCTTTTCGACAATTGACTTCCAATCACGAATGCGCGCGCGGCCCACCGTCAGAGGTAAACCCAAGTAATCAAAGGGGAGATCAGAGGCAGGACAGCCCAACAATCGCGAGCACTCCGCCTCCTCCGCCGCGGACATGGAGAAAGGGACAGCCTTTGATTTGTTGCCATTGATTTGAAGACCCGAGAGCTCGCTGAAAAGTTGTAGACTAGTAGCCATAGGGGAAACATTCGAAGAACCACCCTCGATGAAGCAAATTGTATCATCAGCAAATTGAACAAGCGGGACGTGGTAAGGGCCAAATGAGCAGCCGCGAGACAGCCCTGCCGCCACAACACCCTCGATCATGCGCGGCAAAACATCTACCGCCAAAACGAATAGGAGAGGTGCAAGGGGGCACCCCTGACGAATCCCCCTACGAGGTTGGAAAGTGCCCCCAACCGAATGACCATTGAGCAATAGTGAAAGGGATGCCGTTGACACACAACGCCGCATCCACGAAATCCAGGTCGAGGGGAACCCCCTTCTCCAAAGAACGGACCATAAGAACCGCCAATCAAGAGTATCATAGGCCTTCGCAAAATCAATTTTCCAGAGAACCCCCTTTGTGGCATTCTTCCGCCACGCCGCAATGATCTCGGAAACAACCGCATAACAATCTGAAATCTGCCTTCCACGCACGAAAGCTGCCTGCGCAGGCGATATGAGCGAGTCAAGGAGCGGGGCCAGGCGCCGCGCCAGGGCCTTGGCGATAATTAAGTAGATCGCATTAGAGATGGAAATAGGCCGGAAGTCCTCAATCCGAGTAGCCGAGGTAGATTTTGGTATAAGAACAATATGAGACCGATTGAGTATATCGAAACCATCGTTCCCCTCGCAGAAGTCCCGCGCCACATCCAGAACATCGTTGGCAAGAACATCCCAGAAATCCTTGTAAAAACAAACCGGGAAGCCATCAGGCCCCGGCGCAGCATCAGAATTGAGGTCCCAAACGGCCCCCTTGAGTTCCTCCATAGAAAGCGGGAGCACGAGCGCCTCCGCAGTAGACGCTGGGAGAGCAGGAGCCCCTTGGCCCGACCACCGCCACCGTCGCGTAGCCGAGGACCCAAACGCGGCCCGAAAATAATTCCCCACAGCCACCCCCACATCATTCTCCCCCTCAAAAAGCGCACCGCTGATGGAAATAGATGAAATAGAATTAGAGCGGCGGCGGCCACTCGCCACCCTGTGGAAGTATGCAGAATTGGCGTCCCCCTCCTTGAGCCACCTCACTCGAGATCGTTGACGCCATTCGATCGATCGCTTTCGATCCTCCAGCTGCGCCGTCTCAGCGGCGGCAGCGCGCTCAGCCAACTCCCCCGGAGTCAAATCCCTTTCGTTCTCGAGAAGGTCAAACCGCAAAATCACAGCCTCAGCCGCCAAACGAGCACAAATACGAGCCTGTCGCGTCTCCCGTTTGAAGGACGCGAGAGCCGCTCGCAAGGAAGAGATTTTAAGGTCAAAGCGACGAGCGGCAGAGCCCGCAAAAGAGGACTGGTCCCAATGATTCCGAACAAGATCCTTGAATCCCGGCTCGAGGAGCCAACAACGCTCATAGCGGAAAAGCCCACGAGGATGCTGGTCATCCCCGGAATCCCAAATGATGGGATTGAGATCAGAGAATGAGCGAGGACGAGAAGTGACCGCACAAAGGGGAAATGCCTCCATCATGCGAACATTGGCCAAGAAGCGATCAATCCGCGACTGGGAAGAATTCGATCTCCAAGTGTAAGAGATATCTTTTGCCACCAGCCCCTCCAGGGCCAAATCCCGAATAAGGTCCATAAAGTCCCCAGAGCCTGGATCGCTGCCCCCACGAGCACAGGGACGATCCTGCGAGAGCAAGGTGACATTAAAGTCACCCCCCAAAAGCCAAGGTAAGTCACCAAAAGCAAGCGCATCCTCCCTAAGGTCCTCCCAAAGCTCCCTGCGAGCGATGTGAGAATTTGGCCCATAAACACAAGTAAAGGCGGCACGCATATTATTTTCAGAGAAAGTCAGCACCACGGAGACGGAGTGACGCCCGATCCTCAATGAAGAGAATGAGAGGCGCGAAGAGCGCCAAGCGACAAATAATCCGCCGCTCGCGCCATTCGCATCCAACAAGCGAAACGCGTCCAACCCACCAGCACCAAAGGACCGCCATAAATCATCATCCAGCATAGCCAGCTTTGATTCTTGTATAAAAGCGATGTCGCAACCCCACTCCAAAAGGCGAGCACCCAGAATTCGGCGACGGTGAGGGTCGCAAAGGCCACGCACATTCCAAGACAAAATCTTCATTAATAATAACGGGGACCCCAAGAAACCTCCATTCAAAAAAGCCAGAATCAAATTCCAGGAGGCGATCGCCTCACCAAACGAATTAATCCAGAAGCATCAGCCACCGCATCGTGAAGCGAGATAGAAGAAGAGTCTCTGTTGGGAGAAGAGTGGGACGCGCCTCCAAGGCGGGAAGTCCGCCTTCGACTGTAGGACCGTCCAAATCTTGAAGGGGGAGAGTTGACCACGACGACGTCCAAGGAAGCTCCGCCGAGGAGGTTAGCAACTTCTGCAGACCGTTCGCCGCCCGACGAACCCCGCGAAGGGGGCCCCCCGTGCCGCGGCGAGGAGAAGGCGAAGGAATCTTCGGGGAAAGTTGAAGCAGAGTCCAGCGAGAAGAACGGGGAAGGGAATACGTCCTCCAGAAGGGCCATGGAGCTGGGGGCCACCGAACTGATGGGCATAGGACATGAATAATCAGAGACCCAAGAGATGGATTCGGATAACCCGGCCGGGTCGGACACCATCCGATTAGAAAGCCCATAAGAGACAACAGCAGATCCGAATGAAGAGCCGAGAAGTGGCCTAGCCACGTGTCCAGAGTGGTCCAAATGTAAAGAATCCCCCGACCAGATGGAGGGAGATGAAGGGGTCAAATCCACATCGAGAGTATCCACCGCCACCAAAGTACGACCGCCACTCGCGTCCCCAGGCGTTGCAAATGATAGCCCTGAACCGCTGGCCTCCCCATGCGACGCTTAGAAAAAATCCCCATGCGACGCTTCAAAAATATCCCTGGAAGATGACACGTGTCGCGAAGAATCCGAACCGTCGGCCCTCGACGGAGAGGCCTGACGTCCACCGCGCGAGGCCGAGGAAGACGGTGAAGGATCAGTAAATATATTTATTATACCTTTTGTAAATATTTTTCTATACAAATTGAAGCTTACGCCTTGACCGCCTCGAGTCTACACCTCGCCTTGCCTCCAGGGAAAACGCTTCGTTCCGCCTTTCGTTTTTTCAAACCTTGTCAGCTACCCTCCATGGGTATCGTAGGTCTCTTTAAAGATCCAAAACTCATCCCGGACCGCTACCAGGAATCCAAATTTGCTGTTTGTTGAGGTTTTTCAGCCCTTCTTCAAGGGAAAACATGAGTTCTAGGCATTTTCTAGCCCTTAAATGCATCCTTAGTTGATCACAAGATCTTCTTTCTGTTTTATGGCCATCATGGCGCCTTCTTCTACCGAGACAAAGCCATTGGTCACGAATACTATGGCACAAGGCACTACTATCAAACTCAAGTGCACAGAAAATTACATGCTATAGTCTCGATCTTTTATGGTGTTCATCGATGGTCAGAAGAAACTCTACATTCTGACTAAAGATCCTTTAGATGAAAAAGACAAAGAGTACAACTGGCAGACAGACAACTACTTGGTTATCAACCGGATGACCAACAGTGTTGAGGCTCACATTGCCTCAAATCTTCTTTACAAAAATACGGCCAAGGAAATGTGGGAGGATCTCGAGCAAACATACTCACCAGAAGAAGACGAAGGCACGCCTTGCAGACATTTACATGTGAATATGGTCGGCATCTCAGGATGATTCCACCCTCATCAAGTACTACAGACATCTCTCCAGCATGTATGAGGAGCTTGCAATATTCCAACCCTCATATTGCACCAAACGGATACAAGAGCATTCTGACCGGCAGGTATACTGCTTTCTTGATGGCATGCATTCTAGATATCATGCAGCAAAGGAGCAATTTCTTATATCAGACACACTGCAAACAATGAAGGACATCTTCGGCCGACTTGAGGAACTCGATACATCGGTTGCCCGGCCTCCCGTCTTACATTCAACAGAGAACTTTGTGCGCATCGCCTCATTTGGGCGAGGAGGCATATACGACTTACGAGGAGGAAGCAGTCGTGATCCAAGTCGTGGTCGTGGACGGGAATGTGGATGAGGCCGTGACTTTGGCTGTGACTGTGGGCGAGACTCTACTGCCTCATGTACTCACTATGGTAGGTGGAACCACCCGACTAAATGATGTTGGCAGAAGTTTGGCGTACCTTCTTATCACGTCAATAATGCCTATGAGGATGCCTATGATGTGGACGAGGAATCGCCTACACAACCTCCAGTGGCAAGACTATTCATCTTAATGACGCATATTACTCTCGCCTGACGCAGATCCTTCAGACTCCAGGGCCTACTACCACTAGTAACACTAACCAATGTTGCTCTGGCTACTCCTTCAGGTACAATAGCCAACACTGTTGCCACTCCTGCTTCAGCTTGGATTATTGATTATGGTGCCTCTACTAATCTCACTGGAGAAGGTAGTCTGCTCATCTCTTTCGTACCATCTACCTCCGTGAAGTCAGTTTGAGTCACTATTGGGACTTGTTAACATATATATTAGTTTCCTTTGTATCTCTATGTTATTTTTATTTCCAGCCGTATGCTTTATGTAATTTACCCATAGGCTACTCTCCTATATAAGAGAGCCTAGGGCTAATGGAATAAACATCTCTTTCATTTTTCCCAACATGGTATCAGAGCGACGGTCCTAGACCGGAGTTCTCGAAACCCTAACCCTATCCCTACCCCACCCGCGTGCCTCTCTCTCTCTCTCACCGCCGCCGGCGCATACTCGCGCTCCGCCTGCGCCTCCGCCGCATGTGCGCCTGTGCGCCTCCGCCTGTGCGCGTGCGCCTGCACCTAGCGCTCTAGCCCTCGCGCGCGACTGCGCACCTGCGCGACTGCGCACCTGCGCGCGACTGCGCGCTCACCCTCATGTTGCGCAACTGAGCGCTCGCCCTCGCGCGTCTGCGCGCCCCTGTGCTCTTGCGTGCCCGCGTGCTCCAGCGAGCACCGTAGAGGCCTAGGCGTGTGCTCTTGAACCAGCCCTAAAGCGCATACCGTCAACGACATGGGTTTAGTTGCTTGAGGTCTACACATGCAACTAAACCCGTCTATGTCTTTGTAGACGAATCTTATCTTCAGTCAATCGCTCCAGTCTTCAGTTTCCAGTATGTCAGAAAGCAAGGCGGATATTCCATCCATTGGCGCCTTTCGTGGTCCAACATCCATTGTAAAGATGGATGGTACGAACTATGAACTGTGGGCGATGCAGTTCATGAGTATGATGAAGTCAACTAGTAAGAAGCACATTCTTACCGAAGAAGAGCCTGCTGAGAAGACTGGAGCCAATGCCTCGTGGGAGGCCGATGATGCATACACCAAGGTCTAGTTATCTGGAACGCTGGCGATCGAGATTGCCAATGATATTCTACATCAGCCCACGACCAAAGACATGTGGGACATTCTGGCGGCCACATACTCTCAGGAGAAGAATGAGACAAAGATTCTGCAACTCCAGCATGATATATTCACTATAAAGCAGAATGGTCACCCTCTACATTCACTCTACACATCCCTGCGAGGGATGTTCGAGAAGCTATACAGCTTCATGCCCTTGACAGCCACGCCAGAGCAACAGAAGACATATCGGAATGCGACTATGGTGGGCGTTCTCCTTGCTGCACTTGATCCAGAGTATGAAGCGGCACGATCCCAGATCTTGGCCGATTCTACTATTCCTCCCATGGAGGAAGCCTTTCACAGACTGAGCCGCATCACCGTACCTTCTACGGCCACGAATCAGAATGCTTCAGCCATGACCGCCAACAGGGGTCGTGGATTTCATCATCAGACCCGTGGACGTTGACCTCGTGGCAGAGGAGGCCGCACTCGGCCAACTTGTACCTACTGCCATCGCGTCGGACACAATGAAGACACATGCTACTCTAAGCATGGATTTCCTGCATCTGCACGAGTCGCTGAGCAGATAGAGCCTCCATCTACTGCTACCTTGGATCAGCGGTTCGATGATCTGGTTGCCCGTCTAAGGGGCATTATTCCACCATCTGGCCCAGCACCCACTACTGAGAGTCAATCCGATGCTGCTGCATCTGCCTCTGCGTCTACCAGTGCTTCAGGTAGCATACTTGCAATTATCAGTAGTAGATCAGATACATTACCGTGGATTGTGGACTCAGGCGCTACACATCATCTATGTGGCGATCAGAGTTTACTTACAGGATATTCTCAGATTCCTCCATGCCGAACAGTGGTCATTGTCAATGGTACACGTTCCCCAATTACTGGTCAAGGGGAGATTAGACTGACATCTTCTATGTAGCTCAAGAATGTGTTACAAGCGCCTGATTTTTCAATGAATTTACTATCAATCAGTCAGATTACAAAAGATTTTACAATGTCGGGCAATTTTTGATCCATCTTCTCTTATTTTTCAGGACATCCTTACGGGCAACGTGATTGGTCGTGGCTATGAGCAAGGAGGCCTCTATCGCCTCAATCAGACCCCTTTTGCTGGAACCTCATCCCTACCTACTGGACCTGTATCTCCTCTGCTGTGGTATCTGCGCTTTGGACATTCACCGCTTCAGAAGTTGCGGCGTATGTTACCCCAGGGTCTGCCTCACACATCTATCCAATGTGAGCTTGTCAGTTGGGAAAGCATCACAGGTCTACCTTTCCCAGTCGTCCAGGTCGGAGTAGTACCTCCAAGTTTGAGTTATTTCATATTGATATATGGGGTTCGAGTCGTGTACCTGATCATCAGTGATGCAGCGTGACCCCAAATTATAGGGCCACATTTATTAAATTAATTAGTAGTCAATTTTATTTACGTTTTTAAGTTGTCGTAAATGCCCAATTAAATAATTGAGATCGCCTGTGATCTCAACGTTATTTCGTAGATTTTAATTGCAATTTTGGTCAGAGTCTAATTAGAGTAATTAGAGGTCAATTAGAATTTGTTAGAGTCCAATTAGGCAAGTCGGTTGTCAATTTAATTTAGTTTACTATTTTTGTAAACCCCTCTCTCCTATATAAAGAGAGGGTAGCCCATTGTTTTAGTCAGTCAATGATGAATCAAAATTGAGAATTATTCTCTCTATCTCTCTCTCGTTCCTCCTTCCCCTCGCGATCTCCCGCGCTTCTTCTTCTCCAAAAAACCCCTCGTTACCGACGAGTTCTCTTCTCAACCCTTCTATTTCTTCTACCAAAATCCACCAAAAAATTTTGTTATCTTCCAACGTCGACGCCAAAACCGATCTGCATCATTTGGTATCAGAGCATGGCTTACAGATCGTCCCCACGATCTGACGATCCGTCCACATATTCGCGTCGACATGCATCAAGGAACCATCGCCCGTCCGACAGAAAACGACGAGCCAACGACGACTACGACAAAGAGACGGAGCACATGGTACGTGATTTGCAGAACAACTTCCGATCCATGTCATCAATGTTTCGGAACTTCATGACCAACTTTGAGGCCTACCGCGATGCCCAAACGAAACCGTCAACCTCCGAAGCCGTTGTCGCTAATTTTTACGACGAAAAACTCGCCGTTGAAGCCGATCAAGCCGCTGTCCAGATCATTTTAGAAGAAAAAATCAATGAATCGGCCGCTGTCCAGCACTTTCCAGAACCAAATCCGTCGCCGGAATCGACCCCACTGCCCCCGTCGACCATCCCGGCGCCACCCCAACCTTCCCAGGTACCTCTCCTGCCCTCCCCGACCCGCGCGGCCGTCAGCCCCGCCCCAACAGCCCCTCCATCACCAGAGACCCCGGTGCCATCCCCCACCCTCGCGAACCCCGCGGCCTTGAACCCAACGCCCCCAGCCATTTCTTCCCCACCAGTTCTTCGCCCCCGGTCCGACCCTCCCCAGTCCTCCGTCTCTCCCATCCTAACCGCGCCGCCCCCTTCCACGCCCGACCCCAGCATCCCCTTCCGCGCCCTCAGCCTCGCATCCCCGCCTCCTATCGCCACTGCCCCTCCCCCATACACTCCCTTCCGCCCACAGCACGTCCTCGCCACCACGCCCACCTACCGGTCTCCCGACCCCTCCCTTTCCCGCCGCGTCCCGACCACCCCCCCACCCCTGTTGCCGCTCCGCCCAGCCACCGCTGCCACCACCCCCCCAACGGTCTCTCCCTCCGTGCGAGAACCACCACGCGAACCCCCCACGCCACGCCCTTGCGGCCCTGCGCCGATGCTCGCGACCGCCGAAAGCTGCTCCTCCTCCCAGAAAGTTGCGCCTCATCCGCCATTGCCACACGATTCTGCACCGACGCCCTTGCGACCATGGTGGCGGTAATTTGAAGGGTCGAACCCTAACAAGAGGGCCGGCACCTACGGGATTCGACTCCCGTATGATTTGGAGGAAAAAACAAACTGAGATTAATTGCAGGAAGGCCCCTCCTCCCTTAAGTTTTTACCAAAAGGTGTATTTGGAAGAATTATTCAACTTAATTGAAGGGGTACGAAAATTGTAGAAATGCCCTCCAATTGAAAAAAAACTACAAACGTAACGCGGAAAATGATCGCATTGGGGGAAATTGAAGCCCCAATTCAAGGATGATTTCTCTAACGATCCACCTACATCACGCAATTCGTCAGGAGCCGAATTTTTAAAGCGGTGGAGAGTTGATGCAGCGTGACCCCAAATTATAGGGCCACATTTATTAAATTAATTAGTAGTCAATTTTATTTACGTTTTTAAATTGTCGTAAATGCCCAATTAAATAATTGAGATCGCCTGTGATCTCAACGTTATTTCGTAGATTTTAATTGCAATTTTGGTCAGAGTCTAGTTAGAGTAATTAGAGGTCAATTAGAATTTGTTAGAGTCCAATTAGGCAAGTCGGTTGTCAATTTAATTTAGTTTACTATTTTTGTAAACCCCTCTCTCCTGTATAAAGAGAGGGTAGTCCATTGTTTTAGTCAGTCAATGATGAATCAAAATTGAGAATTATTCTCTCTATCTCTCTCTCGTTCCTCCTTCCCCTCGCGATCTCCCGCGCTTCTTCTTCTCCAAAAAACCCCTCATTACCGACGAGTTCTCTTCTCAACCCTTCTATTTCTTCCACCAAAATCCACCAAAAAAATTGTTATCTTCCAACGTCGACGCCAAAACCGATCTGCATCAATCAGGGACACAGATTTTATATAGTTATTGTGGATGACTTCTCTCGTGTGTCATGGGTATTTTTGTTGAAAAATAAATCTGAAGCAGGGAATATTATTATCCATTTTCTTAATGAAATTCGTAATGTTTTCTCCACATCTGTTAAAATTGTGAGAAGTGATAATGCTCTAGAATTGTGTGCTCATGTCCTAACCAATTACTACTCATCCAAAGGGATTATCCATCAAACATCCTGTGCTTATACCTCTCAACAAAATAAGATTGCTGAAAGGAAACATCGCCACTTACTAGATGTCACAAGATCACTTCTTATACAGTGTCATGCTCCTTATTCTTACTGGGATGACGCGGTTCTCACAGCATGCTACCTAATTAATCGTATGTCGTCCTCTGTCCTGGGTGAACAGATTCCTTTCTCCCTTATCTTTCCTGGTAAGGATCTGTTTTCCCTTACTCCTCGTGTGTTTGGCTCAGTTGCCTTTGTCCACCAGTTGTCTCCCGGTACTGACAAGCTCTCTCCTAGGGATGTCAAGTGTGTGTTTGTTGGGTACTCCAGAACTCAAAACGGGTACAAGTGCTTTGATCCATTGCGTAGGCGGTATATTGTTAGTGCAGATGTTACATTTTTTGAATCCGTAATGTATTTTTCATCCTCAGGTGATCAGCAACTACCTCCAGTTACTACTGATGCCATATATATGACACCACCACCACCAGTACCATCACCCATGGATCGCCATATCGCGATATATCGTCGATATATCGGCGATATATCGATATCGACAGGTCACCGATATATCACCGATATGGATATATCGGGTATCGATAGGAGAAAAATGCCTAATGGATACCGGGTTTCGGCGATATGCGTCGATATATCGGCGATATATCGGTATCGACATTGTATCGATATGTTGCTGATATCGATATGTCCTTCCATGCCATCACCACCACCACCAGCAGCTCCTTCGCCATCATCCGCGCCTCCAAGTACTATCCCTGTCTCACCACTACCATTTCATTATACCCGCAGGCCTACTCCATCTCATGGTCATGACTCATCTCCTAGCTCGCCTAAGGTATGTACTGAAGATATTACTCTTGATGGATCTAATGATATTTCTGAGCAGGATATGTTGCAGAAGCCAGATGAGGACACGGCCGATTTAGATGTTCTTATTGCTATACGCAAATCGAAGAGGGGCTACGCCACATATCCATTAGCAGCTTCTATGTCATTTGAGCGATTATCTGGGGATTTCAGGAACTTTGTGGTTGCCTTGTCAGCTGTAGATATTCCACGGAACTATCAAGATGCTCTGAAGGATACTAAATAGCGTCTAGCAATGGAGGAAGAAATGGCGGCACTTCAATCTAGGGGAACTTGGAGCCTGGTTCATATACCTGCAGATGTGACCCCAGTGAGCTGCAAGTGGGTATTTACAATCAAGCAGAATGCAGATGGCAGTATTGACAGATACAAGGCCCACCTTGTTGCACGTGGCTTTACAGAGACATACGGGGTGGATTATCTTGATACGGTCTCTCCAGTAGCCCGTCATTCTACCCTACGGATCTTGCTGTCAGTTGTGGTTAGTCAAGAGTGGCCGCTATATCAGTTGGATGTGAAGAATGCGTTCTTATATGGAGACCTACAGGAGGAAGTCTACATGCAACGGCCTCCCGGTTTTGCTGTTGAGGGGGAGTGCTTTATGGTGTGCAGACTTCATAAGGCTATCTATGGCCTTAAGCAGAGCCCCAGAGCATGGTTTCAGAAGCTTTCAGACCTCTTTTAAAAACAAGGATACAAATGCTCTAATGCTGATCATTCCTTGTTTGTACAGAAGACTTCAAGAGGTATTATTGCAATTATGGTTTATGTAGATGACATCTTGATTACAGGAGATGATGAACAAGGAATAAAGCAGGCGAAAGAAAAGCTGGGTAGCGAATTTGTCACTAAGGACCTTGGAGTCCTTAGATATTTTTTGGGGCTGGAATTCGCCAGAAATCCGTACGGGCTAGTAATGTCGCAGAGAAAATATGTTACGGACCTGTTGAGTGAAATAGGTATGCTTGGGTGCCGGCCTGCTACAACACCAATGGACCCTAGCATGAAGCTATATGATGATGATACAAAGGAGGTGGACAGAAGAAGATACAGAGAACTGGTAGGCAAACTGATGTATGGCACGATCACTAGGCCCGATATATCCTTTGCAGTGAGTCGTGTGAGCCAGTTCAAGGAGCAACCACGTCATGTCCATATGGATGCTATACATATGATACTCAGGTACCTCAAATCATCTCCTGGTGCAGGTTTGCTATTCAAGAAAAGCAAGGGGATTTCTATCTCAGCATGTGCAAATGCAGACTATGCAGGTTGTCCCAAGGACAGGAAGTCCACCTCTAGGTTTGCAGTCTACGTTGGAGATTCTCTAATCTCATGGAGGAGCAAGAAACAGACGGTGGTAGCCAGGTCTAGTGCTGAATCTGAATATAGGGCTATGGCCCAGGCTAGCACAGAAATGATGTGGGTAAAGGTTGTGCTTACAGATCTATGCATAGATGTACCACTTCCTACGAACTTGGAATGTGACAATCGGGCAGCCCTGTTCATAGCAAACAATCCAGCATTCCATGAGCGAACCAAGCACATTGAGGTCGACTGTCACTTCATACGTGACATGATTCAGAAGGGGTTCATTGCTACATCTCATGTTACTTCAGAAAATCAAACTGCAGATATATTCACCAAGGCATTACTACGAGGCCCATTCCAGAAGTGTGCGTCCAAGCTGAGCATGATTGATATCTATGCTCCATCTTGAGGGGGAGTATTAACATATATATTAGTTTCCTTTGTATCTCTCTGTTATTTTTATTTTCAGCCGTATGCTTTATGTAATTTACCCATAGGCTACTCTCCTATATAAGAGAGCCTAGGGCTGATGGAATAAACATCTCTTTCATTTTTCCCAACAGGACTCAATCACCGATTACTACTGCCAGAACTATGGAATTCTCTTCCAAGCTCCAACTTTCTAGGGTTCACTGTCTCCTGATTTTCCTCTTAGCTTGTTGTCAGTTCACAAGCTTTGTATTGAGCTTCATTGTCGTGTGATATTTGATGAGTCTTGTTATTTTTAGGATATTCGGATGAGACAGATTTTTAGTAGGGACCATGAGAAGAACGGTTTATATTATCTTTACATAAACTCGGATTCAAATTTTGTTGGTGTTACATCCATCTCCGAAGATCCGCTCTTATGGCATCTGCACCTTGGGCATCCCTCTGCCAAGGTTATCTTCATGATGTTTCCTGAACTCTGCTCTGAAGCCCTTTCGGTGCGAGAAGTATGAGTTCGGGAAACACCATCGAGCTTTGTTTCATGTTCATACTGAGTCTCTTAGTACTGCTGCTTTTCATCTTGTTCATTGTGATGTTTGGGGACCTTGTCCGATCCGCACATTAAGTGGTTGTCGCTATTTTATAGTTTTGGTTGATGATTATAGCCGATCTTCTTGGGTATATCTATTAAAGGAGTGTTCGAAGATTTTTCAAATTGTCAGAAATTCCTTTTAATAAATTAAAACTTTCTTTTCTAGCATTGGTAAGATCATTCATACTAGCAATGCTCTTGCGTTAACCCAACAGGACTTGACCTCTTTCTTTGAGTCCCAAGGAACTGTTCACCAAACATCATGTCCATATACCTCACAACAGAATGGTATAGCTGAGAGGAAAATCCGACACTTGCTAAATGTTGTCAGATCTCTTCTTAGTCAAATGAGTGTTCCTAAACATTATTGGAGAGATGTTATCCTTACTGCAGTTTATCTCACCAACCGTGTTCCATCGTCTAACTAGAAGGGGCAACTCCATTTTCCTTACTTTACCCTACTGAGTCTTCTTTTCACATACCTCTGTGAATTTTTGGTTCTATTGCCTTTATTCATAACTTTCATGCAGCTGACAAATTATCCTCTCATCCCATCAAATGTGTCTTTCTTGGGTACTCTCGTACCCAAAAAGGCTATCGCTGCTATGCTCCTATTAAGCGTCGATACTATGTGTCTGTTGATGTCATCTTCTATGAGCAAACAAGTTATTTCGCACAGATTGTGAGTGGCATTCTCTGGACCTCCCTCCTCCACCAATTGTCTATACTCGCCAGCATACCTCCATATCTTCTACACCAATGTCTATACCTTTGCATGTCTCTTTTATGCAAGATGATATGACAACTTCGAGTGCTCCCACCATTGCTACCTCGGATGTACCTGAGGAGCTTCCTATAGATCTATGTAAGCAAAAAAGGCAATGTACATATTACCCCATGTCACATTTTACTTCTACATATGGATTATCTAGCTATGACAAGAGATTTCCAGATACTCTGAATGCTATTTCTATTCCGAGAGATCATTTCAGTACAATGCAGGATCATGGTTGGTGGCAGGCCATGGATGAGGAGATGGATGCACTTACCTCCCATGGCACGTGGGATCTTGTGTCGTACCCCCGAGAGTTCGCCATGTGGCTTGTCGATGGGTCTTCACAACCAAACAGTCGTCCGATGGTTCTATTGACAGGTTGAAAACCAGACTTGTTGCCAAAGGTTTCATACAAACCTTTGGAGTTGATTATTTTGAGACCTCGTACATTGCCAGAATGGGTCGGGACCATTCTCTCTGTTGTTGCCAACAAGGCTTGGCCCATTTATTAACTTGATGTGAAGAATGCCTTTCTTTATTGTGATCTTGGAGGAGGTCTACATGATCTAACCGCCGGGGTATGTAGTCGAGGGGGAGCATGTACGTCCACTACGCAAGGCCATTTATGGCATGAAGCAGAGCTCCAGGGCATGGTTTGACAGGCTCACTACGGAGATTAATACACTTGGTTTTCATAGGACAACATCTGACTACTCTGTCTTTGTTAGACGATGGTCTACTACGACCATTCTTGTTGTCTATGTTGATGATGTGGTTGTTACAGGAAATGATGTAGACGATATTCAGGAGACCAAGACCTTCCTCCAGAAGGTCTTTGTCACAAAATAACTCTACCAACTTCGTTATTTTCTAGGCATCGAGGTAATATACACTACAGAGTGGAAGTATTGCCTCGATATTCTGACTGAGACAGGACTACTTGGATGCAAGTCATCTGGCATCCCTGCAGAAGTAAGAAAATATTCAGCATTTACTAATCCAGCTTTTGAGGATGCAACACGGTACAAAAGCTCAGTGGGAAAATTACTCTATCTCACTATTACTAGGCCAGATATATTATATGCTATGAGCAGAGCCAGTCAACATGTGGAGAAGCCTCTTTACAGTCACTGACAGGATGTTATTTTGATCCTTCGATTTTTGAAGGAATCTTCCGGACGTGGACTCTTCTATGGGATTAATGGGCACACTAATGTCTCTTCCTATACAGATTCTGACTATACCAGCTCTCCTAAAGACTGTCGATCCACTACAGGATACGCCATGTTTGTTGGGGATAACCTTGTCACTTGGCAAAACAAGAAGCAGACAGTGGTCTCCAGATCCACTGCAGAAGCAGAATACAGGGCAATGGCTCAGACCACCTGTAAGATCGCATGGTTTGTCTCTTTCCTAACAGAACTTGGCATGTCAATCGCCACCCCTGTACCCTTATACTGGGACAACAAGTCTGCCATGCACATCGTCACCAATCCAGTTTTCCATGAGAGGACAAAATGCATTGAAGTTGATTGTCATTTCATTCGTGATGCAGTACAAGGAGGATGAATCAACACTCCACATATCTCCACTTAACTTCGACTTGCAAACATCCTCACAAAGACTTCTGGGATTTGGTTGGCGCAGAGGTGTTGGAGGTCGTCTCTGAATTTTGCAAGGGTAATGCGGGCTTTGAAAGGGTCAACCGTGCTTTAATCATCTTGCTACCCAAATCCACGACACCGGACTCTATTGACGACTACCGCCCTATTGCGGTGTCTAACGCGTTATATCTTATTACTGCGAAGGTCTTCGCCGCTAGATTGAGTGGTGTTCTTCCTTGCCTTATCTCCCCGCTGCAATCTGCTTTCATTCCGAGGAGACATATCTCGGATTGCCTCACGCTCGCCTCTGAGATCATTGCGGACTGGCGGAGACGGGATAAGAGCAATGTTTTGTGGAAGGTAGACTTTGCTAAGGTTTACGATAGCCTGGACAAGAGGTTCCTTTGGTCGGTGTTGAGGAGGAAGGGGTTCCCGGAGAATTAGATCGCTTGGATGAGGCGTTGTGTTACAACGTCTTCTTTTACGGTCATGGTGATGGTCGCACAGAAGGGGGCTTCTTCCAGCCTCGGAGGGGGGTGCGCCAGGGGTGCCTCTTGCTCCTATGTTGTTTGTCCTGGCGACGGATGTCCTCGCTAGCATCGCGATTCATGTTGTCAACTGTGGGCTCTCAAGTGGCTACTCGAGGGAGAGTTCACTGATTCCGCTCCTTCAATACGTTGACGATACTCTATTCTTCATTGGGGGGGGGGTTGCAGAGGCTAGTGGTATGGCCTTGGCTTTGGAAATTTTCAGCAAACTATCCGAGTTGTTCAAGAACGCCAATAACTCGAAGGTGGTCCCTATTGGTCTCTCAGTGGTGGAGGCTGATGCATGTGCTCAGACGTTGGGTTCGTGTTGGAGCCCCTTGCCGTTGGATTATTTGGGGATGCCATTGTCTACGGGCAGAACGAGGACGAAAGATTAGCTAGGGGTCGTCGAGAAGGTGGAAATGAGGTTGGCGGGATGGAAATCGGCGGTCTTGTCGAGGGAGGGGCGGTTGGTACTCCTGAAGGCGGTCCTCTCCTCCATTCCGATCTATTTCCTTTCCAACTGGCCTATCCCGAAGGGTATTAGGGCTCGGTTGGAGAAGAGGATGCGTCGCTTCTTATGGGGAACTCATAGGGGGGCGAGGGGCATCCACCTTGTTGGGTGGGAGGATATTACGGTCACGAAGAATCAGGGAGGTTTGGGAGTAAAATGTCTCCAACAAATGAACGAGGCCTTGCTGCTTAAGTGGGCGAGTAGGCTCTGGGGACCTGGAGAGGACCTTGTTTGTACCGTGTTGCGCAAGATTTACAATATTACAGGGACGCCTCCGAGGCCAGATGCTCAAACGGAATATACGACTCCATTCTGGAAGGGTGTCGTGGAGGTTTTCTCCAAGAACTTATCTTTGTTCAGACCGATCCTTGGTGGGGGTGAATCCTTCACTTTTTGGACTGACGATTGGACGGGGGGGCCTGTGCACGCAATTTCCACGGTTATTTGCTCTCGCGGATAACAAATTGACGACGGTTGCAGTGTGTTGGTCGAATGGAAATTGGTGCCCGACTTTCTCCTCCCCTTTCTCCGACCAAAGATTGGAGGATTTTTTGGGCCTGCTGGATGCGATCACGGAGCTGGGGCGTCCATCGGAGGGGAGAGACCATTGGGGTTGGCATGAGGGTCAGTTTATGGTTAAAAGGGCCTTTGGGGCTATTTGTAGGCCGCCGCCGTCCCGCTCGGAGATCTTGATCCGCGATTGTGTGTTCCTCTAGTCGCTCAAGCTTCCTGAGCGTATTGGTTTCTTCTTATGGCTGCTTCGGAGACAAAGGCTGATGACGAGGGACCGGTGTACCAGGCTCCTTGGTGCCACTTCGAACAGGTGTCTGCTCTACGAGGAGGCGGTTGAGTCCATCGAGCACCTGTTCCTCAAGTGCCCCAAGGTGCTTCCGATCTGGCAGGGGTCGGGGTTGGCCTGGTGTTGCGTTATGGGTATCGAGTCTTTCTGCGGCTCGCTGATGACAAATAGGACTAGATCTAGAAAGGAGTTGATCTTTCCTCTGGCCGTCCTTTGGGCCATTTGGCTGGGGAAGAATGCCTTGTTGTTCTCGGGGCAGCGCTTTTATAAGGAAAATGTGGAGGTACATGCCAAGTGTTTGGTAGATGATTGGGTGTTGTAGTTGGTCGCTCCGGCGACCGGACTTTCTGTATTTTTTTCCCTTTTTTTGCCCTCATTTTTTTGAATAAAGGATGGGGCGAACACCAACGAGTGTCTCCCCCTATTTCAAGATTTCAAAAAAAAAGGCTCTTCCAAGGAAGCGACTCATGTATTTAGTATCCAAGTTGGGCATGATCGACAGATATGCTCCAACTTGAGGGGGAGTGTTAGAGTTATTATACTTATATTTATGTTCATAACCCTTCGGGTTCCGTAACCCCTCAGACGTATTTATGTATTTTTCCTTTTGTACTCTCTAGGGTTTTCTCTCTATATAAGAGACCCTAGCACTATGGAATAGACATCTTATGTCTCTCTTCTCCGCAATTATGAATGAAGGGATCAAATTATTCAAGGGGTATGGGGTTTCTTGCGTAGCGTGAAATCCTAGAGCCCAAGTGTAGATAATTACATAAAAGTTCCCGAAGGGTTATAGGACTCAATAAATAAAATAAAGAGAAGATGATAAGTTTAACACTCCCCCATCAAGTTGGAGCATATCTATCGATCGTGTCGAACTGGAAAATCAACTATGATATGTGTTTCTTCAGAAAGGGCTTCGTAAATATGTCTGCAAGATGGTCCATGGAGATATGCTGAATAATGATCTTCCCTCGTATTGCATCTGGAATGAAATGGCAATCAACTGTAATGTGCTTAGTCTGCTCATGGATACATGATTGGTGGCAATGTATGCAGCGAACTTGTTATCACAGTACAAAGAAACAAGAGTAGTAGCATGAAGTCCAAGCTCCTGTAGAAAGGAGACTAACAATATAATCCCACAAGTGGCATGAGCCATCGCCTTTATTCAGTCTCTGCACTCATTCTACAGACAACGGTTTGCTTCTTGCTTCATCATGTAACAAGGTTCCCTGAACATAGCATAACACGTGGTAGATCGCCAGTCCTTAGGAGAACTAGCATAATCAACATATGCATAGACGGTGATGTCGGTGCAGTCGTAAAACATCCTATCACTGATACTGAGGCTTTTCCATATGCCGGCAGGCTTTTCTCACAGCATATGATATACATGCCCTAGTGACAATAAGGTAGAGCAGCTTGCCCATTAGGCTTTTATATTATATAGTATCCTCAAACTCAGGATCAATAGATGCAGCGTGTTTCTGCAATCATGCTGGGATGTCAAATAGTTTACATCCAAGTAAGCTAGCCTCCGTAACAATGTGCATGCAATACTTCTGTTGCGATAGGTGTAGTCTCTCTGTAGTGTGTAATGATGTGTATCACAGTGATGCTAAGGAAGTATCTGAGTTGGCCAAGGTCCTTGGTGACAAACACCTTTCGAAGGAAGTCCTTGCTCTCTAGAATGCATACTTTATCATCACCAGTAATCATCGCGTCATCAACATAAATAACCAGTATGACGACGTCAGAAGTCCTTCGTCTGACAAACACAAAGTAATCAGATGTCATCCTATGGAAGCCAATTGAATTGATCTACGGGGGAAGCTTGTCAAACTAAGCCCGTGAACTTTGCTTTAGGCCATAAATGACTTTACTGAGTCAACATACACACCTCCCCTCGACGGAGTAATTTGGTGATTGCATCATGTAAACCTATTCCTCAAGGTTACCATAAAGAAAAACAGTCTTCACATTGAGCTAGGATATCGATCAATTCCTATTAGCAGCAATAGAGATTGTTGGGAAAAATAAGAGTTGTGTCTATTCCTTGAGCCCTAGACTCTCTTATATAGGGAGAGGCCCATGGGCAAATTACATACGGTAGACAAATGAAAAGAGAAATAGATAAAAGATACAAGAACATAAAATAAACTTCTACACTCCCCCTCAAGTTGGAGCATAGATATCTATCATGCTCATCTTGGATAAGCACTTCTGGAAGGGACCCTGAAGTTAAGATTTGGTAAGAATATCTGCTGTTTGGTCTCCTGAGCTGACATGGGTTATAGAAATGAAGCCTTCCTGGATCATATCACGAATACAATGGCAATCAACCTCGATGTGCTTTGTCCTCTCGTGAAATGCAGGGTTATTTGCAATGAATAATGCAGCCTGATGGTCACATTTTAGTAACATGGGAAGAGGAACATCTATATGCAGATCTGTCAAAACTGCACGAACCCACATCACTTCTACACATGCTTGGGTCATAGCTCTATACTCTGATTCAGCGCTGGATCTCGCAACTACTGTTTGCTTTTTACTCTTCTATGAGACAAGTGACTCCCCAACAAATATAGCAAAGCCTGATGTAGACTTCCTATCCTGTGGGCACCCTGCATAGTCTGCATCTGCGCATGCCGAGATAGTAATAGTGCCCTCCTTCCTAAACAGTAATCCTGCACCTGGAGATGACTTAAGATACCTTAGTATCATATGTATAGCATTCATGTGTACCTGACGAGGTTGCTCCATGAACTGGCTCACTTTATTTACTGCAAATGAAATATCTGGTCTGGTAATAGTAACATAAAGAAGCCTCCCTACCAGATCCATGTATCTCCTCCTGTCAACCTCTTCAGTATCATCATCATGCATCTTCATGCTTGGATCCATAGGTGTAGAAGCAGGTTGACATCCAAGCATACATGTGTCACTTAGAAAGTCAGTGACATTTTCTCTAAGTCATCACAAGTCCTTGTTCATTTCTAGCAAACTCCAATCCCAGGAAATATCTAATTACTCCTAGATCCTTGGTAAAGAATTCATGGTCCAGGAATTCTTTTGCTCTTTTTATTCCCTGCATATCATCTCCTGTAATAAGTATATCGTCAACATACACCATAATGACAGTCGTACCTCTGGATGTCCTCTGTACAAAAAGAAAATGGTCTACATTCTACCTTTTGAACCCTTGCTTCTCAAACAAATCTGAGAGTTTCTGGAATCAAGCTCTCAGGCTCTGCTTTAGGCCATAGATCGCTTTATGAAGCCTGTATACATGTACACACTCCCCCTCAGCAGTAAACCCAGGTGGTTGCTGCATGTAAACTTCCTCCTGAAGATCACCGTATAAAAAGGCATTTTTGATATCCAATTGAAACAGGGGCCAATCTTGAATCACGGCAACAGATAAAAGAATCCGTAAGGTAGAATGACGAGCAACAGGAGAAAACGTGTCAAGATAATCTACCTCGTACGTCTGAGTAAAGCCCTGAGCAACCAGTCGAGCCTTGTACCTATCAATAATTGACATATGCATTTTGCTTCACCATAAAAACCCACTTGCAACTCACAATAGATGTCCCAGTAGGAGCTGGAACAAGGCTCCAAGTACCTCTCGACTGAAGGGCGGCCATCTCTTCCTCCATAGCCAGACGCCATCTACTATCAGCTAATGCCTCCTAGTGAGTCGTGGAATGCTCACATCATATAAAGCAACTACAAACCTCCTGAAGTCTCTTGTCAGACGCTCAAAGTTAACATGAGAGGCAATCGGATATGAAGCACATGACCTTTTCTGCTTTCTCAGTGCAATAGGCAAATCAAGTTCTGCATTAGTTGTACCACCATCCGTGTCATCCTCTACCTGCTCCTGCTGAGAAATACCATCAGTCCCATCAATAGAATTAATGTTGTCAGAACAAACCTGGGGCATGGTTGATGATTGACCATGATCGTGAGCAAGGGCTGGTCGTCGACTGTAGTGGTGTGGTAGAGGAGGAACCAAAGAAATAGAAGGTGGTGGAGGTGGTAGCGGTGGTGGAGGTGGTGGAGATGCCGGTGTACGTGTAAGAGCTTGTTGTGGTGCATACATGGGTGGAGGAGGAATATAGATCTCATCAGTTGTGTTTGATGGCACTAACATGTCACCTGTAGGAGAGAAAAACATGACTGACTCAAAAAACGTGACATCTGCACTGACATATCTTTGACGTAACGGATCATAGCAACGATAGCCCTTTTGAGTCCTGGAAAAACCAACAAAACGCATTTGACAGCCCTAGGAGAGAGCTTGTCAATCCCTGGAGACAACTGGTGAACGAATGCAACAGACCCAAAGACACGAGGAGTAAGAGAGAACAATTCCTTGTCAGGAAAGGCAAGGGAGAAAGGTATCTTCTCCCCCAACACAGACGAGGGCATGCGGTTAATGAGGTAACATGCAGTGAGAACCGCATTGCCTCAGAACGAGTGCGGAGCACAACTCTAGATAAGAAGCGTACGAGCGACATCAAGTAGACGGCAGTGTTTTCTTTCCGCGACACCATTCAGTTGGGACATGTAGGCACAAGGCGTTTGATGAAGAATGCCATGGGATGAAAGAAATTGAGATAATGTATGAGTACATAATTCAAGGGCATTATCAGTTCGCACAATTTTGACAGAAACAGAAAAAACGTTCTGCACTTCTTTAATAAAATTCATAATAGTGTTGCCCGCTTCAGATTTATTCTTTAACAGGAAAACCCAAGACAAACGACTAAAATCATCCGCAGTAACTAAATAGAACATGTATCCCTGATGATCGGGAACACGACTTGAACCCCAAATATCAATATGAAAAAACTCAAATGAAGAGCTATTGCTCCGACTCTGACGACTAGGGAAGACAGACCGATGATGCTTCCCTAACTAACAAGCTTCACAATTGAACGAGCGGGGTGAAATTTGAGGAAAGACTTGACGCAATTTCTGAAACGGAAGATGACCGAAACGCAGATGCCATAGATAAGGAGAAACAGGTCCAGTGGAATGAGATAATGCTCCAGCATAAGGTGTATGGACCAGTCGATATAGCCCGCCATGCTCACAGCCATGTCCAATCATGTTGCTCGTGAGAATGTCCTGAAACACAAGAGATGATGGGTCAAATATTGCTCGACAATGTAAATCATTAGTAACCTGACTAATTGACAGTAAATTCATTGAGAAATTAGGAGCATGAAGCACATTCTACAACTGCGTAGAAGGTGTTAAGACAATCTGTCCTTGTCCTGTGATGGGAGAATAGGTCCCATCTGCTATGACGACTGTCCTTCCTGGAGAAACTTGCTTGTGGGATGTGAGTTGTTGTCTATCTCCGCACAAATGATGTGTGGCACCTGAATCTACAATTCATTCTGAGGTACCTGAACCCTGGTAGAAAGTAAAAGTATGAGCACTACCTGAGGTACTAGCTTCTGCAGTAGCAGCAACATCCAAGCTGTTCTCTGAAACAGGTGAAGGAGTACTGGTCGGAGGCATGATATCTCGCAATCGAGACACAAGTTCATCATATCGTGGATCTAATGCATGTGTAGCACCCTGATGCTGAATCTGTTCTGTTGCACGGGCAGATGCTGGGAAATCATGCTTGGAGTAGCATGTATCTTCTGTATGACCAGTCCGATGACAATAAGTACATTGTAATCCACGACCATGGCCACCCCTACCGTGTGGTTCCTCGTCCACGAAACTGAGATGGATTGCCTCTTCCGCGACAGGCTGCCATAGCAGAAGAATTTGGCATAGTAGCAGGGCTCGAGATTTTGATTCGACTCAATCTCCGAAAGGCTTCCTCCAAGGCCTTAAATGTCGGATTTCGGTTTCGTTTCGATGACTGACCGAAACGAAATTTCGGCCGAATTTCGGTCGAAATTCGACCGAAATTTCGGTCATTTCGGTCGTTTTTTCAACTAAGGCTCCCAAATTTCGGCCGATATAGGGCATTTCGGCTGGATTTCGGTTACCCACCGAAACCGAAATTCGACCGAAATTCGGTCGAATTTCGACGAAATTTGAGGCCATGGCCTCCTCCATGGGAGGAATAGTAGCATCAGCCAGAATTTGAGATGAAGCAGCCTCATACTGTGAGTCAAGAGGCTAGAAAAACTCCCACCATCGTGGCATTCCGATATATCTTCAACTGTTTTGGAGTAGCTGCGAGAGACATGAAGCTGTGAAGCCTCTCAAACATTCCCCGCAATGCAGTGTAGTGAGCATGCAGGGGTCGACCATTCTGCTTTATCGTGAAGATGTCATGCTGGAGCTGTAGGATTTTTGTCTCATTCTTGGCTTGGGAATATGTGGCAGCAAGAATATCCCACATGGCTTTGGCAGTGGATTGGTGCAAGACATCGTTAGCAATGTCTGGAATCAGAGTACCAGATAACCAGACCTGAGCATATGCGTCATCAACCTCCCATGAGGCATACAGCCTTGTTTTCTCCGTTGACTCATCCTCGGTAAGAATATGTTTCTTACCCATCGATTTCATTAGGCTCATTAACTGCATGGCCCATAACTCATAGTTGGATCCATCCATCCTCATAATAGGCGCAGGACCTCTGAAGGCGACTGTAGTGGGGATCTCTACCTTGCTTTCTGGCATTGTGACTGGAGACCACAAGGGTTGTAGACAAGATAAACTTGGTCTACACTGACATGACGAGGTTTGGTTGCATGTGTAGACTTTATGCAACCAAACCCATTAACCTGGAAGCGATGGCGAGGAGCCCCTTAAGAAGACAACGGTCGAACCCTAGGGGCAGCAAGACCCTAGGGACGGAGGCAGCAGCACACAGATAAGGTAACCTGGGGCGACTGAACCCTTAGGGCACGGGAGGCCTAGGGAGGCGCTTGTGGTGGCCGAACCCTAGGGCCGAAGGGCGGCGCACGTGGACGGGGCCGAAGGGCGGTGCACGTGGAGGTAAGGCCCTAAATGTCGGTTTCGTTCACCATTTCGGTATCGACCAAAACAGAATTTCGATAGAATTTCGGTGGAATTTTGACCGAAATTTCGATCATTTCGATCATTTTTTGTACTAGGACCCCCGTATTTTGGTCACTTCGGTCATTTCGGTCGAATTTTGATTTCGACTGGATATCGATATTCGAAAGAAATTCGACCGAATTTCGCTGAAATTTGAGGCCATGCGTGGAGGGGGCCGAAGGGCGGCGTACGTGGAGGGGGCCGAAGGGCGGCGCAAAGAGGGAAAAGGGCGACGCAGCCGAAGGGCAGCGCGCAAGACTTGAAGGTGGAGGGCTAGGTTTAGGGTTCGGTACGAGAGCTCCGGTCTAAGACCGACGCTCTGATACCATGTTGGGAAAATAAGAGTTGTGTTTATTCCTTGAGCCCTAGACTCTCTTATATAGGGAGAGGCCTATGGGCAAATTACATACGGTAGACAAACGAAAAGAGAAATAGATAAAAGATACAAGAACATAAAATAAACTTCTACGGAGATAATAGTACAGATTGACCCGATTCTAACCATAGAATGTCTCAAAGTAGTCCATACCATAGGTCTGGGTCCTTTGCCACAAGTCCGACCTTTAGTCTGTCAATGGAGCAATCAAGAGATTGTTTGGTTGTAAAGATTCTGAGGATTCTTGCAAACACAGACATGTCACCTTTACAAGTTGCAACTTTCGAGAAGTCTCCAAAGCAACATCCACACTATCCGACTGCTTCTCTGAAATCTCTATGCCCTCGTGAGAGGGTTCTCACGAGCCACATTTAGAGTAGCAATACCTTGTCGAAGAGAAAGCAAGTTTCTGTAGACTCCTATGATGCCTCACTAACCATTTCCATCGCCAGCCCCAGACACCATTGCATCAGAGTCCCGAACAATCGCAGCTTTAGAACACCCACCAGCCAATCAAGTAACCACATCTGCAAAATTGGCAAATCCTACCCCAAATGCTTGCTATCCAGGTCGAACACCCTCACCTCACAAAGCCTTGGAGTCCAAAACAGCCACAAGATATGCAGACAATGCCCAATCATCACAAGCAAGGAAACTGTTGAATATATATGTTCCCTAGGCAGAGCCACCACATGGCGCAGAAGAGCAGCAGAACCATGTGAGCCCTATGGATCTGAAGGCGATGGCCCAGCCGACAAGAGGGGGCGTGATGAAAGCCTCCATAATCACTATGGCTATCGTCCAAAAACAACCCCTACCCCCTGGTATGTTTCATTTTCTAACTTCAAAACATGTCAGGACTTGACCATTGCCGCATGAAAGAAAATCGACTTAAAGAACCTTGTGTTGCTTTATATAAAAAACAGAAGATCATGTCAGAGATGTCTTCATAAAGGGCCTTCCCATGATTAATTTTGAGTAACTTGAGCATGTTTGATCTCTATGCCCAACTTGAGATGTTGGTTCTCATATATAGATCAGTGGGTCAGGAGAGAAGGTCCATTTAATTTAACTGTGTGTGCCTATTTATGTAACCATCACCCTCCTCCTAGGAAGCAAGTGAAGACAAATCCTAACTCCCTAGGCCCTAGAAGCACTGGAGTATCTTCTCCCGTGGTTGTTTTCCTTCTGTGAGAAAGGTTTTCCATGTAAATCCATATGTTCATAGGTGATCCTAATTGTCTTTACCTGGATAATTAGGAATGGATAGATGATTGATGAGCACTATGCAGTTCCTTCAGATTGGCAGACAATTAGCATTGTTATGTATGTGGTGGCTGTGAACCTTTGTTGGGGGACAACAATAGCTCCTCAAGGAGGCGTGCAGAAGAATATAACAGTTAAGTGAAGAATCTTTATATGTTAAATCTCTTGTACTGCATGAAGCAAAGAGCAAATGAGCAATTGTGATAACATTGCACGAAGGGTTATTTTGACATTCAGGAGGAAGTTGGTGACCAACATATAATTGTCTTTTCTTATTTTTACAAAAGTTTCATTTTAGTTTTTATAGCATACAAATGTTTGTTCAATGCCAAAGCTCTGGACGTCAACCACAAGTTATTCAATAGATATGCAATATTTACAATGGAAAGCACTTACACAGATGTAGATATAAACAATTTAACATGAAAAGGAACAACTTTTCCAGATTATATGAGATATAAATTATTAGAAAGAACATTATAGTAATATTCTATTCACCTCTACTTCACAAAGACTGCAATAAAACATGCCATCCTCACTTGACTGCTGATCTGAAGACTGTTCATAAGAACATGTCTGTTTCCATAAGAGTGACAAGGGATACAAAACAAACAAAAAGATGCAAAGTGGAATATTGCAACAAGATGAATCGTTCTTTTGAGGCTCGTTAGGCATTTCTTTGCCCGTAGCATCAATTTTTATCATATTGCTACATGTCTTCTTTCTGGTAAGGAAATTCTCTTCATTCTTCAAAGAAATAGAACCGCCTTCGATTGAAGATTGCTTTGGATTATTGCTATTTGTGTTTTCTTCATTACTAAGATATTTATTTGATCTGACTCCGGGATCCCCTGGATCGGTAGCTGCACACCAAATGTATAAACAAGAAACACTTGTAACCTGAAGGCAACAAAGAAAGTGTGTTAGAAGTTGAAAATCCTGGGTCACTAACATATCCTGAATAGACAGCATATTTGATGATTTCTCTATCAGGCCATTATGCATGCCACAGGCATATGCTAATATAAATTTTATTTTGATACAGCTAAAAAAACCTTTCAACAAATTCAAGTTCAGATTTTTTCCACAGAGATTTAGAGGTAAGGTAATTATGTGAAGGAAACCAAACCTCAATAGATATTAATGAAAGGAGAAATTTGCCAAGAGCAAGAACAATGTCGAAAAATGGATGATGAATACCCAATGTGATATTAATGGGCTCTCCAGCTAACACGGAGGATACCAAATTAGGAAACAGGTATTGATCGTTTAAGAATATGATGAAAATTCTTGATTCAGAACCTAGAGATGTCCACAACAAACACATTTTATTTCAAGTCATTGAGTCGTATTTTATTTCCGGGGTAATGGATCGTGGATGTGTATGCACTTACCATCCTCCTTAACCTAATCACCTTTAAATAAACAAGACTATTACAGGCATCTTCCTAGTAATCGGCTTTACCAAAACCCTAATGCAACAATGATAAACAGGAATTGCGCCTTTATCTGTTGCCTACAGTTCACATTAATCACTCACTAAGATATAGGAGACCTTCTAGGCTTCTACAGATCGATAACTCTCCTCCGGGAGACTTTTCCATCTCCACCTCCTTCCTTATCTTTTTTATGAAGAGAAAATAATAGATATATCAGTCCCTATATGCAAGTCTAAAGCATTGAACTGTTCTTGCGTGTCTTTCCTTTTTTATGCACATCTATTTATAGGGTGAAGAAGGTGATCAAGCATCATTGCCATCACAATCCTTTCCATCCACCATGCAATATAGTGTATTATCATAATAGTTTTAAAAATGGTGAAACCTTCTCCTAAGTAGGGTCAGCTATATGGATTCTTACTCAAATCCATGTTGAAAGATCCAACTATTTTTTACGATGTCTATCGGCTAATAAACCTTGGCTAGGCAGACCTCCAATAAGTTTCATCAACATCCATTTGAAAATATCTCAAAGCTTTTTTCTGGAAAGATGGGTTTTGAAACTGAGTGAATCCATCGCTCCATCACTCCATCATAATGTGCTTTCCTTAAAGGAAGATTTGTAACTAATTGTTTGGCATTTGCAGTCAAAATGTTGCCATGTTGGAAGCCCTCCAAGGAGAAAACCATTATTCTGAAAATAAACGTCCACAAGGCTTTTGACACTATAAGCTGGGAACTCATTGACCAAGCCCTAATCATGTATGATTGACCAGGAAAATTCTGTTGCCTCGTGGGCTTTTTTAAACCTTCATGTAAGATCTGTCAAGGTGACCCTCTCTCTCCCACCACTCCTTTTTATCAATTCACTAACATTCTACGTATACCCGCTTAAATGGTATGGTGGTAGTGCAGTATGCCTACCACCCAAAAGACCAGGGTCCAAATCTCCCCTGTGTTACTAGGTCAGGCATATCCTATGTTGTGAGCAAAGCTAGCCAATACATGGAGAAACCTTGTTACAGCCATTGGCAGGATGTCCTTTAGATCTTTCGCTACTGATGTTGTTGCATATGCCGATGTTGATTATGCAAGCTCGCATGAGGACTGTCGCTCTACTAAGGGGTATGCTATGATGGTAGGATGAAATCTTGTTAGTTGGAGGAGCACGAAGCAGACAATAGTCACCCGATCCAGTGCAGAGGCAGAATACATGGCAATAGCCTAGGCTACATGTGAAATTACTTCGACTCATGTTCCTCTATATTACGATAACAAATCTGCTACTTACATTGCTACAAATCTTGTATTCCATGAGAGAACAAAACACATCGAGATTGACTATCATTTTATTCGAGATGTTATACGAGTAGGCAAGATTGCTACACCACGCATCTCGACAGATCTTCAGCTTGATGACATATTTACAAAGGCCTTATCAAAAAAGCACCTTTCCTAGATACCTTCCAAGTTGGGCATGATCGATGGATATGCTCCAACTTAAGGGGGAGTGTTAGACATTACAGTATCGATACCGATATCGTTTCGGTCCGCCCGGAAATGGATATATCGGGATATATCGCCGATATATTGATGATATCGGTGGAAATGTTAGAAATGGCTTAAAAAGCCATTTTTTGTCGTTTTTTCAGAAATTAAAGTTCATCCAAGATATTAAGTTCAAAAAATAACCTACAAATACACACTTATGCCACACATATCGGTCATTTATAGCCCATATATCGCACATATCGGTCATATCGAACATATCATTGTTAATGTTTATTCCTGACCTATAGATATTGGAATTTTTTTTTGAAGCTCATAGATATTGGAAATTGATTCCATTCAAGCTCTTATAACATTAAATAACTTACAAATATACACTTAGATGACACATATAGATCATTTGTGAAGACTATGATCCTTATATTGCACATATCGGTTATAATATAACCTACAAATACACACTTATGCCACACATATCGGTCATTTATAGCCCATATATCGCACATATCGGTCATATCGAACATATCATTGTTAATATTTATTCCTGACCTATAGATATTGGAAAAAAAAATTTTAAAGCTCATAGATATTGGAAATTGATTCCATTCAAGTTCTTATAACATTAAATAACTTACAAATATACACTTAGATGACTATGATCCTTATATTGCACATATCGGTCATAATATCGTTGGTCATGTTAGTTGTTGACCTATGTATATTGAAAATGGAGTTCATCCAAGTTCTTAGATCACTAAATAACTTACAATATACTCTTAGATCACACATATCGATCATCTATGAAGCTTATATCCATATATCGATCATTTTGAACATATCGATATTAATGTTTGATTCTTGACTTATAGATTTTTTTTGAAGAATTGACTTATAGATATTGGAAATGGATTTCATTCAAGTTCTTACAACACGAAATAACTTGTAAATATAAACCAAGTTGAAGAACCATTGTATGCACCCTCCTGTCGCACCATACCCTACCAGTACGGAGGTCTCGCTGCCCAGTCAGCGAGTCTGGGGGGCTGAGGGGGGCCCAGGTTGGCCCCCCCATGCGGGGGTGCGGGGGCAGTGCCCGCGACCTGAAATAAAATATATATAAATCATTGTGTGTTCTAATACTAGTTGTAGCTAGATATGTGTTTTAATAATGGGTGTAGCTAGATAAGTAGTGGAATCAATCTTGCATGAATAATAGCATTGATATATAGAGATATCGGTGAAACATCGACGATATCGATCGATATCCGGGATTTTTTTGTACCGAATCCAGTCATTTTTGACCGATATGAGCCGATATGGCGATATACCACCGATATATCAGCAATATATCGTTGATATCCCTGTAAAAGGATATACTGGGTGATATCGAAACTCCTACCCTATCGAAACCGATATATCGGTGATATATCACCGATACGACATCTATGATTACAGTAGATTATGTTCTCTTATTTCATTGTAACCGCACGGGGGTATTTATGAATTTTATCTTTCTGAGCTCTCTAGGATTTAGTTTTATATAAGAACCCCTAGACCTCTTAAATAAATAAGCTATCGCATTCTCTCATCATGTTTCCACACCCAGGAATAGAACGATGTCATCGGCATATTGTAAGAGCGAGATGGATATCTCCTCCTTCCTATATCCAGAACACCAATCCCCAGCCATTGCCAACCTCATAACACCAATCCCCATCCATTGCCAACCTCATCATGACAGCAAACGCATCGACCACAATCACAAAGAGAAGTGGGGCCAACAGGCATCCCTGCCTGATGCCCCTCTGTAGCCGGAAAAAGCCACCCTCTGATCTACTGTTGACAAGCACATCATGGGATGTGGTTGTCACACACTGCTTGATCCAAGCAATCCTCAATGCCAAGAAGCCTCTCTTATCCAATGATGCCCACAGGAACCTCCAATCCACACAATCGTATGCTTTGGAAAAATCAGCCTTTCAAAACACGCCTTTAGCCTTCTCTTAAAGGCCATCACTACCTCAGATGCCATCACCAATCCATTTGCCATAGCTCTCCTAGGAACAAATGCCGTCTGCTCCAGCGAGATGATTCACTGTAAGACCTCCCTCAGTCGGTTGGTAAGAATTTCGGAAACCAAGAGATATATGGCATTTGTCAGCGTGATAGGCCTATAGTCTTCTACCCTGGTCGAGGTGCCCTTCTTCGGTAGCATACAAATGAGCGCCTTATTCATACTCTTGAATCCCATGTTCCCATGCTGAAATTCCTCCAGCATTTCCATCGTATCTTGTTTGACCACCTCCCAGAATTTCCTATAAAAACCAACCGGAAACCCGTCCGAGCCTACTGTCCCGTCCGCATTAAGGTGAAATAGAGCCCGCCTGGCCTCTGCCTCCGTGAACTCTCTCACCAATTGAGAAAATGAGAAAAACTCTGGACGGTGTCAGTCTTTCCAAACTCTGGAGTTATCCATGTCCCTTTGGTGTCATATGGTTTTTTCTTAAGGTCTAGTTGGTAATAATTGGTTATACTTTTCTTTGTTAGGACGGATACTAAATATCTTTCCAATAGTTACGCCATGGATACCATGTAACTTTTTTTTAATGTCGATCGGTTTAATGGAGCCTCACCTTAGTTGTGCCAGAACTTGCTCGGTCCGAGGGATTGTTTCTTTTGATGAATGAATTGATCTTTTTTCTAGAAAATAAATAAAAGTGTGTCAATCCCACATGTGACTCTAATTGTGATTGATTGATTTATTAAGAATCAACAACACAAGAAACCTAATTATAGTGAATTGATTTTAGTCGAATATTCTCCCATTTGATTTATATAATGCTCCAAAGTATAAGTGTTAACTTTTACGGGCACTTTACGCCAAATCATCTTTTCTTGTTAAGTTAGCTTTACTTTTCTTTAAATTATAGCAACAAGAACATGGCGATGATATATCACATTTACTCGTCATGGAACCCCTCCTATCACATTTACTCGACACGGTTCCCTTCATGTCTTACGTATTAGACTAATTTAATAATACTTAGAGTTTAGATATGCCTAATCATCATCCATAATGCATCATTTCGAAACTACTCAAATTAGCTCACAAGTGTATGTATGCACAACCATAATTATCACAAGATTAGAACTCTACATGCTCAAAATACAATAAGCAAAAGATTGTTATTGTTATAGTTGTAGCATCGGTCGATGTCGCTTTTGCACTCGATCTCTAAGGCGATCTCCTCTATTAACCTGAGGGCAAACTACAGATAGTTCGTAAAAGAATTGTCAACAATATATATCCACACTGCTCAGACTCATACTCCTATTTATCCCCATGAAAAGAGGGCTACGAAAGAGGAGACAACAGCTTTGATATATGTCGAAAATAATATGCGGAAGCTAACCAAGAACAATAACAACAAAACATGGAGATTTAATCATGGGAGAAAGCCTCTGGGACTAGCTATTACATCAAATTTCTCAAAGGTTACAATGCTTGTGGGGCTTTATATATAGCTCCACTAACACACCAAAGTCCCATCAATATACAATGCGGGATTAAGCATGAGAATATAGTAATTGGATCTTGGCAAGATCTAATTACCCATATAAATTTGTTAGAGTATATAGTTGTGTGCGCCCATTGAGTTGTAACAGGGTAAATGGATCCTGGAGGAGATCCATTTACCCCATCCAGTGTTTAGTCCCACATCGTCCAGTGGTGGGACTTGGAGGCTCTGGAGAGGCTATATAAAGAGCCCCAGACCTCCTGTACTCATTGAGAAAGTCAATAGACAAACACGCCCCGTATAGGGCTTCTCCCGTGGTTTCATCCCGCTCCTCACGGAGTAGGGTTCCACGTAAAACCCCGTTGTTCTATTCTTGTTTTTATCTTTCTCCATGTTTATGCTTCCGCTTCCGATTTTCTAACATGGTATCAGAGCGGGTCGATTCTCGAGGTGTTTAAGTTCTTTGTAGTTATTCGAGATTCGATTTATTCTTGGAGTTTTTTTTATTCAAGATTCTAGGGTTTCCTGTTTGAAACCCTAAAATTCGTGATGGTGCATGTTGTTCTCTAAGTTTCCAGAGATCCGCAGCGCTTCTTGCTGTGATGTGCTCTCGGTTCAAGAGATCAGGAAAGATATTCTCGGCTGGAGATCTTTCCGTGATATTGCCAGATCTAGGGTTTTTGTATTCCAAGAGGCCGCTGCGTGTGCATACGCATCCTCCAGGCGGCATGCGCAACTCCAGATCCGCGCAACAGGGCTCTTGAATCCAGCGACATCCAGCCCCCAGCGGCTGCTTGTGTTCTTGGCATCACGCGCACAAGGCGTGCCCTCCTCTTCAAACACAACACAAGGCGCACAAGTCCCAGGCGGCGCGAGGCAATTTTCTGGCGACAAGCACCAGCCAGGCCGCGAAACCCATCGCGCGCGGGAGCCCCTCTCGCGCGATCCAGATGCGTACGAGCAAACTCCAAGTCCCCATACAGCCCTACTGTCCTAGCCACGGCGGCAGCAGCCATCTCCAATGCTACATGCGCGCATCTCCTTGCGCGCGGCTCCCCAGGCGCAGATCCCCAAAGCCGCGTGCGCTCTTTCCAGCCTCAGGCACTCGGCTGTGCACAACCGCGAGCAAGCGGCACCTCCCTTGCGCGCACAGACCTCGGCTCCAGCCCCAGGCGCATCTCCATGCCGACCTTCCAGGCGAAACCCGCCCAGGGGCGACCTCTCTCACAACAGGTGCCCTCCTCTCAAGCATCCCAGAGCTCCAGGCGCATGGTGGAGCTCTCTTCCAGGGTTGGCGGCGCGGACGAGTCCCAAGAAGGGTTCCCAGGGAACCCCATTAAGGGGCGGCATCATTTCAAGAGCCCTAGGGCTCTAGGGCCTTTTTTGTAAAGCTCAAGTGAACTTTCCTTTATTTAAAAAAAAAAAAAGGGAGCAAGCCGCAGATCGGGCCTAGTTGGCCAAGAAAAAAAAGGAAGGGGGAAAGGGCCCAAGTGGGTCATGATTGAAAAAAAAAGAGAGGAAATGAGTAAAAAAAATGTTAAAAAAAAAAAAAGAGACGCGTACAATATAAAAGCCGTACGCAATTTCAAAAAAAAAATATTTGATGGAAAAGCCGTAAAAAAAAAAAGAGAGAGATTGAAACGGCTTATGTTTAAAAAAAAAAAGCATCATAGCGGCTATTAAAAAAAAAAAGCCGCAAGTTTCATGTTCTTATTGTTTGCCCTCTATTTATCTTGTCTTCTCCCAACTTTGTCGATGTTCATGTTTTCCGACAAGTATGGGAGAAAGGGGGAGTATATGTAGAGTCACAGGTCTATTCAGATGATTCAGAAGTCAGATTCAGATACAGATTTCCAGACCATTCATATTCTAGACTCTACGGTTCAGATCCAGGTTCAGACTCGACGATTGTCTTCCGAGTCTCCAGTTTCAGACACGCACAAGTGTGTGGTCATTGTCAGATGAGCATAAGTTGCCATCTTTGTCAGAGGTCCCCATCATTCTTCTAGTTGTCAGGCCAGAGTTTTCATGTGAGCCATAGGGACTCCAGAGCAGAGGACCATTCCCTTGAGGGCAAGGGTTTTCATGTGGTATCATAGGTACACCAGAGCAGTGCACCATTCTCTGAGCCAGATGGGAGAGACCCAGTTCTCCGACGAGGAGACTTCAGGCGCAAGTTCAGACTCGATGGTCAGATTCCGAGTCTTCAGTCGACTCACACTCCAGCCCGTTCGTCCTCCTCACCTGCACGGCATGAGAAGCAACGTCCTTGACTGCAGCATGTGCGCGTTGGGTTGATATTGTCCGTAGTGTCCTGTAGCGTTGAGTTGAGTTTTCTGTCTGTTTGTCCAAGCTGAGCATTGCATGCTCCAGCTTGAGGGGGAGTGTTAGAGTATATAGTTGTGTGCGCCCATTGAGTTGTAACAGGGTAAATGGATCCTGGAGGAGATCCATTTACCCCATCCAGTGTTTAGTCCCACATCGTCCAGTGGTGGGACTTGGAGGCTCTGGAGAGGCTATATAAAGAGCCCCAGACCTCCTGTACTCATTGAGAAAGTCAATAGACAAACACGCCCCGTATAGGGCTTCTCCCGTGGTTTCATCCCGCTCCTCACGGAGTAGGGTTCCACGTAAAACCCCGTTGTTCTATTCTTGTTTTTATCTTTCTCCATGTTTATGCTTCCGCTTCCGATTTTCTAACAAAATTAAACTCTAAACTCCCCAACCCCCACAAGCTAGAGCTGAAAAATCTACAACTTGTTACAAAAAATATGCAACTCATCTTCACTTGATGCATCTTTAAGGGAGCTGGGAGGAGACCAGCTTGAAGTAGCTTTTGTTGGAAGGAGATCTGCTTGGAGGAAGTCGCACTACGAGGAGATACATGCCTCGAGTGGATGCTCGGTGAAGATGGCAGGTAGGGAGTAGCTGCACTGAAGTGTTGATCTTTATGCAGTTCATGGGCATCAAAAGTATGAAGCACTCTCGAGCAGTAGTAGAATCCATCTGAAATAGGCGGTGTGGAACATCAAAAGTAGTATGATCTTCTCCTACATCGAGATCTCAATAGTAGCCTCTCGTATATGTAAACCCTGAGAAGGGCCTCTCCCATATATATAGGGACATCAAAAAGTCAGTTCTCTTATACAAGGACCTTGAATATGAGATCTCTTTCCAAGAAGCCACTAGCAGAGAAGGATGGATGTGATATAAAATTTTAGAAATCTCGTATTAGAAGATAAAATATGCCCTATTCTCACTCCCTTCTCCCATACTTGTAACAAGCATACAGATAATTGATTGATTAAGTTGGGAGAAGAGAGGTCAAACAAGAGATATATCTTCTTTTCCTTTTTTTCTTTTTTCTTATTTTTTCTTCAAATCACTTCACCCTTTTTTCTCAACCATAATTTTTTCAACCATCACCATTTTTTCCATTTCGAGCACAATTTTTTTTTCCAAACAGACCATCTTTTTTTTGTCCATTCATCATTTTTTTGCCATTCATTTCTTTTTTTTTGAATTGTTTTCTCTTCTGGCCGTCCTTTTTATATTGTGGTTAGCCATACTTTTTTCTTTTCATTATTGTACTAAGCCTTCTTCCACTATAAGTAGGGTCGGCTACATGAATTCTTGATATTTTTTGGCTACATGGATTCTTGATATTTTTTCTTTGCATTCATTCAAAAAAATTCTCACTGACAGTCCCCTTCATTTTTTCCAACTGCTGCCTTTTTTATCTGCCCGGCTTTTTTGCTTACAGTCAGGACGTTTCATTTTGTTCTGTCGCACAGGGCCCATTGGGTATGAGTTTTGCTTATCAGCAGACGTGTGGGCCCGCAGAGCTCATGCCAAACAAAATAAATAAAAAAATAAAGTAATTGGATCACAACAGGGAGAAAAACCATGCACCCTTCGACTCTAATTTAGGGTTCCACTGATGGAACCCAATGAAACCCATATGACAGATTCCCTCATGCCACAGCACTGGAACATCCTTCCTTGGAGACACCGCTGGAGTCTCGTACTGCTGCCATATCTGCAAGCAGCACCTCCCCTGTCTAAATATATTGATGTTTTCCTTTCTCATGGCACAGCCGACGCCAGGAGATGCTGCTGATTGGAGCACGATTGCAGCCTAATCGTGAAGGAAGGCAGGAACTTTGATGGAGACAAAGATCTGGAAGGTGTGGATGATGCTTGGTCAGATCTAGCTCCTAGGATTTTGTAAAATCCATCTCTTGTGACCTTGAGGCAGCAAGGTCATCTTCTTGCGACCTTCTTCTGGCTCTTAGTGTTCTAAACAAGGAACCAAATAGAGCCATGATAGTCAACAACATCCTATCTACAGAAGATCTGGGACTTAAGCAATCTTGACATGGAAAATGAACCTCCAAGATCAAAAACAACTGTCTTCTAATAAAATTGCACCACAAAACATATAATATCCAAGACCGGCTTGCTCTGATACTATGTTGAAAATAAAATGTGAAGACAAATTAAGAATAATAAGAACCGACCATGGAGATTTACGTAGAATCCTACTTCCTATGAACGAGATGAAACAATGGGAGATAGACTCTAAAGTTGCCTATTGCATTAAGTTTCTCAAAGGTTACTGTAGAGATAGTTTCTAGTATTAATAATTGTTTTCGTATCTTGTTGCTATTTCTCTCTTTTATTTAGACGTCCTTGTAATTTACCCCTCAGGCCTCTCCCTATATAAGAGAGCCTAGGGTTTTCTATGAAGTATAACGAAGACTCCCTTTCTTCTAACATGGTATCAGAGCCGCCTTAGGGCTCTCATCCCTTCCCCACCCGCCGCCCCTCCCGTCTTCTCTCTTATAGCCGCAGTCTGCGGCACCCAGCCCCTCCCTTCTTCTCTCTTCTGCAGCTTCCATCAGCCGCACCGCTCTTCCCAGCGGCAGCCAGCCGCTAGCGGTAGCCATCCGCCCTCCCCAGCGGCCCCGCCGCCCCAGCCAGGGGTAGCCAGCCGTCCTAGCGGCCCCCCCAGCAGCCCTAGCGGCACCCGCCCGCCGCCCCAGCCGCCCCAGCGGCCCCAGCAACCCTCGCGGCACCCGCCTGCCGCCCCCACAGCCCCAGCGGCACCCCCTGCCGCCCCCACAGCCCCAGCGGCACGCCCATCTGCCGTCGTAGGCGTTCCAGTGGCCTCCAGCAGTACTTAGGTGTCGTTCTCGAGGCCATTCAAGGGATGTAAGCTTCCTTGGAGGCGTGCCCTAGACCCCTCTTCCTCCGCTTTATGGATTTGAGTGCGTAGAACTCTACACACGTACTCAAATCCGATGCAGTTGGTGTAGACATTCATCACCATGTCTATTTTCCCCTCGTCTTCTTCGAGCAGCAGTATGTCAGAATCGAAAGTCGATTTGCCCTCCACCGGCGCATTCAAAGGTCCTGCGCCAATAGTGAAGATGGACGGGTCTAACTATGAGCTATGGGCTATGCAGTTCATGAGCCTCATGAAATCAAATGGTAAGAAACATATTCTTACCGAAGATGAGCCTGCAGAGAAGACAGGGATCTATGCCTCATGGGAGGTTGATGACGCTTACGCGAAAGTCTGGCTGTCTGGTACGTTGACGATGGAGATAGCTAACGATGTCCTCCATCAGCCCACTGCTAAGGCGATGTGGGACATTCTTGCTGCTACGTATTCGCAGGTGCGAAACGAAACAAAGATGTTGCAGCTTCAACATGACATTTTTACGATGAAGCAGGTCGGCAGACCTCTCCATTCTCTATACACATCCCTGAGAGGGATGTTCGAGAAGCTATACAGTACCATTCCTCTGACTGCTACTCCGGAGCAGCAGAAGACGTTTCGGAACGCCACCATGGTGGGCGTTCTACTTGCTGCTCTCGATCCTGAGTATGATGCTGCAAGGTCACAGATTCTAGCAGATGCAGTTATTCCTCCAGTGGAGGATGTCTACAGAAGGCTCAGTCGCATTCCAGTTTCCTCCAGCTCCTCTACTCCACCCCCATCTGCGATGGCAGCTTCGCGTAGGAGAGGTGGACCGCCTTCTGGACGTGATCGTGGACGTGGCCGTGGACCTCAAGGAAGAGGTCGCTTCAGTCAGATGTGCTCGTATTGTCACAGAACTGGACACTCGGAGGAGACATGTTATTCAAAGCATGGGTTCCCAGCATCGGCACGAGTTGCAGAGCATTCACGATCTCCATTACCGTCTACTGCAGATCATAGATTTGACGAACTTGTGGCCCGTCTCCGCGATATTATGCCACCTTCTTCTGGTGATTCTTCTGGTGGCTCTTCAGACATTGCTGCCACAGCCTCTGCCAGTTCATCCGTTGCAGCCAGTAGCTCAGGTAGTTCATCAGCGCACTTACATTCTCATGATATATCTGATTGGGTTATAGATTCCGGAGCTACACATCATCTTTGTCAAGATAGAGGACGATTACAGGCCTACAGGGATATTCCACCCGGCCGCTCAGTACAGATAGCAGATGGTACCCACTCACCCCTTGTTGGACAGGGGGAGGTTTTCTTATCCTCCACTATGCAGCTACAGAATGTTTTACATGCTCCTGAGTTCTCACTGAATTTGCTGTCTATTAGTCAGATTACAAAGGATTTGAATTGTCGAGCTATTTTTGACCCGTCTTCTCTCATTTTTCAGGACATACTCACGGGCAAGGTGATTGGTTGTGGCTCTGAGCAGAATGGTTTATATCGGCTGGTTCGGGAATCCTATGCTGGCGTCTCTTCTCACTCCGCTGGACCAGTCTCTCCTTACATTTGGCATCTTCGATTTGGACACCTTCCGATCCAGAAAATGCGCCATCTTCTGCCCCAGATCTCTCCAAGTTCGTCGTTTCGCTGTGAAACATGTCAGTTGGGAAAGCATCATAGGTCGAGCTTCCCAGGTCGTCAGAGTCGGAGCAGTAGCTCCCCTTTTGAGTTGTTACATATAGATATATGGGGTCCGAGTCGTGTTCCCGATCACCAGGGACACAGGTTTTATCTAGTTGTAGTCGATGATTTTTCTCGTGTCTCTTGGGTCTTTCTTTTGAAGAATAAATCTGAAGCAGGAGATGTCATCAAAATTTTGATTGATGAAGTGCAGAATATTTTCTCTTCCTCAGTCAAATATGTTCGAACTGACAATGCCCTGGAGTTCTGTACACGCTCTCTTTCTCTATTTCTTTCATCGAAGGGTATTATCCACCAGACCACCTGTGCATATACATCCCAACAAAATGGTGTGGCGGAAAGAAAGCATCGCCACCTCTTGGACATTACTCGTACCCTGTTGATCCAAAGTTGTGCTCCTATTTCTTTCTGGGGGGATGCTCTCCTTACCGCATGCTATCTAGTCAACAGAATGCCGTCTTCTGTCCTTGGAGAGAAAATACCTATCTCTCTTGTTTTTCCAGACAAGGAGCTCTTCTCTCTGCCGCCACGTGTCTTTAGCGCTGTGGCGTTTGTCCATCGTCTATCTCCTGGCCTTGACAAGCTCTCTCCAAGAGCAGTCAAGTGCGTCTTTGTTGGTTATTCTAGAACCCAGAAGGGATACCGGTGTTATGATCCTACAACCAACAGGTACTTTGTTAGTGCGGATGTCACCTTCTTCGAGTCAGTTATGTATTTCTCGCCAGCTGGGGACAGAATGATACCATCCACCACCACTGATGATATTTATGTTCCACCACCACCTACTTGGAATTCACTTGAGTCGCCTCCTGTGTCAATTCCTATGCCAGCACCACCGCCACCACCACCCCCACCTCCACCCATTCCACAGCGTATCATATCACCGTTTCCTAACCATTATACGCGTCGGCCAGGTCCTGCTCAGACGACAAATCAGCCAATCACTGCGCCTCAGGTATGTTCAGAGGATGTTACTACTGACGGGTCAGGTTCGGTACATATGCAGGATGACTCATTACAGGTGGACCCAGATGATGATCTTAATGTTCCGATTGCTATTCGGAAACAGAGACGGCAATGTGCTTCCTATCCATTTGCATCACAGGTTTCCTTCCACCGACTCACAGGTGATTTCCAGAAGTTTACCACAGCACTATCTTCCGTGGCCATACCACGGACATACCAGGAAGCCTTGAAGAGTGAGTGTTGGAGATTAGCTATGGAAGAAGAAATGGGGGCCTTGCAGTCAAGGCCTTAAATGTCGGTTTCGGTCACCATTTCGGTATCGACCAAAACAGAATTTCGATGGAATTTCGGTGGAATTTCGACCGAAATTTCGGTCATTTCGGTCATTTTTTGTATTAGGACCCCCATATTTCGGTCATTTCGGTCATTTCGGTCGAATTTCGATTTCGACTGGATATCGATATTCGACAGAAATTCGACTGAATTTCGCTGAAATTTGAGGCCATGCTTGCAGTCCCGTGGCACATGGTCTTTGGTCCCTGCACCTCCTGATGCATCTGTTGTGAGCTGCAAATGGGTCTTCACAGTCAAATATCATGCAGATGGCATGTTGGATAGGTACAAAGCACGCCTGGTCGCCCGTGGATTTACACAAACATATGGCGTTGACTACATGGATACATTCTCTCCAGTGGCGAGACACTCGACTCTCCGTATTCTCCTGTCTGTTGCAGTGGTTCGTGATTGGAGCATTTCTCAGCTAGATGTCAAGAATGCCTTTCTGTACGGGGACTTACAGGAGAAAGTCTACATGCAGCAGCCACCCGGGTTTACTGCTGAGGGGGAGAAGCATATGGTCTGTAGACTTCACAAGGCGATATATGGCCTCAAACAGAGTCCACGAGCGTGGTTCCAGAAGCTGTCCAATCTAATTGAGCACCAGGGATTCAAGAGGTCCAATGCTGATCACTCGTTGTTTGTCCAGAAGTCCTCGGCAGGTACGGTTGTTATAATGGTCTATGTGGATGATATTCTTGTTACATGAGACGATGCTCAGGGCATAGCAAGGGCGAAGGCATTCCTAGGTCGCCAGTTTGTTACAAAGGATCTTGGAACCCTAAGATATTTTCTGGGGTTGGAATTTGCAAGGAATGCACATGGTTTGGTGATGACACAACGGAAGTACATTACAGACTTCCTGGTTGAGACTGGTATGGATGGGTGCAAACCATCAAGCATCCCCATGGACCCAAGCATGAAGTTATATGATAATGATACTGATGAAGTGGATAAGAGGAGATATAGAGAGATGGTGGGAAAACTCCTCTACATTACTATAACCCGTCCAGACATTGTATTCGCAGTTAGTCGGGTGAGTCAGTTTATGGAGCAGCCAAGACAGGTTCACATGGATGCTATACACATGATTCTGAGGTATCCGAAGTCTTCTCCAGGCCTAGGGCTACTATTCAGAAAGGGCGCAGACTTATCCATCTCAGCGTGTGCAGACGCAGATTATGCAGGATGCCCTAAGGATAGAAAATCAACCTCAGGGTTTGCAGTTTTTGTTGGAGGCTCTCTGGTGTCTTGGAAAAGCAAGAAACAAACGGTGGTGGCAAGATCCAGTGCGGAATCCGAATACAGGGCAATGGCCCAAGCCAGCATGGAAATGATGTAGGTTCGCTCCGTATTAGAAGATTTACATGTAGTTGTACCTCTACCTATGAAGCTTCAGTGTGATAATCAGGCAGCATTGTTCATTGCCAACAATCCAGCTTTTCATGAGAGGACCAAGCATATTGAAGTTGACTGCCATTACACCAGGGACCTGATCCAGAGAGGATTGATATCCACGGCCCATGTTAGCTCAGGAGATCAAACTGCTGATGTATTCACCAAGCCATTGCTCAGAGGACCTTTTCAGAGATGTTCATCCAAGCTGAGCATGATCGACATCTATGCTCCACCTTGAGGGGGGGTGTAGAGATAGTTTCTAGTATTAATAATTGTTTTCGTATCTTGTTGCGATTTCTCTCTTTTATTTAGACGTCCTTGTAATTTACCCCTCAGGCCTCTCCATATATAAGAGAGCCTAGGGTTTTCTATGAAGTATAACGAAGACTCCCTTTCTTCTAACAGTTACAATGCATGTGGGTTCCTATTCATAGCCACACCAAAACACAATAATAGTCGATGTGGGACTAAACATGATAGCAGTGTAAGTGGGGATCTTGGAGAGATCTAATTACACTTCTATTCGAGACTCCAACAATATCCATGGGGAACTGAATTTTGTTAGAGGCCCGCAATGGTAGTAGTGTGGTTGGATCCAAATAGATATTCATAGTGAAACACAACCCAGATGGCTTTGTTTGTATGCACAAGGCCATATTGGTTACAAGAGGGTTCACCCACACATATAGAATGAGCTTCCTCAAAACTTTCTCTCCACTTTGTTGTACGTCGACTATCTAGATTCACCTTTCCATTACTATGCATAATGATTGATCTTTATATCGATCGGATGTATACAATCGAGCTTGTAAAAGAACGATTGGTTAGGCCAGCTAGTCGGCCGATTTATTCGACTTGGTGGAGCTACTGAGTCGACTAAGCCTAGTCAGCCATGCCGACTAATCAAGCTAATCAGCAAAGTAAACACCCCTGGAACCCAATATGCCATGTAACCAGCCCGGTAAGGGTTTTAGGGACTAACTATTAAACAGTAAGCCCCATCCCATCTCCGAACCCTTGATACCTTTGTGCTCGAAATAAAGTCTATCGCCTCCAACTCATCGATAGTGACGCATGTTGCTCTTCACGCTCTGCCACCATCACCTGCAGCTCCCCATGCAAAGTTATCAACTACTCATAGTCATAGCTCCTCTCCTCCAATCGACTATTGTAACTAGGGTTTGCATTTTTTACCAATTTTATTTTTATCTTATTTATGTCATCCCTACTTAATATGGGAGAAGGCTTTGTTGTTGTTGTGTCTTATTTATTTGTTGATATCATTTGTTTATTTCATATCATTTAAGCAACACGTGTTTATTTCTCTGATACCATATGCTCATTTTAAGGGTCAATTTTCTGTTCACGTGAAAGAACTAAAATTACATTTCATGGACCCAAAAAAAACTCTCTGATATCATGTGTTTTATTGTTTTTACATCATGTGTTAATTTTAAGGACTAGATTTTGTTTCACATGAAAGTACCTCAACTTTGATATAATGTGTTTCTTTGATATTTCTTTGATATCATGTCTAGATGTTTCTTTCTCTCCCAACAAACTACTGAAAAATCTTTGATTGTTGTGTATGGAGTCTTCTTTTAATTGTGAAATCGTGAGAGATTGAGTGAAAGAGTTACAAATCCCTAGCCACTTTATGAGGATGCTCAAGGTGGATCTTTATTGCATCCTTGCTCGATCCATCGCTTGCTTGTCTTTGGTGAGCATGTCTCCATGGGCATGTAACCACTTTCTAAGGTTGTTCATGGCGGACCTTCAGTGGGTATTCGGTCCATTGTTGGTGTTGCATCTTGTAGCATTGCATCGTGGTTGTCGCTCATTTGCAACAATTCACCTTTGTAGGCCACTCACATTGGGGCTTTAGCCCATCTTCGCATGGCCCACAACTGCTCGTGGTTGACCTTTCTTCATCTAAGGTTGTGCCCGACCCAACTTTGTTAATGAGCATGCCTTGACTTTCACGGTAGACCTCAATACCAAGGGTATTAGAGAATGGGGCATTGCCTTTGCAAGTTTAAAGCAACCCTCGCGTGTTGCAATCTGCTTGTCCTTACCCCGCTCCTAGGGTTCTAAGAGGCTTTCGATGCGAACATCTCAACATTCAAGCTTGTCGGTCCAACATATGTTATGTGCTTTAATTCTTCAAGCAAGTACTATCCCATCTCACCCAATGAGCACGTTGGCCGCAAGTACTGGTCCAACCATGTCTATTAGAGGCCCTCTTCATCACATTGTCCTCTCTTTCTCTTTTTATCACTTACCCGTTCGATCAGGGGATCCCCAAACTTTGCCCTGACTCAAGGCACTTGATCTTAAGTTGGTAGGTGATGCTCGAAGGTCGATGCAGGCGGGAGCCATGGCATCAAACTTAGCCGAAATTCAACTGAATTTTATTTCAACAAGTGGTCGAAATTCGACCGAATGGCCAACATTTGAGCCTTTAGGTTGCCGATAGAAGAGTTGGTGACCGAAATGTTAGAAATTTCGATTTCGATCGAATTTCAGCTGAAATTTTGTTTCGATCAGCCACTAATATGGCGACCGAAACCGGTACTTAAGGCCCTAGCATGGGCCCCGTTAACATGATGTTTGATGCGTCGCTTTTTCTCCTTCTGTAGGATAGACATGGATTCCATGGCCTAATGTTTCCTCAAAAGGGGGCCATGTGGCCATGGCAACTACAAACTTTGATTGGGGATCGACTTTCACATGTGTTTTTGGCCCCATAATGATGCGGCGTGGAGTTAAAATATAGGGCCAAATATTTATCTAATTTTAGTGGTCAATTTTATTTACGTTTATTTGAGTCGTCGAATTTTAATAAATGGGATCGCATGTGATCTCAATTAGTAGTCAATTTGAATTTCGAATTTCTCGGTTAATTGGTTAGAGTCTATTTAGGATAATTAGTTGTCAGTTTGAATTTGATTTCTATTTTTGTAATCACATCCCTCCTATATAAAGGGATGGTGGTCCATTGTTTTTAGGCAGTTCAGTATGTTATGAAATTGAGATTTTATCTCTCTCCTCTCCCCTCTCTCTCCCCACGCGTGTTCTTCACGTTCTTCTTCTCTAATCCCACGCATCCGGCGTGTTTTCTTCTTCTCAACCCCTCTAATTTCTCCACCGAAAGTCCACCGATCAAATATTCAAATTTTATCGTCGACGCCGATTTCGATCTGCATCACATAAAATGATCTTTGGGCTTCGATTTACACTCTTCAGAAAAGATGAACTCAAATCCTCATTGTCTTTGCTCCTCCATTTGCAGATGGGGGGGGCGGTGTCTCCTTCCCCTTGGCTTGGCAATTGATAATTCTTTGGCCTTTCCACGACGGCTCTACATACTTTAAGAAAATAGATATTCGAAGATGATGAGATTCTTACACACAATGTAAGGGTTTAAATATCTGTGGTAGAATAAATATGAATTAGCAATGTAGTGCTAGAGGATTGATTAAGGCAACATGTGGTGGCGTAAGAGATGTTGGCTATAATCCCTTATCTCGGATCACCATAACTTCGAAGCCCATTAAAGGTGAGAAGATACTATAGTCTGGACTAATCTTTGACATGAAATATAATACCAAGGCGAAATAAATATGAATAAAGCAAAATAGTATTTGATAAAAATAATGTTTTCAATAAAAGATGAAATAGTTTTAAATAAACTCCACACTTATTTACTTTTCTTTTATTCAATATTGAGCACTCACACACCTTTTTATATGTTATCGAAAAACAAATAAGCATCAAAGAAAAATCACAGGGAAGGGTCAGTGGCCAGTCAATCACTAGCCACTAGTTGCCTTTATTTCAACTTTCGGTAGTTTTAGTAGTTCTTTTTAGTCGCATGTTTAGGGTTTGGTGTGCATGTCATATATAAATTTTTTGGATAGTTTATATGTGTATATACACAAATTTGTTTTGTGGATGGCAACTATTAATGTTTTATTATAATGTTTCCTAAGGTTGGTTTTTTAAACCAAAAAGTGGTTAAATATAGGATACCATCTTGTAAATCTTATTAGAATAAAAGATCATAACCACAATAAACACTACAACTGAAGAAACCAAAATCTATTGATTAAACTCCATTTAACGAGGTATCAACGCCCACTTCAACGACGAATGAAGAGTTTTTCATAGTTACACCACATTCTTGACAAAGTTCCTTTGCCCCCAGCAGATCATATTCGGTTCATTCTGAATGACCCGCAAATATGGTTCTTACTCCGTCTATGTATTAGGTCACCCCTACCTACCCTTCTAGTTCTGAATCTCCTCTAGAAGGACCTAGAATCACGCACATTGATCCACCTTAGCTCCATCCTCTCTCACATCAAAGTCGCGTTCAGACAATGGAAAAAATATGATTTATATCTTCCTTATTCCCACCACAAATTAGGTATAAGCTATGGTTCCTAAGCCCCGTTTACTCCTAGTGACCAACATGTTCTGTTGCACCAATCGAGCTTGCAACCTCAAAGATGCCCTTGCTTTCCATATCAATTGGTCATCCAAAACAATTTCTTAGCCCCCATCGGTGCATGCCCTCAATTTATCATACGCCTGGACTGCTGAGAGTTTCTTTCCAATCCAGGGCCAAGCATGCATTTTCTAGCTATTGATGTTACCCCTGAGGTAGAGTGATGAATGATGAGAAGTATGTAACCTCTCGTTTGAAAATGGTGCTATAAATCTTGGGAGCCAGACCCATCCGAACATCTCACCACCTTCCTTTTGTCCTCTGCTGAAATAACGAACCTTGAAACCTCTCCACATTCATCCCTCCACCCAGCCAATCATCCAACCAAATTTCAAAATCCTCCTCACAACCTAGTTGTTGAGCCAAATATGGCAACCATGCGGGCATAGTGTGATGCAACCATTCCAAAACATTGATGTTTTCTACATATAGCATTAGCAAGCCTCCAGAACCTTTCCACACAAGCCTCCCCCCTATATAGTACCAATTTGGTCAACAACGCTTCATCAAAGTCTTCAACCTTCTAAACATCAAACCTCTTATCCTCTTCCAGAAAAATTTTCTCTGGATCCCATCAATATATTTCTCCATGTTTACATGTAATCTGGAGACATGCAAGGAGAAAAGTGTAATAACCATCCGCGCATATCCAAGCAAGACCAGATGATCACTAACAACTGCCTTGACTTCCAGTCCTGCAGCCTCCTTTCCAACCTATCCGTCTATATGCCCCAGTGCATAGACATGTTGGGAGCACCCACTAATGGCATGCTAAGATATGTCAAAGACAGCTAGCATGCCTAGCATAAAGGACTCACCTGCAATCCCCTACCTCATATGCATGAAAACCACGAAATCCGATTTCTGAGGATCCATCAACCTTAATGCCACACTGAATATCTCAACCAAGGCCTTAAATAGTGTGCCTTGCACCTTGCTCCCTTGATAAAGCAGAACATGTTATCTACATACTCTAGTAAAGGTATTTGTACCCATTCTATAGACATCCCACAAAAGCTGGTGAAAGGGCCATTTTCATATGATGCATCATGCTCGAGGTTAGCACATTTGTTGCGAGGACAAATAGATCGACGCCAAAGGACAGTCATGCATCATGTTTGTTCCTGGTTGCATCCACCTACCCTCTGATTGCTCGTTCACCAACATAGAGAAGGAGATAGTCATATCATGTCTATTTACCTAGGACGGCCAAACCGTCGGGAAATCACTGCTCAATATGCTTCACAAGAAGTATTAAGCACCCTACCCCCCACCATGTGACTCCTTGTCCACCTCTGCAATCCCTCCCCCCAACTTTATCAATCTTCCTTCAAAACTCAATCATCTCCCCTACCACCAAAAGCTCCTCAACACAATCATCTTGTAATTCCTCTATGCCCTCCCTTATGGAGGCATGACTTTGTCAACCCAACCCAACCTCCACCACTACTGCCTTAACGGTTTAACCCCCCTCTTCTATCAAGACGAGGTACCCCCTCATTCACCATGATGTTCATTCCCCCAGTTTTCCTGACATCGTGTAGTTGTTATCATCCATAAACTTCACCTGATACACTAAACCTAACTTTTTTTCTTTTGCCTCTTCCTCCTTCCACTAGTCAATTGTTGGTCCCCAACCATAACCCCTCATGTGTGTTCAACATCCACAACCCATGCAATGACGTTATTCACCTTCCTTGAAAACTATAGATCCACCACCACCCATCCAACCTCCCAACTCATGCCCATTCTAGACTTCGATGACCCATATCCATTATGGTACTATCCCACAACCCATGATTGACAATCGACCGCAAGTCATGACCTCATCCTCCCGTGATTGTTTTTTGAATATTAGTTATTAAATATTTGATTATGTTATTGTTGAATAATTGATAAATACCACGATTAAATGAATTAAAAGAGATCGTCACAATGCAATGTCTCCCCAATCTCATGCCATCATCAGGAGACTCGCTCTATGTTTGTGTTGTGTCATTCCGAGCCACACATCTCCAAAAGGCATGTATGTGAGATCGCAGCATAATCATGGACTTTGAGAACTTCAAATAAAATAATGACGATAAAATGAAAATCAAACCTCGAAATGAAGACTTGGACCAACTTGATGTATTTTCATGATGGAAAAATAATCATGAATTAATAGTAAAATTATAAGCATCAAAACATGTGGTTTGGACTGACGGGATGACTATCCTGCTTAGCAAGAGAATCAACAAACTATAAGTTTTTCTCATCCGTTCTTGTTATTGAAACCAGTAGTCACAAGGCTCTATATGTAGGCTCCCATCACAACAAACTATCTAAAAGTATGCAATTTGGAACTTAATATGCTCTCATACTACACAATTCATGGATCATTCCACAAATCTATGCAATTTTACTTTTCTTTGAAGCTTATTCTATAAGGTAAATGCCTGAGGAGTATTCTCAAGGATCAGCTGAGGGGATCAAATGGGATTTACCCACACTATCAATGCTAGACTTGGCCATTTAAACCCAATCAATAAATGGCATGCCCTGAGGAATGATTTCACAATTATTAATTCTATAATGGGGTTGTTCATATAAGCTCGAACATGGACGGAATCATGGTAAGGATCAACTTTGTATGTACTCAGCAGCACCTAGTGCAACTCAATGTCCCATAGATGTAAGGACCTTGTAGTGGATCTCGCCATATGATCCAAAATGTCATAAAAGGTGCCTCCCATCGATGACACTATCATGAGAAGAAAGTACTTCCCCTCAATGACACTCTTATGAAGGTGGATTGCAACTCTAGTTAGATAAGATTTATAGGAGGGGATTAGTGTAAAAAGATGATGAGAGTGATTAAGCATGTATTCCAATAAAACACGGTTATCGTTTTTCACAAGGACCTCATCCAAATAGACAATGCATTCTCAAGGTATTCGATACCCCAAAGATTTGCTAAAATGCTAAGTAATGAGGAAAACAAGACATTTTCTCATGGATAGAGGATAAGAAAGAATCGGGCAGAGCAGAATGCGAAGAAAAGTGACTAGTCCACAACAACAACAACAAAGCATTTTCTCACATTAAATAGGGTCGGCTACATGGATTATTTGCATCCATTCAGCTCCATCTTGGGTCATTCTCGAGCTTAGATCCAAGTAACTAAGATCCCTTCAGATAGTCTCATTTCAACACTTCGTGGTCCTTCTTCGCCTTCTCTTAGCCGGCTCAACATCTCAAATCTCGCATTTTCCAACTGGTGCATTGGTCGACCTTCTACGCAAATGGTCAAATCATCTTAAGCAAATCTCTCTCATCTTATCCTCTATCAGAGCTATACCAACTTTCCTTTATGGAAGGCCGTATCGATATCGATATCGTTTCGATATCGTATCGATACGATATTTCGATGATATATCGACGATATATCGCCGAAATATCGCCCATATCGACGAGCCTTTGTGAAGAAAATGCCTGGAAATCGGGATATATCGCCATATCGGTGCCCATATCGGTCCCATGTCGATATCGATATATCGCGATATTTCCTTCCATGCTTTCCTTCTGATTGCATCATTCTGAATCCGATCTTTTGGTGTATGATAACACGTCCACTTTAACATTTTCATTTATGTTAATGTCATTCTTTGCACATGTATATTATTCACATGCCAACATTAAGATCTATAGAGCATAGCAGGTCTCAAGGCTGCTTTATAATATTATCCTTTGATTTTCAAAGGAAATTTCTTATCACATGGAATAATAGAGACCCCTCTCCATTTTAGCTAGCCTGCATTTATTCAATAAGTAATATCTCCATCGATTTCCCCATCATGATGCAAAATAGATCACAAGTATCTAAAAAAACTTTCTTCTGAATGTTATTGTCTCCAATCTTCACATCGATTCCTTCATCACTGCTTACATTAATGTGCGCTCAATATATTCAGTCTTAGCCGTACTAATACAAAATCCTTTAGTCTCTATATGTCTCCAAACCTTAATTAACAAAATATGATTGACGAATGGCATACACAAGTATCTCATCATGAATATGACCACTCAACGTGTCCATAATCAAAGTAAAAAAAGAATGGACTCAAAGATGAACCTTGTTGCAGATTAATGCTAATGTCAAAATAGTCAATCTTCCCAGACTGGATCCTTACACAAGTAGAAGCTCTAGCATACACATCATTTATAAGATTAATGTATAGGACAGATACTTGTCTCTTCTCCAAAACTCTTCACAAAATCTCCCAGGGACTGAATCACAAGCATTCCCAAATCAATAAAATAATATCTATAAATCTACATTGTTCTCCTCAACAAGTGGATAGCTTCAATAGTTGAGTGACTTGGCATGAATCCGAATTGGCTTTCTATTACTTTAGAAACTGGCATCAATCTTCTTTCGATCACACATTCCCAAATTGGCATAGTATGATGCATCAGTTTGATGCCTCTGTAATTCGAATAATTTCGAATATCTTACTTATTCTTATAAAGAGGCGCTACAATACTTCTCCTACATTATTCAGGTATTTTCTTGCTTCGACAAATAGCAATGAATAAATTTGTGAGCCAAGTCAAACCATGTTCACTAAAAAGTGACGAGCCCAGTAAAATAAAATAGAGCAAAGTCCTGGTTTAGAGCATTTCTTCTTATGCATCAGAAGATGAGGTATTGCAAGCAATTAGAGCCTACACCTATTTTTGAAGCCCAGATAAGGGATGAACAGTCCAGTGATTTTGCCTACTATCAGCCCAAAATCACCTTTTGAAATGCCCCATCTTCAGTTGGGATAAGACAAAGAGGAAAATCTGTAGCTTTGTCAATATGGACGGCTTAGTAGTAGCCTTCAAACGAAAAGGAGTTGCATGGTGCCATGAAAAAATTCAAGGCATCATTTTGAGGGTCGATCATTGGAAGGGATAAAGTGGATTGACCCAGGGAGGATCCATCCAGGGAGGGGTGTAATCAAGTAGAGATTTCTCTCCTGAGTTTCACCATTGGCCATTCACTGTGAACAGGTAGACCGTGTCAAGAATCCTCTCCGAGGGGCCACCTTCAAAGGAACAACAAGAGTATGCAAGTTAGACAGGATCGGGATATTCTGCCTTCATTGGATATCATAAAATAGGACCAAACATAACATCTACATCAAGACCATGTTTTTGCATACATGTTCCCCATGCATGGTCTTGACGTCTTAACTTTGTAATGCCGTGAAGTCCAAGGAAAATTCGTCCGAGCAGTGCTCGTGGAAACTTATTCCACGTGGCCCTCAAGTGAACTTATAATTTGTTAAGTGCCCCAAGCCTAAGGAAACTGTCACATCAACCCACGGCTTCCTTTGGGATTTAAATACATGGGAAGCCACCTCTTCAAGAGGCGGCTTTGTCCAAAATCAAAGACGCTTTTTCAAGAGACGGCTTCTATGTAAACAAATATCATGTAAACAAACCCCAAAGGAAGTCGTGAGTTGAGGTGACAGCTTCCTTGAAGTACTTAACGAATTATAAGTTTGCATGGGGGTCATGTGGAAGCGAATTTTCCTCCCATGAAGTCCCAGTATTAAAATGTAATGCACTGTCATACTGTTCAAGCCAATAAATACAACTAAACATGTGCAGCAATGAACAAAGAGCAACAAATTCGGACAGGAGATATCTTCAGAGTCAAAACCAAAAATCAAGAAGAGGCTCGTATTAAAAATGGAAGAGGCACATGCAGATCTGAACCCGAGAAATCGATAAGCAGATAAAAGAAAACGAAGGCCATTGAGAAGGGCAAAGGAGAATGCCTCACCAAGGGAGTGTAGATTCCCATCACTAGATGCCGGATTGATCTCCTCCCCACAAAAGGCACAAAAAACACATAGAATGCAACCCCGAGCGCTAAGAACACAGCAACGGCGACCACCTACAAAGAGGAAGAACGGATAACAAAGGATTAAGAGCCTCCCCTTTTTGGGTATGCACAATATGTGGAGTTGGCCTACCTGGAGGGGATGGTAGGGCAGCTGCCACCCATGCTTCCTCATTTTACTCCAGATATTGGATCAGAACACCCAGAGTTCTGCCTACCCACACCTACAACCAGAAGATGGGATCCCTTACACTTCTTCACAGCTCTCCTCGGGGAGACACTATCTCCTGAAGGAGAAGCTCCAAGGGCTGCTGCATTGCCCGAAAGAAGGAGGAGGAGATAAGAAAGAGTGGGGTATAGCGGAGGAGACTTTCAGTCATCCATTTTTTCCTTCCGAAAACAAAACTCGCATTATTTCACGGGGAAAAGGAGCCAGTGCGCTGGGGGGGGTGTCTCTTCAGGGGTATCGTATTCTCTTGTTTCCTTGTGACCGAGCTGCGCGATGTAAATAATGGGCTTCCTTTTCCCACAGCCTCTCTTTTTTTCTTGCGGTCCCCATCCTCGAGAGTCGCCTTCTAATCAATACTAGGGTTGGGAGCATGAGTTCTTTACGCCAAATTTCACCTCCGTCTTTCTACATGTATTACGCTCTCTTTTAGAGCTAATAAAATCGAAAATTATATTATATGATTTATTCTTAGCTTTTCAGTCATTGGATCCTCTCATTTACTTCACCATATTATTGAGCAATATCTTAACTTTATAATCATCGGATCCCCTCATTTACTTCTCCCTATTATTTGAGCAATATATTTTAAATAATAAAGCCAAGCCTCGGCATGCTCCTACAATTCCTGAACCTATTCACGGCCTACCCTGCCTGTTTGGTTGCTGGGTTGGACTGGGTTGGACAGGGTTGGGTTGGGCTGGGTTGGGGTGGGTGAATAGTAATCTGTGAGGAGGAAGTACCCCTGTGAATAGTAACCAGGGTTGGGCCAACCCTGCCCAACCCTGCAACCAAACAGGCCCTAAAGGGCATGCCTTACTACTTTAATATTAAGGGCATGTTTGGTTGCCAGGGTACCCCGAGGTACCCTAAAATACCCCTGGCTCCAACCATGCATTCCTGGGTTGGGATTACGCATATTGACCATATAATTTCTTTGGTATAATGGTTTTTAACCTTGTTCAAATACACTTATTAACATAAAAAAACATATTAAAATCATTAAAAAAGTTAATATATCACATCACAATTATCATTCCAACCATCTCGACCCTCCAAACAGCTATTATTCACAGGAGGATACCCCCAACCAAACCCAACCCAGTCCAACCCAGTAACCAAACAGGCCCTAAGGATTTTTTACACTTGTGCCCCTCTAAGATGGAGGACATAACTAGCATGTATAATATGATCTAAATAGGATCTCCATATTGAGAAGAGATCTTCTCTAAAAACTAATGTTCAGTTGATATTCTTGATGTAGGTCGTCTGGATATGAATAGAGATTTGAAGTTGTCGGACAAGTTATCAAAGAGTCAACTTGACGAGATTAGGAAAGCTTACTACATATATCATGGACTCTCGCCAGATGAACTCGTCCTTGGCCTAAAGACATATAGACAGCTATATAACCAAGTATGGACATTTGGCAAATTATTAGATTGGTGGCTTTATATACATGTAACATGGCATGCATTTAACAATATATGAAGTGTATGTTATCTCAAAGGAAATACACCAGTTTCTATTGAATTAACCATGAGACAAGAACTCACAAGAACCCACTCGTGAGACGTTGATGTAATACTAAATTCCACCGAGTGGTCATCTTGTTTAGGTTACAGAATACGAACTTTTAGAATGTCAGTATATGCTTTTGGAAAGTATGCGAACGATTTTGTCGCCCTATGATCTATTGAAAAATTTTCTCCTTAACTCCAAAAAAAGACAAACAAATATGGGAATATATTATTCAGATGATCTTGATATGCCAATATGAGGGATGCATGAATATTGGGAATACTCGAGGTTGATGCGATCATGATAGATAGTATACCATGACCCTTCCATTACGAAGGAGTGATGAAATGTGGAGGATTTTAGAAACACCGCCTAAAGTTAAGATGAATGAGATTTAAATAAATTAAATCTCATCAAACCGAATCAAGTTACAAAGAGTTGGAGATTGGTCTGATAGAGTTTCGATCGATTAGCAATGCGGTTCAGCATCTGACTCGATATTCAGATAGCTCGAGTGGTTAGTACCCCTGATATTAGATTTATTTTAGTATTAAGTCGTTATATGTTATTTATATGATATCTCTATCAATAACTCCTACTATCCATGTTTGTTGTACAATTCTGAGATATCTAAATTCGATTGGGAGGATTTTATCTGTGAATAATATTATCTGGATTTGATATCTAAATTGTGATTCAGTTTATTCACTTATATTGACATTATAATCTGATCATGAGAATTGTATTCTCATAGATCACGTATAGAGCTACCAATGATGTCAGTATCTGAGTCAGGATAGAATTATAAAAATATTCATGTATCGGTGACTTGAGGGTTAGGCATGTTAATCCAATTCACGCTTAACAAAGGATTATTGTTGTAAAATCGATTTACACATGTTTTATGAATTTATTCATCTATTTCATGTTCAATTTGTAATTGAATGATTTCAAAATCAAAAAGATATTGAGTCAAAATTTGATTCTACCATAATTGATAACTCCCGCCTATCAATAAATATAGAGTGGGCAACTATCTTTTCGAGTCCAACGAGGAGTTGTATAGATTCCCACCTCTACCCAAATCGACTCTCTTCTCATCTTCCTTTAAAGGATGCCCCCCCTTTCTCCATCTCCCTCTCACATTTGGTTCTCTCCTACTCCTTAAAGGATATGCTTGTTGTCTTATTAATGATCGCTTTCCATTGTTGTTTAGTTGGTCGTAACATAGCACAATTGCCTAAAACAATCAACCAAAAACATGAAACAGTTATATCGATCAAAGTGTATAGTGAAGTCCAAAGTCAGTCTCAAGGAGGTAAATTATGTTTATGTTATGTGCATCAATCAAACAAGCATGTGCAATCGAAGTTCACAATGGCTATATATTTTTTATGTATATGTAATGCAAAGATGAAATGAAGATGCATATGAACGTGAAGTGTGACACTTTAAATACGGGTATTACACTATATAAGGGAAGTTGTAAAACCAAATCTAAGGCTCAAATGAAATAAAAAATATGGAGAAATGTTTTGAGAGCTTAAGTCATAAATCTTTCCTAAAGATTTGTTTGGATATTTTTAAAATTAAATATAACAGTGTTTTTAAAGATACTTTATTGAAAAAAACTGGATATTGCAACATTTAATATCCTAAACACATGGGAAATACAAAAATTGAATAGTTTGGCAAAGTAGTATCTTTCCTAAGTAGCTAATATTATGATACATGGAGTGTTTTTTTACAGTTTTCTGATTTAATATGCAACAATTAAAAATTGAAAGTTTTGAGTTTTATATGCAATTTGTAGCAAATAGTAGTGAAAATGATTTTTTTGTCAAGAAGTACATTTATATAAACGACACCTACTACATTTTTTCGTAATTTCAGAAAAGAATGAACTTTCATGATTTTTTTAAAAAAATTTAAGAATTCATGTATAACATCTGGAAACCACCAAACCCGAACTCGTCCGATTTTGGATCCAATGAACCCAAAAACGTTGTTGATCAATGCCAAACAACCTAAAACGGTCAATTTATTATGAATCAAAAGTCGTTCGGGCGAAATCAATCGAAAAACGGTCGCATCGTAGCGCGCGCCGTGAAAAAGGCCGCGACGCAAATTCAGAAACCGCAAAATGAACCGAGACCATCATTAGATCTGATTCGACGATACAAGACCAACAGAATCGACCGTTCGTCAATCGGAGGTCGTTTGATAATTTTAATTCGTAAAATTTAAACCTTAAACAAAAACCGTATCCGAATATTTCGGGTATTCAAAACTCGACCGAAAGTATATGAATATTATACTCAAATTGATCGTCGTCCCGAGACGATCAAAACGAGATATTATGCGTCAAAATCCGAGGTCCGATGCACGATTACGATTAACTTTAAGTTATATCAATTAAAGGGATATTTGTATAATAATAAAAAAATTAATTAATTAAAAACAGCAACTGTATCTACCTGGATTCCAGCCGTTAAAAGAGATTATATAATAGGAAATAGGAAGGTGCAAGGAAGCTTCCCTCCGCCTCTCCCTATAAATATCAAACCCATACACCTTTCCTCTCACGTTTTTCTCCAAGCTCTCAAATCCTTCCCAGCCGAGAAGCCCTTGCAGCCCCTTCCAGTCTAATTGGAGCTCCCTGATATTGCTCCAGACAAACTTGAAGCTGCTGAAATCCTCTCCTCTATCTCCATAAATCTCAACGAAAGAGCGGGTCTTTCCTTTCTCTTTGCTCCCACCAATTTTCCCCCTTAAATTTCTTGCCATTCCTTTCGAAGAAATCCCCATTTGCTGGATCTCTTGTGCAGTTGCTGGCAGCAACTTCTGGAGTTGATCTTGCATGCAATTGGATCTTCAAGATATTGAGGATTTAAAAGTACCTCCTTCCCTCTCCTTGTTGCCATGCATGTAGATTCCATCCTTTTTCATGAGCTCACCATTTTTCTTATTTTTTTGGTATAAATATTAGATTCAATATGGATCATTCTTTCCATCGTGTAAATTTAAAATATGAATATGGTTCATATACATGCAATAATAGGATGGGATTGAAATATCGGAAAAAAAATTTGTGGGGAGTAACAACACTGAATTTATATATAATTGGAAAGGATGAAGGATCTATAGCATGTATAATTCTTAGATGGTAAAATTCTGGACGTGTCTTTTTGCTTGCTGCTATATAATTTCACCACAATCTGGCACTTCAACATATCTCTCCAGTAATTTTCAGGACTGCCTATGTGTGTATTCTTCGTAATTGCCCTACTTTCAAGTTGATTGGTTGAATAAGAAATTATATCGCAGATTATGATCTCTGTTATGATTTAAATAATACTCAACTCATGTTTACGTGTTATCCTAAGTACAGTCTAAAGGAAAGTATATGCTCCTTATCTCAGATTTTGATTTTGAGTATGATCTAAATAATACTCATTTCAGGTTTAGAAAAATAGGTTGATAAACATATTTTGTGTGTGGTTTTTGATCACTATGCATGGACTAAAGATGTATTGTCTTTGCTAATTTGACATCATCTTTCTGGGGGCATGATAAGTTGTCGAACTATACAATCAAATGTATTTTCATTAACATTCAAAAGAAGCACCAATGTTATAAATGTTTGGCCAAACTCATCATGATGGTGGTACCGTTACCCTATTCAGGTCCATCCCTTACCTCTAAATCATGGACTATACCACATGCACATTCCCAAATCCACATCTTCTTATAGACATGTATCCCTCAATCTGAATTAGATTTTGTCTAGAATTGATTATTTGGTAACGCAAATGTCTCCGGAAACATAATTTAGGTTATTATCATCTCTTATCAGTAAACCTTTGGTATTGCGAAGAATTAACACTTAGGAACTTTGAAAATTACAGTGTCTGGATAAATGTAAAATGCTATATCGAATCCTCGATACATCTTATTGGAACTCATCACAAATTATTAGTATTTCCAGACAAGCCACTTTTCTGCTTGACAGTTCTTACTTTTTCATCAAGTAAGATTTTAAATTTGTTAAAAATGAGGTTTGTTTGGAAATGTTGGGGTGAACAGACCCATAGGAGATCCTTTAGGTTACGGGATATCAGGAAAAACGGATCTGAAACTACAAAGGACAGGGCCCTTTGATGATTTTTCTACTAGGCAATCTACAAGTGCTATAGGTGAATGTTGAAATGGTTACATAATCTATCCTATATCTTCAATCAATTAGATGCATGGATATGGACAGTCCTTGTTTCATAAAGACATTATAACATCAACTTAAACTCTGCAGAGGATTGATGCACGTCATGCACCTTTTGAGGAGTAAGATCCTTGTATGGTCTTTGAGGATGAAGAGACTGATAACAGAAGTTAAAGTGATTAATGTTGACTTCTCGAAACAACATCTAAATCTATGGGGTTAAACATATCAGAAATCGAGAAAGAATGAAGAATCTGGTAAGTAATAGTGAATCAATAATGTCTGATGATTAAAATGGCTGGTTTTGGTGACCTTTACACCTAACCATGTGAGGGCACGGTGACCCTCAGCTGGGCGGAGGAAAGGAAGCCCAGTTAGGGCAGCGGCCGCCAAGTGCGTGGGTCTAGGATCCCAGTCCCTTTTCGATTTTTACGTGAGCTCACAGTGTTTTTACGCCTCGTTGGGATCCCGACTTTAGACCAGTTCCGCTGACCCTGTTTTAGGATACCCAGGCGGGGGATCCTGGTTTTTCAGTTTTACGTACGAGCTCGGTTGCCCGTTACCGGTCGGGCTGTTTTTCTAGAGTGACTTTTCCGGGAAGTCCCTCTCACCCGTCTCAGTGGCGTAGTTGGGGAGTAGACCTATCCCTCTATTGGACCGGCCTTCCAACTAGAGGGCGAGACGGAAGAGCCATTTGTAGGCTTCTTCACCGCTTGAGTTTTCTTTCGCCAACAGACTTGGCGATTCTACATCCAGATCATTCGTATCAACATCTATATCTACATCATTGAGAGTACATCTAAGAGAGTTACAGTGAAGGTGGAGGAAATCACAATTAAAGTTGAGTTGATTAGAAGTGACTTTAATATGATTCAAAAACCCTATAAGTTAGTGGACGTGTTGGGAACTTAGTTAGGATGCATTATACAACACCGCATGCCTACGGAGGCACCCCAACCCTAAGGTACTTTTAAATACCTTAGAGTCATAGTGTGAGGTTACATACAGACCAAGACCACAGACTATCCACTAACTTATAAGGAGTAAATAGAATTAAGGATCAAATTCATCATCATAATTAGTCCATTATCGAAAACCACGACATAATCTCAGTGACAAGAAATTGGCGTTTACATGTGCCATCAAGTTCCACATCATGATCTTCAAGACCCAGAATTATGATCTCTAAAGAATTAAGGATCAAATTCATCATCATAATTAGTCCATTATCGAAAACCACGACATAATCTCAGTGACAAGAAATTGGCGTTTACATGTGCCATCAAGTTCCACATCATGATCTTCAAGGCCCAGAATTATGATCTCTAAAACGTAGAAAATCATTATATGTTTAGGGTCTATCATCTAAACTTTAAATATATATATATATATGGGAAAATGGGAAAAGGGGGATGAACAGGTGTACTACATACCAAACAATTGAAACCATTCTCTACGCAGGTAGTGGTAGATTTTTCACCATATATACCTTTCTACTTGCTTGCTTTTGAAAATAATTAAATGCATGTTATTTTATAAGTTTTTGGGAGGTACCAGCGATTGCTGACTCCTCTTCTTCCTTGCACGCATGGCAGGCAAGAGGTCTGCTGATTAATAGCTATACATGATTCCGGGAGACAAGGTCTATATACCAGACGGTATGTGATTTTTGTTACAGTTTTTAGTTCAATTGATATTGTAAATGCTTCTTCTCTTCAGTCAAATTTTTGGGATGTTGTATATACTGTCAGACATTGTAAATGTTGTAAAATCGTATGGAAATTAATGAAATATGATTTTGGTGCCAATTTTCTCTATTAGATTGTGGATGTGAATGTCATAAATTAGCCGCGCGAAAAATTTCCCCATAAAATTATGTTTTTGATGCGATGTCATAAATGGAATATTGCGAATTGTGTCGTAAACGGGTACCCGGATCCTCAGGGTTTAACAGTTTGGTATCAGAGCAGTGGTACCCCGATACGCACATTTGCAGTATTTCAATTCCGATCGCATTGAGTTCTCGGATAGCGGCAGTCTTCCGACTTGTCGTGAGTCCAAGAAGGGAAATATGACATTCAGATTCAATTACCACAAATGTCACCAATTTCATTAATTTTCATATTATATCCCAAGAAGAGAAAAAGCATATAAGATAAGTTTCTGCAAGTGGCATTTTTATGACTAAAAATGGTTCTCATGCAGATCCATGTCATCCCGACCAGACCAAGAGATGACTAACCAACTAGCACACATACTGATTACTCGTATAGACCTTTCCATGTTCTAATTGATTCTAGTGTGACGCATTCTTTTCTTCTTTTGAAACTACTAGTTTCTTTAGGTAGAGTCGCAGAGACTCTCTCTCTCTTCTCCGTATCACATTCGAGGGCCAGGTGGCCAGTTATTTGTCATATCCCTGATAGTCAGGCAATTGCCCATACTTATTGACGGACACGAGATGCTCGCAGATTGTCTACTTCTACAGCTTGATGAGTTCTACTTGATTCTAGGCATAGATTGGTTATCCGCTCATCATGCACTTGTTGATTGCTTAAGGAAGACGGTTGTCTTCAGAATTCCAGATTTACCCGAGTTCACTTTTGAGGGTACTATACACGACTCCACCATGGAGTACATTTCAGTGTTGCGAGCTCGGCGACTTGTTGATCAGGGTTATAATTCATACCTTGCATTTGTTCGTAAGGTATCTGATCAGGAGCCGATGACACAGGACATCAGAATAGTATCTGAATATCCAGATATGTTTCCTGATGAGCTACCAGGATTTTCTCCTGAGAGAGAGAGATTGAGTTGAGATCACATTACTATCAAAAACACAGTCGATCTCGATGACTCCTTACCGTATGTTACCTGCTGAGTTAAGAGAGCTGAAGGTGCAGTTAAAGGAGTTACTTAACTTAGGATTTGTGAGACCGAGCACTTCACCTTGGGGTATTTCGGTTCTATTTGTCAAGAAGAAGGATGGATCCATGAGACTGTGTATCGATTACATGTGGCTAAACAAGAGAACGGTGAAGAACCGTTATCCTTAGCCACGTATCGATGATTTGTTTGAACAGCTCCAGGGATCTTCGGTGTTTCGAAGATCAATCTTCGCTCAGGCTACCATCAGCTGAGGATTCACGAGTCGGATATTTCAAAGACAGCCTTTAGGACTCGCTATGGACACTACGAGTTTGAAGTCGTTTGGACATACCAATGCACCTGCGGCTTTCATGGATATGATGAACATGATCTTCCGTCCATACTTGGACAAGTTTGTAGTGGTGTTCATAGATGATGTGCTCATATATTCACGAAATGAATGTGATCATGCAAATAATCTACGGATCGTCTTAGACACATTGCGAGAGCACAAGCTATATGACAAGTTGAGCAAGTGTGAGTTTTGGTTATCACAGGTCTCGTTTCTCGGGCATGTCATTTCTGGAGCAGGCATTGCAGTTGATCTTGCGAAGATAGATGCAGTTATGTCTTGGGAGCAACCCAAGACAGTTACTCAGATTCGGAGCTTTCTCGGACTAGCAGGGTATTACAGACGCTTCGTCAGCGGATTTTCACGCATCGTCCGTCCATTGACACAATTGACGCAGAAGGGAGTTCCATTCATTTGGAACGATTCACGTGAGCAGGCCTTCCAGACACTGAAGGAGAGGTTGACTACAGCGCCTATTCTTGCTCCTCCTTCAGGCACTCAGGACTATGCAGTCTACACAGATGCATCTGGGGAAGGTCTGGGAGCAGTGTTGATGCAGAGAGGACAGGTGAGTGCTTATGCATCACGACAGTTGAGACCGCACGAACGGAATTACCCCACACATGACTTGGAGTTGGCGGCAGTTGTCTTCGCCTTGAAGATCTGGTGCCACTATCTATATGGAGTGAACTTCGAGATTTTCACGGGTCACAAGAGTTTAAAATACATCTGTGATCAGAAAGAGCTGAATATGAAGCAGCGCAGATGGCTCGAACTGCTGAAGGATTATGATTTCACGATCTCTTACCATCCCAGTAAGGGAAACGTGGTGGCTAATGCACTTAGCAGGAGAGCGCATGCAGAGGGTACGGCGAACTGGCTATACACATGGGATACGCTTGCAGTCTTGACTGATTGACATCCTCAGGAAAGCGCACCCATTTCTATGGCCGTGCCTCTACGATTCAGTAGTTTGTGGGATCGCATTGTCGAAGGCCAGAAGACAGATCCTTGGATTCGAGACAGATACATGCGCGCCGTCAAAGACAAGGTTGAGGATTTTGTTATGGCAGAGTCCATTTTATGGAAGGCAGGACGAGTTGTTGTGCCCAACGACGAGCACTTACGCAGAGATATTCTTGATGAGGCACACAGTTCACGATTATCTATCCATCCAGGCAGCACAAAGATGTATCGTGATCTATGCCGACATTTCTGGTGGGATGGAATGAAGAATGATGTGGCGCAACATATCAGCAGATGCATGACCTGTCAGATGGTCAAGGCCGAGCACATGAGACCACCAGGATTACTGCAGTCTCTCCCCATTCCCAAGTGGAAGTGGGAGAGCATTTCTATGGATTTTGTTAAGGGATTGCCGGAAACACCAGGTGGCCATGATTCCGTTTGGGTCGTTGTTGATAGGTTGACCAAGTCAACCCATTTCATACATGTCAACACGACTTACACTCCATCCAAATTGGCCAAGCTCTATGTGCAGAACATTATCAGGCTGCATGGTATACCACGAGAGGTGGTGTTTGACAGGGATTCGAGATTTACATCTCACTATTGGCATCAGTTCATATCAGCACTACAGACAGAGCTGAAGATGAGTTCTGCATACCATCCTCAGACAGATGGGCAGAGTGAGCGCACCATTCAGACGCTTGAGGACGTACTTCGCGCATGCACTTTGGAGTGGAAAGGGTCCTGGAAGGACCATCTACCATTAGTAGAATTCACGTACAACAACAACTATCATTCCAGTATCGGCATGGCACCATTCGAAGCCCTGTACGGGTGGAGATGTCTTACACCTCTCAGTTGGCGGGAGGTAGGTGATCATGCTTTATATTCCATAGATTTCTTAAAGGAAACTGCGAGAGCTGTCGATTTTGTAAGACGGAGACTTCTGACGGCACAGAGCCGCCAGAAGAGCTATGCCGACCGTCGGAGAAGAGAATTGGAGTTCCAAGTTGGAGATTGGGTATTTCTTCATGTATCTCCCATGAAGGGAGTGCAGAGATTCGGTGTTCGTGGCAAGTTGGCGCCGCGATACGTTGGACCGTTCGAGATTCTTGCTCGAGTAGGGAAGGTTGCTTACCGAGTAGCCCTTCCTCCACATCTATCAGCGATTCATGATGTCTTCCACATATCCAACCTGAGGAAGTATGTACACGACCCTCGACACGTCATCAGCTACGAGAATCTAGACGTGGAACCTGACTTGACATATGAGGAGAAGTCAATACAGATACTTGACAGTACTGTGAAGAAGCTTCGCAGCAAAGAGATTTCATTAGTCAAGGTGTTGTGGCATCGACACGGCGTCGAAGAGGCGACGTGGGAGACCGAAGCGGACATGAGGGTACGATACCCGCAGCTTTTCTGAGGTAATAATCAAAACAAGCTTTTGTAATTAGATACATGATAAATATATGGTTTGTTTTCTCTTTGAGGTTTTTATGGGTTTAAAACCCTTTGAGGTTTTATGAACATATGAAATTCAGACAAGACACTTAATGATCTTAACTCGAGTCTCGAGGACGAGACTCCCTTTGAGGTTTTTATATTTGTAACATTCGGAAACCACCAAACCCGAACTCGTCCGATTTTGGATTCAATGAACCCAAAAACGTTGTTGGTCAATGCCAAACAACCTAAAACGGTCAATTTATTATGAATCAAAAGTTGTTCGGGCGAAATCAACCGAAAAACGGTCGCATCGTAGCGCGCGCCGTGAAAAAGGCCGCGACGCAAATTCAGAAATCGCAAAATGAACCGAGACCATCATTAGATCTGATTCGACGATACAAGACCAACGGAATCGACCGTTCGTCAATCGGAGGTCGTTTGATAATTTTAATTCGTAAAATTTAAACCTTAAACAAAAACCGTATCCGAATATTTCGGGTATTCAAAACTCGACCGAAAGTATATGAATATTATACTCAAATTGATCGTCGTCCCGAGACGATCAAAACGAGATATTATGCGTCAAAATCCAAGGTCCGATGCACGATTACGATTAACTTTAAGTTATATCAATTAAAGGGATATTTGTATAATAATAAAAAAATTAATTAATTAAAAACAGCAACAGTATCTACCTGGATTCCAGCCGTTAAAAGAGATTATATAATAGGAAATAAGAAGGTGAAAGGAAGCTTCCCTCCGCCTCTCCCTATAAATATCAAACCCATACACCTTTCCTCTCACGTTTTTCTCCAAGCTCTCAAATCCTTCCCAGCCGAGAAGCCCTTGCAGCCCCTTCCAGTCTAATTGGAGCACCCTGATATTGCTCCAGACAAACTTGAAGCTGCTGAAATCCTCTCCTCTATCTCCATAAATCTCAACAAAAGAGCAGGTCTTTCCTTTCTCTTCGCTCCCACCAATTTTCCCCTTAAATTTCTTGCCATTCCTTTCGAAGAAATCCCCATTTGGTGGATCTCTTGTGCAGTTGCTGGCAGCAACTTCTGGAGCTGATCTTGCATGCAATTGGATCTTCAAGATATTGAGGATTTAAAAGTACCTCCTTCCCTCTCCTTGCTGCCATGCATGTAGATTCCATCCTTTTTCATGAGCTCACCATTTTTCTTATTTTTTTGGTATAAATATTAGATTCAATATGGATCATTCTTTCCATCGTGTAAATTTAAAATATGAATATGGTTCATATACATGCAATAATGGGATGGGATTGAAATATCGGAAAAAAAATTTGTGGGGAGTAACAACTCTGAATTTATATATAATTGGAAAGGATGAAGGATCTATAGCATGTATAATTCTTAGATGGTAAAATTCTGGACGTGTCTTTTTGCTTGCTGCTATATAATTTCACCACAATCTGGCACTTCAACATATCTCTCCAGTAATTTTCAGGACTGCCTATGTGCGTATTCTTCATAATTGCCCTACTTTCAAGTTGATTGGTTGAATAAGAAATTATATCCCAGATTATGATCTCTGTTATGATTTAAATAATACTCAACTCATGTTTACGTGTTATCCTAAGTACAGTCTAATGGAAAGTATATGCTCCTTATCTCAGATTTTGATTTTGAGTATGATCTAAATAATACTCATTTCAGGTTTAGATAAAATAGGTTGATAAACATATTTTGTGTGTGGTTTTTGATCACTATGCATGGACTAAAGATGTATTGTCTTTGCTAATTTGACATCATCTTTCTGGGGGCATGATAAGTTGTCGAACTATACAATCAAATGTATTTTCATTAACATTCAAAAGAAGCACCAATGTTATAAATGTTTGGCCAAACTCATCATGATGGTGGTACCGTTACCCTATTCAGGTCCATCCCTTACCTCTAAATCATGGACTATACCACATGCACATTCCCAAATCCACATCTTCTTATAGACATATATCCCTCAATCTGAATTAGATTTTGTCTAGAATTGATTATTTGGTAACACAAATGTCTCCGGAAACATAATTTAGGTTATTATCATCTCTTATCAGTAAACCTTTGGTATTGCGAAGAATTAACACTTAGGAACTTTGAAAATTACAGTGTCTGGATAAATGTAAAATGCTATATCGAATCCTCGATACATCTTATTGGAACTCATCACAAATTATTAGTACTTCCAGACAAGCCACTTTTCTGCTTGACAGTTCTTACTTTTTCATCAAGTAAGATTTTAAATTTGTTAAAAATGAGGTTTGTTTGGAAATGTTGGGGTGAACAGACCCATAGGAGATCCTTTAGGTTACGGGATATCAGGAAAAACGGATCTGAAACTACAAAGGACAGGGCCCTTTGATGATTTTTCTACTAGGCAATCTACAAGTGCTATAGGTGAATGTTGAAATGGTTACATAATCTATCCTATATCTTCAATCAATTAGATGCATGGATATGGACAGTCCTTGTTTCATAAAGACATTATAACATCAACTTAAACTCTGCAGAGGATTGATGCACGTCATGCATCTTTTGAGGAGTAAGATCCTTGTATGGTCTTTGAGGATGAAGAGACTGATAACAGAAGTTAAAGTGATTAATGTTGACTTCTCGAAACAATATCTAAATCTATGGGGTTAAACATATCAGAAATCGAGAAAGAATGAAGAATCTGGTAAGTAATAGTGAATCAATAATGTCTGATGATTAAAATGGCTGGTTTTGGTGACCTTTACACCTAACCATGCGAGGGCGCGGTGACCCTCAGCTGGGCGGAGGAAAGGAAGCCCAGTTAGGGTAGCGGCCGCCAAGTGCGCGGGTCTAGGATCCCAGTCCCTTTTCGATTTTTACGTGAGCTCACAGTGTTTTTACGCCTCGTTGGGATCCCGACTTTAGACCAGTTCCACTGACCCTGTTTTAGGATACCCAGGCGGGGGATCCTGGTTTTTCAGTTTTACGTACGAGCTCGGTTGCCCGTTACCGGTCGGGCTGTTTTTCTAGAGTGACTTTTCCGGGAAGTCCCTCTCACCCGTCTCAGTGGCGTAGTTGGGGAGTAGACCTATCCCTCTATTAGACCGGCCTTCCAACTAGAGGGCGAGACGGAAGAGCCATTTGTAGGCTTCTTCACCGCTTGAGTTTTCTTTCGCCAACAGACTTGGCGATTCTACATCCAGATCATTCGTATCAACATCTATATCTACATCATTGAGAGTACATCTGAGAGAGTTACAGTGAAGGTGGAGGAAATCACAATTAAAGTTGAGTTGATTAGAAGTGACTTTAATATGATTCAAAAACCCTATAAGTTAGTGGACGTGTTGGGAACTTAGTTAGGATGCATTATACAACACCGCATGCCTACGGAGGCACCCCAACCCTAAGGTACTTTTAAATACCTTAGAGTCATAGTGTGAGGTTACATACAGACTAAGACCACAGACTATCCACTAACTTATAAGGAGTAAATAGAATTAAGGATCAAATTCATCATCATAATTAGTCCATTATCGAAAACCACGACATAATCTCAGTGACAAGAAATTGGCATTTATATGTGCCATCAAGTTCCACATCATGATCTTCAAGACCCAGAATTATGATCTCTAAAGAATTAAGGATCAAATTCATCATCATAATTAGTCCATTATCGAAAACCACGACATAATCTCAGTGACAAGAAATTGGCGTTTATATGTGCCATCAAGTTCCACATCATGATCTTCAAGACCCAGAATTATGATCTCTAAAACGTAGAAAATCATTATATGTTTAGGGTCTATCATCTAAACTTTAAATATATATATGGGAAAATGGGAAAAAGGGGATGAACAGGTGTACTACATACCAAACAATTGAAACCATTCTCTACGCAGGTAGTGGTAGATTTTTCACCATATATACCTTTCTACTTGCTTGCTTTTGAAAATAATTAAATGCATGTTATTTTATAAGTTTTTGGGAGGTACCAGCGATTGCTGACTCCTCTTCTTCCTTGCACGCATGGCAGACAAGAGGTCTGCTGATTAATAGCTATACATGATTCCGGGAGACAAGGTCTATATACCAGACGGTATGTGATTTTTGTTACAGTTTTTAGTTCAATTGATATTGTAAATGCTTCTTCTCTTCAGTCAAATTTTTGGGATGTTGTATATACTATCAGACATTGTAAATGTTGTAAAATCATATGGAAATTAATGAAACATGGTTTTGGTGCCAATTTTCTCTATTAGATTGTGGATGTGAATGTCATAAATTAGCCGCGCGAAAAATTTCCCCATAAAATTATGTTTTTGATGCGATGTCATAAATGGAATATTGCGAATTGTGTCGTAAACGGGTACCCGGATCCTCGGGGTTTAACATCATGTAAGTAATTCGTAAAAATATTAATATTTTTAGATCAAAATCCATTGATATGTAAAATTTAATGGGAACAAATTAAAGTTTTCAATTGACAAACTATATATCTAGAATTACTTAATAATTGGTTACTGAAATCATTTGATAAATTTTTTAAGTACACGAATTAATGTTTCAAAAAGAGTTTTGTGTAAAATGTAGCATCCAATTATAGATATAATCGTCATTTTTTGGGATTTTTTAGGAAAGGGGTTGAATTTCCATGACTTGATCAATTAAAAATGGGTAACATATGCTTTTTTACTCTTTTACTTTATTAGTTCAATTAATATGTGCAAAAATACAAGTAAATCACCAAATGTGGGGTATTAAATAATATACATCATAGAAATTTTGGATTTAAAAAATATTCATGGTCTAAATACAAAGCTCGAATAAAGGGTTGTAAAAGCAAATTAAAATTTAAAAAATGGAATCAAATGTGATGGAGGACTTATTTGCAAATAGTGGAAGTTGCTAGGAGGGTGGTGTAATTTCTCTAATATGGATGTAGTGTTAGAGGATGGGCATATGTGCAATTAGACAAAGGTAGAAGGTTCATGGTGCAAATGTCTAATATGTATGCCTCCTGCACAAAATGGGATTGTCACGTGTATGGTTGAGATGTTGTTGGAGAATGCTTAATCCAACAACATGGGCTTGATGTGACATGAATGACTTAGATCCACGGATACTTGTATGATCAAATGGTTAAGAGGCCTCCTTCTCCGATGACCCTCCTCATTAGTGATGTTGGAGCAAAGCACTAGTAACTGGAGCCCAATTCCGGTGAAGACGTGTAGCTACCCTGGTGCTTGGAGTGGACCTAGAAGAAGTCTGGGATGCTCGACTCGATGTTATAGCAGTAAAATCAAGCTCTCGAAGAGGGCTGAAATGGCTTAAGTAACGACACTGCTCTAATGAATGAAGCTCTACTTAGAGCGCCAACTTATAAACTAGATGATACCGCTTTTAATAAAAAAATGCTTACGACACTTGAAGGAGACAAAACATCTTGCAACAATATATTCACATGAAGAATGACATAAAGGAATAGTAAACAAGTCACTCGGACTTCATTTTCAATGGTAACTGATGATTTCATAATTCTAAAGAATCGATATATCCTTATGTTAATTTGTCATTTTTTATGTAGCACGGAAATTCAACGATCAATCAAAACCACACAACAAATATAACAATCAATTCAATGTGGATTTATTTATTTTACTTGGGTAAGCTCCAAGGTTGACAAAAAGAAGAAACTATCAACTTAGGATTATGTTCAGATCGCGAAGTGCACACAGATGTCAAGAAGACTTTTTTACATTTTATGTGCAAATAAAATGTGAATGCAAATGCATGCCAAGTTCAGGGTGTTTTTCACATAATTGAATCTACGATTACAAAACTAATGGAATTTAGTTAGAATGGTTAATGACATAGAATTAATTTACTATGTATTTGTTGGATTTTAATAATAATAAAATGATTTTTTGATGAATTTATGAATACAAACAATGGTTTATGAGTAAATGAATTTTAATAAATAACAAATATTAATATTTCTTAGAACACAATGTATCCTAAATATCTATATTCAAGAATAATATAGAATAACTTCCAAATCTTAAAAATAATAAGTGATGGATTAATTAAAAATCAATTATACCAATCAGCAAACCATTTATTTAAGGCTAAACATGCATGCAAATGAGATGATATTTTAGCACATTATAGAAATAATCAATTCTATAATTTCGAATTTTTAGAAGATTTTTAGAACCATATGTGTTTTATTATGAATTAAAGAACACACAATGGGTAAAATATGCAACTCTAGACTAATTTAATTTCAGTAAATCCGGGCAAGCTCAGAAAATTACCATTAATAACCATACTACAGAGTATAAATCAATGAACAATGTGTAATTTTTTGAATTTAAAAATGATGCTAACCGAATGTTCAAATAAATACCCAAACAGAAGGGTATAAATTCAAAGAACAAATGAAATTAAAATAAAACACTATGTACAAGGACAGAACTGGAATTACACAAAATATGGTCGATGTGATTTGCAATTTCTCTAGAGGACATGGACTTGAGCATGAACTCCGGGAGTAGAGGGTGTACATACACAAAATCCTATAGCATGTAATGGGGCACATGATGCTCTGTAGGTCGGGGTGGAGCTTTGGGAGAAAGGCTCCATGTGGTATGTGGATGTAATTCGCCTCAGGTATGGTGGCCCCGGGGCTCAAGGCTTGGATGGAGGCTCGGGATAGGCACATGGCAAGTGAATGCCTAAATTAGAGCCACTCGATCAGGATAGGGTGGTAGCTATAAGCCGGAGCTCGCATCCTCTTCATGTAATCTTCTTCGACAAAGCAAAGATGGAGGCCCATGCGAGGTGGAGTCGACTGTGGTTCACAACTGCTTTGATAGTTAGAGGACTCTCGATAGGTCCCTAGATATTCATGATGTCATCGATGAAGGTTCAAATAGTAGCTGGGGATTGCAGTTCGAATGGGTGTCGGTCGACACACGACCGGATCTAGTGCGAGAGGGAGGAGGAGAATGGAAACTTAGGGGAGACTTGGGGTAAAGGACAAGTGAAGCCAAGTTACTTGCGACATTGCTACACCAATATCTGGGCAACGCACACCAAGCCAAGGGGAAGATATTGGAGGTGTGATGGTATGGAAGGTGATTCGTTGGAGGTTGCAAAGGCGATCTGCTGAGGACGATCCTCTAGAGCTGACCTTCAGGTATTAGCATGCAAATCAAGATGGGGTGGGGGGAGGGGGACGAAAGTAAGGTGCTGCAGAGGTCTGACATTTAGCGAAGAGGATGGAGACCCATCTGAGTCTTCTTCATATGCGAGGAAGTAGATGGAGATAGAATGGATGAGGTATGACAAAATGAGGAGGCCGATCGAGCTGGGTTGATTTGCATTTATTGGAGTAAAATTCAATACGAAGAAGAAGAGATTATGGGAAGAGATTAGATAGCATAGAAATTGAGAAGAACAACAAAGACAAGATGAAGAATAAAAAAGAAGAAGTAAGGAAGAAGGACAAGAGTCTACTTGGGATGATGAATGGAGCTGCCTGGGGATGATGAAGCTCATGCTCTGGCGGGCTATCGCTCAAGTCATTCGATTGTATGACGGGCTTCAAAGCAGCTAGGAGCTATTATATCAAGGCTCGGAGGGCCTTGTATCTCACCTAGCAAGGTGCATGGTCGTTGCTCGATGGTGGACTCTCTCTCGTTGTCACCTAGGGAAAGGTGGGGCTCGGTGCTCTTGCATTCGAAGTGGAGGATGGGTTCATCTGACGATGGAGACAATAGTTTTTATGAAACAAGGACTAGGGTTACCATGATATTAGGAGAGGTGGATAGAGATCGATGTTCGATCGATAGTAGTTGGAGATAAGGGCATCATCGACATGGTTGTGGTAAGCGCGGAGTCATTAGGAGACAATGGTGATTAGTGGACGAAGAAGAGGCAGTCGTCAACTATTAGGTTTTAGTTGAGAAAGGTGGGAGGAAGAATACAGAGCCTCGATCGCTTGATCAGATAAGATCAAAGGGTAAGGGTATGGCCACATAGAGTGGTATGCTGGTGAGAAGAGTTAAGTCATGTCTATTGGATTAAGATTGATCCAATATTTGAGAGAAAAATGGCTTAATTAGGCAAGTGGAAGTAGGATCATTGGATTTGGGCCTGATCCAATAGTCCACAGAAGAGGTGGTAGAGAGACAATGAGGAAGCACGTGGCGCAGCCAGAAAATTCCGAAGACGAAAAAATAAAATTCAAAATAAAATAGAAAAATCTCAAATCATGAAAGTTGTTCATCTTGATGAGATCTACAGCTTCCATGATAGATAAAAAGGCAAAATACCTTAATTGTTCATACTTGAATTTTGGGGTTGATATTCAATGCATATTAAATACCAATTTTATGACTTTATTGTTTGGGGAATTTTTTAATAGAGTTTAAATACAAGACTTATACACATTATAGTAATTTTTTGAGATTTTTCTTGGATTGAAAACAAAGAGAAAAAAGGTGTGATAATATAAAATGTATGCAAATGAATAATATAGTTTATTTAATAGACAATTATCAACATATCGATTGTTTATTTAAAAGAGGGTTTCTTGGATTGAATTGTCTTGGAAAATGAGCTAAGATCAAGGAATTAGGTAGATGAATTGTGGATTCATCACCACCCACACTTAAACATTACTCATCTCTGAGCAATTAATAATTTGAGAGCACACTTTTAGTTAAATCCCCAACTGTGTACATGATGGAACAAGACTTGACACTTAGGCCACAAGTTTCGGGTGCCCCCTATAACTCCAAGTCACTATCAATTTTTACTTAAAAGGAACTCAACTTCTCTGATTTTCAGACTCTCCACAAGTACATATAATAGGTATGACTTAAATTGTTGCTTACAACCTAAAATGTAAATTCTTTGTTTCTCCCAAGGTCCCAGTCTAAGAGACTATCTTAGGAACCCAATTCTCGACTCTAGTTTCACGACCAAAATTCACCTTAATCCATCATCTATTTAGTTTTCAGACTTAAACATGTGAATACGGAAGGCCTGTTATGGATCGAGTAGCATTGTGTCTTATTCTTTTCTCCTCTCATTGGACAAGGAAATCATTTGGCTACCAGAACACACGCTTGTATATTTTGGTGTGGATCAATATGTCTATCAAGAAGATTGAACCGTCTACACTTATTTTCTGGCATGCACCGAGGTTTGCCTTTTGTGAGCACTTTATGTATACTCATATACCCAGACTGGGCTCTTTCATCGTGCTCGCATGGCTCTTATTTGGTTGTATAGTAGCACTAGGAAGAGATGATATTGTGGCCTACTTCTGGTTGGTCCAAGTGGATTCTCAAAAGTTTAGGAGCGCTCGCCAGTTATTATCAAGATCTTTTAGGTGGAAATTTTCTGTAATTTCGAGCTTTTTTCTCTTTGAATTTTAGATAACATAATGATGGGTCATGCTAGCTCCTTACCTCTTACCAAGTTGACGCATATTGATCCACTATTTTTTTTAGGTTTTACACACACTGACACTTAGGTAAAATTAAAGTAGTACATGGATTCTTGTCCCCATACCGGTTATGTGCTGGCACTCAGGTTTCATGACGTCATTCCCAACTCCTTCCCATCTTCAAGCTTCATAAAATCAAGTCACATGTTAAGTTCTAAAATCCTAGTGCCTCAAGCGAAACGACGACTCATCATGAGAAGTATGTAACCGTGTATGTGTAGTGCAAATCATATTGTTTAATCTTATATAGCATGTTTATCTTCAAATAAGGGGGTTTTAGTAATTAAGTCGTAAGACCTTAATGAGAAATAATGATTAGACTCTGAGTTAAGAGTCATTCCATATCAAGTATCGTGATACACAAGTATTGTGAGAAGTGTAGGTATCAAAGATAAACTCTACTTCATATTTTTTCAAAAGAGTTTTTTTTTAATTTCAATAATTTTTTACACCCCTCAATTATGATAAAATTTACAAATAAGTATTATATACAAGAATTTTACAAAAGTATACACACTTTACAACTTTTATACACATTATACAATATTTTGCAATTTTTTGCAAAATTTACAAGTGGTTATACAATTATTTTACAGAAGTTTTCCCATATCATAGTATTTATTTACAAACCATTGAAAGCATGAGCTATGGGTAAAGTATTCACATATATAAACCCCTTTATACTTATCTTGTGGTATGTCCTCATAACACTAGGTGAAAAATGACATTAGCTCGTACTAAGAATAAGTGAGTGAAAAGAATAGAAGTCAACATGCCTCATATACTTAGGTTGTTGAAGACAGAACTATAGAAGAAGACAAAAATGAGGCGGTCGAGAGCAAGGTATGAGTGAGGGGAAGAACTAGAGGATACCCAACGAGCATCCCCCCATACTTAGCACTAGTCAGCGTAAGTGTGGAAGTGTGGGAATACGAGTCTAATGAGATCTGAAGAATGTACAAAAAAGGGGGGATGAATCTTCTTGGATGTTGACTCTTCTGATGATGTTGATGGCTCAAGATCACTGCTGCTAGGTCTCATGAGAGGTTGTAGGTGTTAGTGGAATCCAAAAATTAACATATTTTCAAAAATACAAAAATATTTGCAAAATTAAAACTCACTATAAAATTTAGAGCTCCCAAAACCCAAAAACACTCTTTGCGCTTACATTATATGTTTGAATGTTAGAATCTGTATGGGCGTTGGAATTGAGTTTCTATACAAAACCTAAGGAATAAAGTTTTAGTTTGACCTTAACCCACTTAATTTCCACAGGGGCTCAATAATTAATATTCTTCAGGTCTTTTAGACTTGATTATCCCGGTCTGCAATCTTTGTGTAGTTTTCGACTCATGTGACTAAGTAGCTTATCTTGAGAGTATCACAATGTTTCTGGTGAATGGTCAATTTGGAATACTTCACTTACATGTAGCTTGGCTTGCATAGTAATGCAAAAAGACTATTAAAATCACAAATGGTGCGAGTATGGCTGCTTCGTCTTAGGCGAATGCAGAACCCAGCTCACCCATTCCTTTGCCTTGCCTTGCAACATAGACGTATGAATATTGGAGAGTATGGGTTAAAATAAATCTTTGGATGAGGAACGGTCAGTTGGCATTTCTTCTCCTCCTCCTTAATATGTAGAGCACAATTCTCATGTTTCCAGGCTGCCAAAAAGTGAAGGAAAAAGATTCCATACATGTGTAAAGACATGCTCCAAAAAATGATGGAGCACAAATCACCATTTCATCCTGAGACTTGGCTACACTAGCCAAGCTCAACTTGAGAGATTTTGACTACACTGATCACTCTCGAAGAAAGAAACATCTTTCCATTTTAGCCAACTGGCCTGGATTAGAAGGCAATATCCCACTCCACGAGGAAAGAGTATCTTGCCAGGGGTACATCGAGGGCGCTATGAAGAATTGTATGAATCATTCACATGATAAAGTGGAGAGGGCTACCATTTATCACTGACTAGTTCAAGAAAGATACATATGTCATAAATAATTGGGATTACACATCGAATAAGTTGAATTGACTAAGGAGTCAAGATTGTATTACAGTTAGCAGAGCTTGGAGGTTGTCGGTCTAAAATCTTGACTCCATGCAAGTCCTTGACATATCATTAATCTAAAGGTCAAATCAAAAGTAATTCCTTTTCTTGTACAAAAATATAGTCTAAAATGTCTATAAACGAGGGGTAAAACTTGGAATAACTGCCTTGCTAGGGACTAGTAGGTTGTAAGCATGGGGTATGATGAAACTCCATCTCATTATCTTATTATACGAAAGAGCTAATAAATCTTATGCTTATAACAACTCATGGTCCTAAGATAATTGATGAAAAGCCATTCATCTACCTTTATTCTTCCATTTTATCTTTAAATCCCTAGAAAAACACATGTAAATACTACTAATCTACATAAATTAGCATCTAACATTGACATGTAATTAGTGTGTAAATAACATGTAATTATATGTATTAATAACCAAAATAAAAGAATAAAGAAAAGAAAAATAAATGAAGTATCAAAGATATTGAATGAATCTAAATCCAAGACAGGGCCGGTATTGACTAGGTCGACTAGGAATAAAGTTGAGGGAGAGAATGGCCATATACCGTACAAAAACCATAGAAGCCCTAAGTCATCCATGAACAATATACTATGAATATAGCCATTTTGCACTATTTTCTTTTACACACTACACACCTCAAACAACAAAGTTTTCAATACAAATCTTATACATAATAATATATAGAAAATTATTAATCGATAAAAATCATGCACAGTGCACATGGTACACACATATGAAAAAGCCGCAAATGGAACTTCATTGGTTAATATCTACTTCATATGAACTCAAATTGAACCAATCTCAATCCATTATATTTCAAATTAAATTATCCATCTAATGATGATGTTTTCATCGAAATTGGAGTTAAGATGCAAAAGCCAGCTTTTGGAGATACCATTGTATTGGGGCATCTGCATATAATCTTGTTGTATTTAATTCTTTACATTTTTACTCACTTTATATTTTTAAATAATTTGATATAGAATAAAAATATAACAAAAATACAAACATAATTAAAAACATTTAAATATACTTAAAACAAATGATACATCATAATGCATAGGTATAATATACCTACAATTTATATACAATATTTATTTACACATATAAATAAAATTACAAAAATACAAATAAAAATATGTAAATATGTATTTAATAATGCTATAAATATATAAAATATGAAAATATAATATTATATAGATAAAATAGAAAAAATATAACATATGAAATACATGTATATGTACCTATATACGTACTTGTAAACATTAACCTATAGTTCCAAGTGGATCAACCTTTTACATGTGGTGCTGAAGAAATCTGGGATTACTATTGTAAAGAATGATCACGGTGAGGAGATTCTGACCCGGGTACCTACTTAATGATGTGTCTGTGTAGATTATCGGCACCTGAACTCAGGTACTGAGAATGATCACTTTCCACTGACATTTATTGACCTGATTATTGAGAGGTTGGCAGGGAAAGAATTCTTTTATTTCATAGATGGATACTCGAGATATAACCAGGTTGTTATTACTCTTGAGGATTAGTAAAAAAACTACTTTTTATAAACAAAGTTGTAAAATAAATAAAAAAATAAAAATAGTTTATAAAATAATAAACATTTTCCATGTTTTAAGTTTTATTTAATAAGTTTATACTATTTTCTTTCGATTTTTATTTTCTATTTTATTTTTTGTGGCTGAGGTGGACCAATCAGGGCCTTGGGACTGTCCCCCCCATCAACAACTCCCTCTTCATGGACCCCCTAGCCCCCTTATGTCAGAATGATGAGCCTCCCACCTTCACCAAATTCTCATGCCTTCCATTCACCTCTGATCCCCTCGATTTCTTCATCACTTTTGTTCGTCACATACCCCTCTATCTCGCTACCTCCATAGATCTCACCAACCACCTTCCATCTTCACGCAATCTCCCTCACGAGATTGCCATTCACCATGTCTATACAATAAACCTCCCGATCTTTCTTCCCCTTTTTTTATCCTCTCTATCTACTCGTAACCCCAAAGAATGCCGTTTGGAGTGAGCCCTTAGTGACAGGAAGGTGCCTCCAGGTTCTGTTGGTGAGGAGAAGGGCGGTTTGAGCTGGTTCCACTCCGTTGAGCTTCGTCTTCAGCGAGGTCTGTTGCTCCTTGATTCTTACCAAGTATGAGCTACTAGGTTAGTTCAATTAAGTTGCATTTTTTCCTTGGCATAAATCTAGGTCTACTTTAGCTCGATTTCTTCTTATTTAGTGTTAACTCTTAAATTTGTAGTGCACCAAAGTTTAGAGCTCCGACCATCCATCCATTATTAATCACATTATTTCCGACCCACTTGAATACCCCATCACTTTCCCCTTCACCTTTGCATCCACCTCCTACACCATATGAACCTGATCTCATACAGATCAGTGAATCGAGTCCCAAATCCGTTGAGACGAAGACTCACCATCCCCTTCATTTTCCATTTCTATTAGCTTCACTCGAAGGTCTAGAGCATAGTTCTCGAGCCCCTTAACATTTTTGTGCATGTTTGGACTCTAGAGAAGGCACTTAGAAGCCCAATCGATCGAGGAACTCAAAGCCCAGGTGCCCTGGGAAGAAGACCCTTCCAGGCCTCCTCCGATGAGGCTAGGATCTATTCGAGACCTCTTGCAGGTATGAAAGGTCCCGATGAATCCATTGGGCTGATCAGCTGTGAGAGAGGAAGTTGGAGACCCAAGCATTCATCGAATGAAGTTTATGGGAGATTTTTTTCTTCCCTATTCTTCCTCATCACTCCAGAGTCATAGGATCGAAGCCTCAAAACAAATCTAATATGGGCAATTCATTTAAAATGAAGCAGCGCCCACTCGCAACCGTTGATCATAACTAAGGAACACGTGGCACCCCCCGGTTGTCCATCAGTGCCGCGTGCGCCACATATGCATGCTCCTGAGGTAATTACATAGAGACCCTCTCGTGTTTTAATTTATTGTTTAGTCTTCTAATTAAAGTATTAAGTGTAAAATAAATAGGATATTTGCTATCAGAACCCCAACCTTTCTTTTTATTACATTTAGGTTCTTCGGCCTCACGTATAGTCCCATCTGAGGTGCTGTAAATTTGCAACTAATCCCTAGACTCTTTGGACATATTATGAATTATATGTTTACTTTATTTTAATTACAAATAGGTCCTTGTGAGATGTATTATTTATTTTTGTGAATATTGTGTTTATTAAATATGTTTATTGTGCCAAAAATCATGGGAAAAATAGGATAGATGCCTGGGACTTAGTTTTATCACACATATTTTTCACGTGGCATTTAAAAATCCATAAAAAGTAAAAAATAACTCCAAAATTCATAAAAATATGTTATTTATATTATACAATATTTTATAACATATCGAAAAATCACTAAAAACACATAACATATAAAATATAAAAATCACAAAACCCTAAAATCTTATAAACATTATCAAAAACAATATTTATATTTCTATTTGTGAATTTTCTTTATTATATATAATATATATTAAAAATAGTTATGGATTAATTTTGGATTGTTATATATTTATTAAACCCTAAATAATCTCAGCTAATTCATATATATGTTGTTTTCCTTTATGTTCAACTTCAAAAATTTATAAAAATTAGAAAAATTATCTAAAAATTATTAAAAGAACATAACAAAATATAAAAAGATATTTTTTTTATTTTTTATTTCGACTTTATTTTGACTTATTTATAAATATATAAAGCTATATTATACATATATGTTATAATACTTATATAAGATATAATATCTATTATATGTATATAATTATCTTATTTCAAAACGAAAAAAGAAAATAAAATTAAAAATTAAAAATAAAACAAATTTAAATACCATAAAACAATAAATATAATTAAAACCCATAAAATAATAAAAAACAAGAAAAATGTATAAATATTATTATTATTAATTAACAATAATTAGTAATAATTAATACCCTATGTTTTGCTTCCTAGTGTTCAACACTCTATTTGCTTACAACTATACACATATTCATTTAGAGTTATAATAAATTTTGACCTACACACATTTATCGCTTAATCTATTGTGGGTTGATATTTGAATTTGGATTGGTCGACGCAACGATTAGTTTGCTAGCTTGTTAGCGCACTACGATCGCTCACGTTCAATAAATGGCACCGTTGCGAAGAGTCAACGGTTAGGGAGGACATATGTACATAGTTTTTTTATTTGTCTACTTTTATTTATCTTATTTTTTCTTGTTTATCATTTTGAATTGTCTAACAACTCTTGTGTTTCTCTTTGTGCGAGGGGTCGTGAAGCTAGGGCGGATCACTTAGGAGATCCCGAAGCAGATGCCGACCCCACTACTTAGGTTGGCAGGAAAGATCCAAGGAAAAAAACAAGACCAGAGGAGACAGTTGCATTTTCTTTAGTATATTAGATTAGTTTTAACTTGCACTTTTAATTCAACAAGAGAGTGAATTAGACAGATAATTGTAATAATTTGACACTCTTAGATACTTAGACACTCCAGAGCCCATTTCATCAGGTGTCTGTTCACATAGGGGGTCCAATCAGCTTTTGTCGCATTTTCATCGTCTTCTACATTTTATTTTCCCTTTATTTTCTTTTATTTGTCGTATTTTATATGTTTTTTGTCTTTCTTTTCTTTATTTTGTATGCTTGAGCCTTTAGCCTAGGATTTTATTTTTGCTTGAGATCGATAAACATTAGGTCCAAACCCCCTTAATAGAATAATTGTTCCTATAGAACACTCGGCTTGGACTTAATCAAAAATAAATTGGTGCTTCCCGCTAATAGAGTTCCTGCTACGTCAGTTCCCAGTTGCACATATATAGGATAGATTTTTTTTTGCGCGGATCATATTTCATGTAGACTGTTGAAGTCAGGTACGCATTTCTTACTCTAACATTGCATTCGTTGATTATTATGCATCAGCTTTTCTGATTTCTTTATCCATGTTTTCTTAGACTTAGGAAATAAAAAGGAATTGGAAAATTTACTGGACATTTTTTAATTCAAAAATACCAAAAAGGTGATAACAAATAAAATTGGAACTACTAATTAAACTCGACCCTAAAAAGAACCCTAAGGACATCTCTCATTGTTTTGGGAAGAGTAACCACCTCATTATCACATGTATCCTCCAGATCGAGTGAGGCATATACATTTAAGGAATAGAGACCAAAGCCTTGGACTTATACCCTAAGCACTTGAACCGACTTTCGGGTCTTATTATTGCTGCAAGCACATGCCTCAGACCTTAATTGAAGTACTCTTGTGTTTAAATAGGTGTGCTTCACCGACCCAGACACAAACTACTGTAGGAGATTTCACTTGTGAGCTTGTAAATAATTATATTGTCACCTAACTCTAAAACAAACAAGATAAAAGACCGAATCTTCACGATCTTCACAATGTTTAGTTGGTGAATTGAGGGGTTTGATTTGTGTTTGATTTATGTGTATTGGATCCTTCCGTGTATTTGTGCCTTTTTCTGTTTGTAATTTGACTTGACCATCATGATTCGCATGATCCCCACCTCTTGTAGCAGCTATGGCAGATTGGAGCAATTTTTATTTGGACTTTACGGATCTCTCCCGTTCCACTCCAGTTGGTACATCTCCATTTTTTTACGATAACTATCTTCTTGATTTTTCCTCTTTTACATATCTACCAATAAACCTACCTATCAAGATGGACCCATCTCTCGAATGGCCACACTAGCAGCCTGCATACTTTGACCTTCCATACCAATTAGGGCAGCATGCACACCCACAGTTTCAACAACCAAATTTTGAGTACTTAACTCCACCATCTCCACCAGCACTACGACACTACCCACCATCACCCCCTTAGTCTTAAGCTGTCAGATTTCCCTCCCATGAACCCAACTCTTGACTACATGTCCCGGTTAGTGGAGCAAATGTAGAAGAGGCTAGATGACCTCACATAACAAAATAAGTCCGACATTAAAGCTTCACCTTCTAGCTAGTCCGAGTTGCGAGAGGCCATCCATAGGAGAACTCCATCACCAAAAAATAAACAAAATATAAAATTTCAAAAATACAATAATGGGAGACACTTGACCATGACAGACTGTGAGGATATGGCACCTATGACACAACCTATGCCCACAAGAGCACACACCACAGTTCCCATCACCCCACCTATCAAGGATGACATTGTACAACCTTCTTCTAGTCACCCTTGTGTATATGTTGATTCCCTAATAAGTGAGGAATCCTACTCTGATTATGACTCCTTCCCTGATAGGGAAGGGATAAAAAAATTCAAAAAATGTAATCTGATACTGAAGTGGTAGCTGCTATTCAGGCTATTATTGAAGCACCACTTCGTAAAGCCATAGAATTTTTACGTGCTCCCAAGAGGAAGAGACGTCGCAGGACTGAGCACCATATTCTTTCCATGGCCACTGCCCACACTATCACCTATCATCTATCTCATAAGAAAAGGGACATATGTACACCGTTTGTTAGTTGTGTGATTTCTGACCACCATTTTGATCGTACTCTCCTTAACAATCGTTCATCAATTATATATTGCCATCCTCACTTGTCAAGACACTCAATCTCGGGCCTCTCAAGAAAATCAAGATGATTTGCCAATTTGCTGACCAATCACTAAAGAGGCTGAAGGGTATTCTTGAAAATATTGTCGTTAAGATCCATGGCAAGATCTACCCCATTTACTTTGTTGTATTGCCCACGGAGACCTCCATCCTCATGGAGCATACTCCAATCATTCTAGGTTAGCCTTTCCTTGCTACTACGAAGGTCGCTTTTGACTATGGAGATGGAGAGATACACTTTCATCCCCACAACAAGAGCATTGTTGTTGAGACGATCATTGCATCAACTGCCACTCAGAAACCCACCCCTTATGAGGATGTACCTATGTCCATCGAATCAGAGGACTATGACCAAGCTGCTGAGAGCAGAGAGGTTTGTGAGACATGAGAATTCCTCTTCAAAGGGGGAGACTCTGAAAGGATATACCTTGGTGTTTCTTCTTCTTGTGTATGGAGATGTGTCGATGAGATCTGTGGTATTTACACTGTTGATACTTTTGTCATAGAAAGGAGAGACTTTACAGGACGGACATGACCATACTTCTTCCATTTATGATTTTGTGCCTTTCCATTTTGATACCACTGAGGACTTTCACCACGTCAATCCTGAACGGGCTTTGTCAACAGTTGACCCAGATATCAACTTACACCTTGTCAAATCAATTCCCTAGTGGTCATGCAAGAAGGTCAAGCCTCTACCTTCTTGAACATTGTATATTCCTATCGCCTTGTATGTATTCCTTTCATTCCATATTTTGTTCCTCTCATCCAACTCGATCCGTGTGTTTGTCTTACTTTAGATGTGGTTTATCCTATGTATAGATGAGGTGGATGAGTTGAGTCTTCTTTCTTAGTTCTATTCCGTTACTCCTATCGTGTTTACACTTAGGGATCCTTTACCTATGTATAGGGGGAGTGATGTGTTCATTCTTTCTTAGTTGTTTTTATTTTTTAGGTTCATCTATTCTCTCGCTTGTCTCATAAATTGTTGATATTCTGTTCTATACCTAAGGATGTTTCACCCTAAATATAGGGGAAGACAAGTTGAGTCGTTGATTTTATAAATCCTAATCCTCAATTATCTCCGCTTAGTTTATAGTCTGCTATACTTAGGATTAATTGATCCTAAGTATAGGGGGACGATCGACTTCTTATTCTTTTATTTGAGTCGTTGTAGTATAGACTTTTTCTATACTTTGTAGGAGTTATGTCTTCCTTTGTTACTCCTTGGTCACTATGAGGACATTATTCGAGCTAAGTATGGGGGGTTATATATATCATATACACACACATTAGCCATAACTCATACTTTTGTGTATCTTCAATAATATGACTAATATACTATGTTGGGTAAGGGTATAAAAATAAATAATTATAAAACTCTTGTAAATATATGTATTTTTTGAAAATTATTTATAGAAAAATGATTTGAAACTATTTCGCAAATGATTTTGAAATATAGTTGTAAAATATTTTGAAAAATCTTTTGAAAACTTTTGAAAAATATTTTCAAACCTTTGAAAAATATTCTTGTAAATATTTGTAAAAGTTTATAAAAATGGTTTGTAAAAATTATTTATAAAATTATTTGTAAAAAAGGTTTTTCAAAAGTGTTTGCAAAATGTCCGTGAAAATGTTTTCAAGTAGTTTTAAAATCCTATACATAATCATGTTGCAAAATTTTCCAATTAAATTCTGTGTAAATTAATTCATGTATAAAAATTGTATAAACTTGTATAAAATTCTTTATTAGTTTGTACATAATCCTCGTAAATACATGTAATTCACTAACGTTATCAAACATCCCTAAAAATTGAAAAAAAATTCAAACTCCTGAAATTTTGTAAAACCTTCTGAAAATCACATAAAAAGATCAAAACTAGAAATTTTGTTTCACAAAAAAATATTTTATCATTGCATGAGCATTTTTTAGAATGATTTTTGATAATCGACCTAGTGTAAATAAAATCTGAAGATTGAAGCTTGGTTTAGACCTTAATCCACTTAATTTCACATAAACCTTATAGGAACTTGAATTAAGACTTTTCAGGTCAATGGGACATAATTCTTTGAGTCCACTAGACTATGTTCACATATCATCTTGATTATCCTAAGTATAATATTTTGAAGTGCATGCATGACTCTTGAGGACAATGACCTAACTTGGACAAGCACTATGCACTTAGCTCAACTTAGATGAGGTGGTGAGGGCATGATTCTTTGGCTTGAGAAGCATCCACGTAGAAATATATGCCGCCCCAATAGGAGGCCATCGCACCCCAACCCGATCTAGTGGCATGGATGTCTAAAGACAAGTTGTTGTGGGCTGTAATAAAGCTTCAAAAGAGGGACAATCTACTGGCTCAAGAAGAAAAATTCTTTTATGTAAATATTGTTGTATATAACACAAAAAAGAGGTACAAAATCAAAGAGTCCAACAAATAGATGGGCAAAAAGTCAATGAAAAATCATTCCCGTCGGAGTTATGTATCAATAAGCAAGGTTTACACTTCAATGTCAAAGATCTCAAGGTTGCCTACAACTGGAGACCTGGCTACACTAGTCAAGCTCCAAAGGATATGTCACTACACTGGTCATAGTCCATTCTTCTTTCTCTACACCCTCTTCTTGAGCCGGTTGTACATGAACTTAGAAAATACCATGCTCCTTGAGAAAAGAGTAGATAGATTGGGAAATTAGGGTTACCTTACCGAGGGAGACCGTTTCTTGCCATTTCTGATGAGAAGAGCTACAATTCACACACACTGTACAAGTGAGACTCATAGTCATGAGGGTTTGTGTATGAAAAGACTTGTTATGACCTGACTATTGAGGTGAAATGAATAGAGTATTGTGTAACCTGAGGACTATTAAGTTTTAGATCCTATTCTCAATAAGGTTTCGAACAAACTAAAAATCCAAAAGGTCTTGCTAAGCTCCAAACTTTGATTTTATAAAGATAAGTTTCAAAATCATAATCATTCTAAGTTCTTTATTTTTCTTTTCTTTATTTTCTCTTTTGCATCACTCATTTTTCCTAATAAGTGTTTGCTAGAGATTAGCAAAGGTAAGTATAGGGGAGTGGTGAATAGCCATTCATCTACCTTTATTCTTCCATTTTGTCTTTAAATCACCAGTAAATACTACTATTTACATAAATTAACATCTAACATTGACATGTAATTAGTATGTAAATAACATATAATTATCTTTATTTAAACCCAAACTAAATAAATAAAGAAAAGGAAAATGAATGAAGTATCAAGGATACCGAATGACCTTAAACTCCGAGACCAAGTCAATATTGATTAGGTCGATCATGAATAAAGTAGGGGGAGATAAGAGCCATATACTGTAAAAAACCACATAAACCCTAATTCATCCATGAAAAATATACTATGAATATAACCATTTACACTATTTTCTTTCACACATTACACATCTTAAACAATAAAGTTTCAATACAAAACTTGTGCATATTAATATATAGAAAATTATAAAAATAATAGCCAAGAAAAACCATGCGCAGTGCATACGGTATACACATATGAAAAACTGCAAACAGATCTTCATTACTCAATATCAACTCCATATGAACTCAAATCGAACTAAATTGACCTCCATTATGCTTGAAATTAAATTATCTATCTAATTAAGGTTGTTTCATCGAAATTGGAGCTAAGATGCAAAATCCGACCTTTTGGGGTACCATTATACAAGGGAATCCGTATATAAAATTATTTTATTTATTTCTTTAGAAATTTAACCCCTTTATTATTTTAGATAATTGTATATATTATATAAAATATAATAAAAATATAAACATAAATAAAAATATTTAAAAATACTTAAACTAAATATTACATTATAATACATTGGTATACTATACCTACAATGTTTATACATGTATTTTTTACACATAGAAATAAAATTATAAAAATACAATAAAAATATGTAAATATGTATTTAATTATATTATAATATATAAAATATGAAAATTATAATATTTTATATAAAACACATGGTGAAAATATAACATATGAAATACATGTATATATCCCTATATATGACTTGTAAACATTAACCTATAATAAACAAGGTTGTAAAAATAAATAAAAATAACTAAAAATAGTTTATAAAATAATAAACATTTGTCATTTTTAAGTTTATTTAATAAATTCAGTTACTATTTTATTTCTTATTTTCTTTCGATTTTATTTTCTGTTTTGTCTTTTGTGACTGAGGTGGACCAATTAGGGCCTTGGGACTGTTGACCCCTTGGTGAATAGCTCCCTATGCACAGATCCCCAACCCCCTTCTGTTAGAATGTTGAGCCTCCCACCTTCACCAAATTCTCACGCCTTCCCCTCAACTATGATCCCCTCGATTTATTCATCACTTTTGTTTATCACACACCCCTCCATCTCGCTACCTCCATAGATCTCACCAACCACCTTTCATTTTCACGCAATCTCCCTTGTGAGATCTCCATTCGCCACATCTATAAATAAACCTCCCAATCTTCCTTCCTCTTTTTGATCCTATCTTGCTACCCGTAACCCCAAAGAATGCCATCTGGAGTGAGCCCTTGGTGAGATGAAGGTGCCCCTAGGTTCTGTCGACGAGGAGAAGGGCAGCCCAAGTTGGTTCCACTCTGTCAAGATTTGTCTCTGGTGAGGTATGTTGCTCCTTGATTCCGGCCAAGTGTGAGCTGCTAGGTTAGTTTAATTAGGTTGCATTTTCGTTCCTTAGCATAAATCCAGGTCTAATTTAGCTTGATTTCTTCTTATTTAGCGTTAACTCTTAAATTCGCAGTTCACTAGAGCTTAGAGCTCCGACCATCCATTCATTGTGAATCACACTATTTTCCGACCCACCTGAGCACCCCATCACTTTCCCCTTCACTTCTGCACCCACCTCATATACCCATATCAACCTGTTCTAGCATAGATCAATGAATCAAGTCCCAATTCCATCGCATCATCGGAGAATCGTCATCCCCTTCATTTTATGTGCTATCGGCTTCACTCCAGGGTCGAGAGCATAGCTCTTGAGCCCCTTAACATTTTTGTGCAGGTTTGAACTCTAGAGAAGGCACCTGGAAGCCCAATCGATCGAGGAACTCAAAGCCCAGCTGCCTTGAGAAGAAGACCCTTCTAGACCTCCTCCAACGAGGCCCGGATCTATCCGAGCCCTCCTACATGTATGGAAGGTCCCTAGGAAGACATCAAGCTTATCAAATGTGAAAGAGGATGCAAGAGACCCAAACATTCATCGATTGAAGTTTAGGGAAGAACTTGTACTGTTCTTCCTTATCACTCCAGAGCTGTAGGATCGAAGCCTCGACCCAGATCTAATCTGGGTTGTTCATTTAAAATGAATTGTCACCTACTCGCAGCTATTGATCATAAGTGAAAAACACATGGCGCAACCCCTGACCGTCCATCATCATCGTACGCGCCACTCACGCACGCTCTTGGGGTAATTGCATGGAGACCCTCCTACCTTTTTATTTTATTGTTTAATCTTGTAATTAAAGTATTAAGTGTAAAATAAATAGGAATATTTGCTATAAGGACCCTGAGCTTTCCTATTATTACATTTAGGCCCTTCCGCGTCACGTGTAGCCCATGCGAGGTGTTGTAAATTTACATGTATAACCCTAGACTCTTCAAACCTGTTATGAATTACATGTTTACTTATTTTAATTGCAAATAGGTCTTCATGAGCTTTGTTATTTATTTTTGTGAAAATTATGTTTATTAAATATTTTTATTGTGACAAAAATCATGGGAAAATTAGTTTAGATGTCGAGACTTGGTTTTATCACATACAATTTAATGTGGCATTTAACTTGATTTTCTTATTTTCTAAAAATACAAATACATGCTTTTATTTCCTATTTAGCATTTAGAAATCCATAAAAAGTAAAAAAACAACTCCAAAAATTCCAAAAAAACTATATTATATATATTATAATATATTCTACAACATATTCAAAAATCACTAAAAATACAAAATTCAAAATATAAAAATCACAAAACCCTAAAAATCTTATAAAAAATTTAAAAATTATATAAAAATCTAAAAATATCTCTATCTGTTTCCAAATTTTCTTTATTATATATAGTATATATTGAAAATAGTTTTGGGGTAATTTTAGACTAATATATATTTATTAAACCCTAAGAAATCTCAGATAATTAATATATCCATAGTTTTCTTTATTTTCAACTTTAAAAATCTATAAAATTTGAAAAATTGCCTAAATATTAACACAATTAGAGCAAAATATAAAAGCGACAAAAACATTTGGTTTTATTTATTTTGACTTTATTTTTAATTATTTATGAATATTTACATATATATTATACATATAAACTATATATTACTTATATAAGATACAATATCTATTATTGATGGCTGATCTTGTGAGAGCCAAAACATGTGAGAGCATGAGAGCAATGATTCTGGACCACTAAATTCTATCATCTGTCTCCTCATTGATTGCAGGATGAGAGAGAAGAGCAAAATCTAGTGGTCCAGGTTCACTACTCCCATGCTCTCATAGATTTTGGCTCTCACAAGATCAATCTTCATTCATTATTATATATAATTAGTTATCTTATTCCAAAAGTCAAAAAGAATTTAAAAATTTTTAAAAATAAAAAATAAAATAAATTGAAAATCCATAAAAATTAAATATAATTAAAAACCCACAAAAACTAGAAAAAATAAGAGAAATCTAAAACTACAATAATTATTATTAATTAGCAATAATTAACAATAATTAATGCCCTACGTTTTTCTTCCCAGTGTTCGACACTCTATCTGCTTATACATATACACATATTAATGTAGAGTTATAATAAAATTTAAACTACATACATTTATCGCTTACTCTATTACAGGTTGATTATTGTTTGAATTTGGATCGATTGACACATCGATTAGTGTGCTTGCTTGTTAGGACACTACGATCGGTCTTGTTCAATAATAATTCCTTAAACTTCTTTTATACAAACCTTTTTGCAAAGACACCTCTTTTATAAGTTTTTACCTCCTAATAAAAAATGTATACCTGAATGCAATGATGCAAGAAATACAAATAAATTCATTCTTTTTTTGGTTTAAATTAGGTTGTCTACATGGGTCAATTGAGTTTTTTTGAATTATTCTCTTGCTCTCAGCCTTGGGCCACTATTTCCCTTCCCTTATTGGGCCAAGCTTCCATCCAAGCCAACATGCACCGTACGTGCATAGCACGTGGATCTGAATCTCTTCAAAACCTCGAACGGATATGCTAGCTGGTCTACCCAACTCCTCCCACGGACTCGGATCCGAGCGCTTGGCTCCTCAACTCGGATCCGCTTCTCGTCGCATGTGTAGAGCACGTGCACCAAGAATTTGATTTGTGCCTTCTCAGGTGGATCCGTTTTTGGATTTCTCATCCAGACCCAAGAGCTTAGTCTCATCTGCCCTGCATCTCTAGGCCAAACCCAGATAGCTTCATGGATCTCTCACGTACCTGCCTTCACACCTCGCCTCCCTACCTGATGGAAACACCAAAGAAAGGTGGTTGATCACCTTATTCTCTTGGCCGAGTGACAACGATGAGCGTGGCTACAACACCTTCACCTCCCCACTCAAGTTGATCACCTTATTCTCTCGGCTGAGTGATGACGATGAGCATGGCTACAACCACTTCACCTCCCTACTCAAGCTAGAGCTGCTCCACCTCTCTCATCTTCCATGCGTACTACAGCAAAGTCGACATGTGGCAGCCCTTGGCAGCCACCACCGCGATACCATCCAACCTTTGCAGCCATCCGACAAAGGCTTGTTTTCTTTAGGTGACATCCCCCTCCTTCGGCCTTATAAGTTGTCGGAACCTTCTATGGGTCCCCACCTTCAAGCCTCCTCCTAGACCACTACACGCCCTTTACGGTTGCAGGACCTTGATGTCTCCACGAGCTGCTCCACGTCCTCTCCCTCATCATGACAGTAAGACATCCTCAGAGATGGAAATGCCATTAGGCTTTTTTGTTGGGAAGAGGATCCTCTGCTGTAGAGAGGATTACAACAGAGGTGCTGCAATCCTCTTTATTTTTTTGCGATTTGTTTTCTAAAATATAACCTTATGGATTGAATCTTAGATTAATGCTCTACACACCTTCCAAATTTTGCTTAAATCCGAGATTATTTGCTATTTTATCTTAATGGTCAAACATTCGGTCGAGATCTAAGCAACTTAAACTCCATTTAAAAAAAATCCGAATCTTCAACTATTAAGATAAAATACAAATAAATTTGGATTTAAGTGAAATTTGGAAGGTATGTAGAGCATTAATCTAAGATTCAATCCATAAGATTGGATTTTGAAATGTAAATCACAAACAAACAAATTAAAGAGGATTACAGCTCCTCTGCTGCAATCCTCTCTACAGCAGAGGATCCTCTTTCTTTTTGTTGTCATTCATTCATTGCTTTATATATATGATGATACTACCTATGTATCAAACTTTCCCTTTTGAGTGATTTATTCTTCCTTCATCTATAAGGCATTGAGTGACACGATGACCCACGATCGAGCATCATGCTAAGGAAAAGATCGGAGTGGCTAGGCCGAGCCTTGGAGAGCTCATACCAAAGTACGTGGAGAACGTCCAGTTCTTCGTCCCGATGTAACAACTCCTCAACCTACCTCCCAGCTCTACTCCATCGTTGTGCTTCATCAAGGTCAAATCCGTCATATCCACACCTACACATATCATTTCCACTTCTTCACCATTCCACCACACTTAGTACATCCACCATACCTCCCACAACACCACTTGAGCTGCCACCAGTTCAGCCTCTTGAACTTATAACTGATGCACCTGACAAGAGCAAGCCAGAGTCACCTCATGGAGCTCACCTACCTAGTGAGGTCAAGTTCATTGTTTCCCTCCTCACAGATTTGAGAGCCACACCTGAATCCCTCAAGGGAGATTGGAGCCACTAGATCCAATAAGATAAGGTCGCACTGCCATGAGTTCACGCGTGAGCTAGAGAATTGTTGATCAGTAGCTAGAGCTCGTGTGCTAAGCGATATGGTCCTTTTGTCCTCCTAGCAGTAACCATAGCTAATGTTTTTGCTTCTTAAGTTTAGATTTATATGTTAAATGTTGTATTATTATTTTGATGCAAACAATGTTAAGTTTAGAGTAGAGGTCGTAGGTTCTTTTAAGTAACTAATGGTAGTAGTAGAAGCTTTTAATCCTTAGTTCAAGTTGGTTTCTGCTTAATTTGTTATTAACTATATGATAGCAAATGAATCTAAGTGTTGAATGGGTTATTAGATGCTGAACTTGAAGGTTATTTCGATGTTAAATCTTATTTGTTTGTCGCTTGAATGAAAGAGGTTGAACTGAAGTTTTATGCATCAGTTTCTAAGATATGAACCATTGCTTTCTTTATGAAATGAGCTGGAGTTGCGTCATGTATTATTTTCTATGATTTGAGGTTTGTCGAGCTTGGAGTTGAGATGCAAACCTTCTCTTCTTAACATAACTTCTACAGATTTGTGAGATTTTTGTTTGAATAAATCTTGCTCTTCCTTTTGGATGAGTGGAAGGAATGAGACAGTATTGAACTTTTTGTTGTTTGAAGTTCTTTGAAGATCTTTGCTGTTTGAAGTTCTTTGAACTTCTACAGATGCAAACCTTCTTTTTCTTAACTTTGTGCCTTGCTGTTTGAAGTTCTTTGAGCTAGTGATTTAAATAGCTCTATTGAGCTGAGGCCTATTAAAGTCATACTCAAGTTTGACTAGAAGATTTCCTTAAGTGGTAGAAGGTCATTTCTGTTTAGTTTATTAATCAGTTTTCCTTTTGTTTCTAATTAATGGATGTTGAATTGCATTTATTTTTCTTTCAGTTTCCCTTAGCTGTTTCTGTAGCATCATTTTCTCTCGTTGTCCTTGCATTAACAATGAGTTGCATAAGGCTGAAGAATGCATCTGATTTTGATTTGCAAAAATAAGGTTGATTGGGGTCGTTGATGCATATGCTATTGTTGTTTAAAAGTAGGTGTAACGTATAAGATGATCTTGAGGCTTAGGCTGATCTATAGCTTGAATCATTGTTTGATTTACCAACCATTCAGATTGCATTTCTTCATGTTGTTGGGTCAATCTAGCTGAGTGTGTGCTGAACTAATTTTACAGTTGAAGCTCTAATTGATTGATTTTCTTGTCTCTTGGATTAAACAAGATCTTAAGCCTTGAGTTGTATTAAGCAGCACTCGAGTTTGTTTGGGAGGTTATCATAAAATCAAAGGTATCATCTTGGTTGGGTTCTACGCTTGATTTATTTAACATCTGAAGTGTGCTTAAATTTTGTGGCCTGAGTTTTAGTGGGTGGTTCACCTAATTTATCTATTAATTGGTGCCCTTCTTTGTTTATTAACAAGTTCCCTAAGCCAGTAACATGTCTTGATCTAAACTTCTGAATAGTAGATTTAGTTGATGAGTATTAAGAACAACGTGTTGACTTGGTTTTGTTTTATAAGTCATTGATTCTTCTGAGTTGCTATTTAATTAAAATATTCTGGGTTGAGAACTTAATCGGTATTGCTCTTGATTGAAAGAGGGGGCTCTTGAGTGTTCATAAGGCCACATTATTTATTTGAATCTGTTAGTGTCTATTCTAAAATTTCAGCTTATTTGAGGTCTGATCATTTAAGAGGCGGGGTTTGTGTTAGTGTTTCTATGAGGTTGCAAGATTCATAGCTAGTTAAAGAATTTAATTAGAGTTTAATTTCTTAATTGGGGGACAAGTTGGTTTTATTTGAACCTCAAACCATAGTTCTTATGCAGCTTGCATGAGAGGATTGGAGTCATTTTGTCTATTGTTGCATGGTTGCATGAGAAGTGCCCAAACTCATGTGCGTGCTTTACTTTCAAGGACTTTTTGCATAGTTACCCTTGATCTAATTTCTAATGCTAGTTAAAGTCTCTTAAATTGAATTAATTATCTCATGCGTGTTCCTGAGAATCGACCTAACTTACCCTATACTAAGCTAGTATTTTATTGCTTTAATATGATATTTCGAGGTTGCAATGACCTTCTGATTATCTTATTTCTTCATTTAAACCCTCGATTTGTTAATAAATCATTTGGTGTCGTTACCGGGGATACGATAATTTTTTTATTTCATTACTTAACTTGTATTAAAATTTCTTCTTTATTATTTCGGATTACTTGTCATCTTTTCTTGCATGTGGTCGTGCACCATTTTGACACGCGATGAGCTCGAGGCGCTCTTCTCTCGCCGATTCACCTCGAAGGAAGGAGGATGAAGAGTCCCACACTTAGATTAATGTTTAACTATTTTCTAACTTTACTTTTGGGCCATCTTGTGGCCTAGAGTTAACTCCTTATTGTAGTAATTTTATTAGGATTTCGTTTTGCATTTAACTACATTTAAGCTTTACTTGGCATATCTGCTTGAGTCAGATTTTAAAACTTTAAAAATTAGCAAAGTTAAAAGCTAAAAAGAAAAAAATTCATTAGAAATTGCCTGTTAGGATCATGATGAATCCCGATTTATCATATACTAAAATGTTAGAGTTAAGCAAAATCTTGAGTTCATCTCATTACATTTTCACATCATTTTGTACATACTTTTGCTTTTTACATAATTTGCATTCAAAAACTGCTAAAAATAGAAAATAATCAAAATTAAAAATAGGAAAAAATAAAAGGACTCAAGGTTTCATTTCTGCTTATTATCTTTATAATCAATGTAATTGGTTACTAATTAGTTTTTAATTTTGTTGTCAAGTTATATCTCATTCGATGTTTCTAACTTCTGTTATTATTGATTGTATGCCACATGTGATAAAGGCCATCCCAATTTCATTCTAAACAAAAGGAAAAACAAAAAAAATAAAATTGCTGACATCATCGCACCAAGGGATGATGTCACCCTTCTTCTCAATGGGGGGTTGGGGGAACACCTTCTCTCCTTACGCACAACCGTCACCACACCACCTCTTCATCTTCCGTCTTCGCCAAATCGCCAGCCGCATGTCTCCTCACTGCTGCAAAAGCATCGACGACCCCTCTTCTCCTCCATCTCCATCTTAAAAGGAGGAGGGGGTCCCATTGAAGGGGGGAAACAAGCACAAGGCTTCAAGCCCCAACAACCATCATCAAGGCTCGACCCCAACGCCGAATACCCGACATTCTCGCGGCTCCACCCTCCAACTTGTCCACCCTCCAACCTTTCCATCCACGCGACAACCTCTCTAATCAAGCTACTCCACTGCTCGTCGTGCTTTGGTGAGCCCCCGTCGATCTCCTCGTTGCCGTGAGCCCCTTCCTCTGCACCACTACTCATTGTCTAGGACACCTTAGATGATGTGGGTGATAACCACATCGCTTCCCTCACTGTAGCGAGCTCTCCTCCAACGATGCTCTCTCGTTAGTGACCGAGCAAGGCATTGCAGTCGTTACTAGCAAGAAGAAGGGGATGTAGGGATCCCTTCGTAATTTGGTTTTCTTATAAATTTTTTAAAACATTTCAGATTTACAGACAATTCAACAAAAGTCTGTTCCATATTATGTAGTTTTTCCAATTACAAATTATATATTCCTTATCATTTAACGCTTTTTAAATTCAAGTTCTATTATTTTCATTTTAGTCCTCAAAGGATCTTTTGCAATTTCTTAAAGTTTCTTCTATTCTCTGCAATTTACTCATTAAGCACTTTTTAATTATAAAATTTTCACTTCTATCTAGTCACATCTATGATATTGCAATCGTATTTGTAATTTTAGTTTTATTTACATTCAAGCCTTGAACTTTCCATAAAATCATACACATTCCCTTGACACTTCTGAAAATCACAAAAAATAGAAGAAAATACGAAAATTCTAGATTTTTTTGTGTGACCCTAGTGACATCAAGAATCTAGTGACATAGTTTTTACCACAATTTAAGGTCCCAGAACAGAGAAATAAAAATAGGATTTGATTTGAATTAATAAAGTTATGAATGCCTTTGTAAATAGAATAAAAATTCGCACAGCCTATCCGAGTCCTTATGGATCGATCCTCTACTAACTGCATGCATTATTTTATATATCTTGGCTTGTGGATATCTTGGTTTTCACGTGTGAGCAACGACATCATAAAAATCACTTTTTAACACACATGATATCGTAGTTTAAGATCATATAGATTAGTTTACAATTTCTACCTTGCATTTTTGTAGGTAGACTATTGGCGAATAGTACACGACTCTATCCTTAGCATGCTTCATTTATGTGGTTTCCCGTATGAGTACAAATTCACAACAAAATCACAATTACCTACGCTTGAACTGAATTAACTCAAAGCAATTAGAGTAGAAACCCTAAAATCATTTTTTTATTATTGCATGATAATCTAGGTTGAAATCGATTGACAACTCGTGTTTTTAAATTAACTTGTATTTGCATTTATGTATGCACACGTGATTGCTTGATCTTGCACAACAAACACTTAGGATTACTTAGATTCCAAATCCCCACCACTACACTTGAGTGTAGGGGGTGACCTTGATGGAAGGATCAAATACAAATGTTGTGCGCAACATTTGATGGATATAGTCATTAAAAGAGCCAAGATAATAGCCAATGGGGGCTTTACAAGTGTAAGTATCAAAACGAGATTGCTTTTTGTCTTGTATTGATTCTAGCTCAGGAGGTGTATGTGTGGGCGGAGTGAAGTATTATGGAAAAATCCTCAAGCACATCATGGAAGCATGTGGATCACATTGTATGCGATCGTGAGCGACTAGTCGAACTAGTTGCTCAGTGCAACGGAATTTAAAAAAATTAAATGATGAAATCACATGATCCATGAACCATTCACGGATCGTTTCATCTAAAATATAAGGTAAAGTAATACCTCTTATAGCGCAGTTGTAATCACGTCTCTAAGAAAAGAGACCTCCTATCTCAAGTCCGACCCAACGGTAGAGACGCTTGCTAGCGCGGAGATGAATCGTGTGCTTCTCGCAATCCGAGATGTTGATACAAGCAATAGATCTCCTAATCTCGTCTCACGAGATCAACTTCTTTACGAACGTGACATACGGAAGGAGATGGAGATCCACAAACGGTCGAGGTGATGGTATAATGACGATGCGACGACGAAAGCAACCTTCTCTTTAAGGTTAGAGTGGACGACCACTCAAGAGGGAGAGCGAGACAGTTGGTGTGTAATACGAGACTGAGAGAGAGAGAGAGAGCAATTTGTTGTTCAACAACATAACCTTCGAAAGGCAAGGGTGCCTCTTCTTATATAGTATTTTGGAAGTCCATGGATCTCAATCCATGGACAACACAAATCCAATGGTTTAGATTGATTTGTGTTTGTTTCAATGGACATGATTTTTGTTACAAAAACACAACAATAATTAATTTAATTAAATTAAATATATATTGAATCACCAATGCAATTCAATTTCAATTAAATCAATTTTGCATGGAGATATAATTTGAAAGAGATAAGTTTCTTTGTTAAAGAGGGGGACGGCCAATTTATTCCCAATGGGATTTGGTGGCCTTCATCACCTTCCACTAAGGTGGCTAGTTATCTCCAATTAATTTTACAACAACTATTTGTTGTAAATTTATTCACATAAATAATTATTGCAACCATGTCATTGGAAAATTGTGAATAAAATTCACAACCCAAAATAAAATGTAAACTACATTTTCAATTAATTGTCTAATGTGAATCCAATTCACATCAACACTTAATTAACAAATATAATTTACAATTGTCTCTCTTTAATATATTATAAATCACATTTATAATATATATGAATAATATGGATAGTACTATCCATAATATCCATATCATTGATAATCAAATCACATTTAATTATCCATTTCTCAATGCTTGCATATATTAACAATGTAATTATTCTTGAACTCTTTTAAGAATAATACGCTTTCTCCACAAACACTTGGAGATAAGACATGGCGATTATACGCTCCATATATAGTGACCTGGATGTTGAGATCATATCTCAAGTCCAGATCTTAAGGACCTCCCACAGGTGTTTGATTAAATCAAAGTTTTAGATCAAATATCCTAATTGCATCTGAATCTCATTTAGATCAATGTCCAACATTTGAGCTGAGATTAGATTACTTCTCTACTAAGTGGAGTCACTAAAATCCATATATGTTTTATCACTCCCTCAACATGTAAGCATCATGGTTATACAATCATTTATGATTACATCACCCTCAGGTATTCATAATACCCGTGCATCCTGCATACTGGAAGACCTAGAATAAATATGAAGTTTTACATCTTTTTTGGATTGTCACCTTCAGAGTTTTATCACTAAGATTCTCATTCGGTCATTAGGAATTAGAATTGATCATATACTTTCCAAAAGTATATATCATATCTACAAATTCTTGTCATGCTTCCTAAGCAAGACGACCATGCATAGAATTTGATCAGTCCCAATACCTCATGAGTGAGCTCATACCTTCCGATTTACAAGTGAACCTGTATGATCCCTTTGAGAGTATGCCCTTATATGCACACCAGCTCGCCGGTGTGTAGACCTTGATTAGGCTATTAACCTATCGGTCTACCAAATATACATACTCAGACATATAGTAACATATCTGTCTACAGTCAGAGGATGCATGCCTATATCGCGACAGTATACAACATAGGTCTCGGTTTTCTTGATCTCGTTAAGTCAACTCTTTGACCTAACTTATCTGACACCTCCGAATCTATATCCCATGCAGAGGACCTGCATCAAGAGGTCGGTCAGATATTAACCTTTTAGAAGGATTGCCATCTCCTTCTCAACCTGTAGATCAACTCTTAACAATCATTTGACGGTACTTGATGAGCTCTCAAACTAACCCTTTAGATATTCATCCAATCCCCAACCGTTATGATTCAACAATTGAATCAACAGTTGTATGATTATCAAGATGGAAATGGTACATAACCCTTAATTGTTCAAAGGGACCTTATAGTGCATTCAATCATTTAATCGTAGATATGGAGTGAAAAATAAATAATAATTTTTATTGATACGTTAATTATTACGATAGCATTTATTGTAGAAATGGTTCGTCCCGGGCTCACATTGCTAACAAACTCTTACTAGCCCTCAGAACCATTCAGGTACAATCCTTAAACCCATGCTCATAACATGCTGGTCAAAAACCTTTTGTGTGAAAGGTTTGGTAAGGGGATCAACAATGTTGTCGGTAGAGGTCACCTTGGTGATGATGATGTCACCACACTTTTGAATCTCCCGAATGATGTGGTATTTCCTTTCCATGTGCTTGCTTTTTTGATGCCATCTAGGTTCCTTCGCCAGTGCAATGACTCCCGTGTTATCGCAGAGTAATGGGATGGAAGTATCAGAGGAAACTACGCCAAGTTCAAGGATGAACTTGCGCAACCACACCGCCTCCTTTATAACATCCAATGCGACAATGTATTCAGCTTCTGTTGTTGAATCAGCCGTAGTATCTTGCTTCTTGCTTCTCCATCTCACAACACCACCATTCAACATGAACACAAACCCTGATATCGATTTTCGATCATCAATATAATACTGGAAGTCAGAATCTATGTATCCTAAGACTTGGAGATCATTGTCTCCATAGACCAAGATGTAATATTGCATCCATCTTAGATACTTAAAGATGTTCTTCACTGCATTCCAGTGTTGCTCTCCATAGCAGGATTGGTACCAGCTTACCACACCCACTGCATGGCAGATATTTGGCCTTGTACACATCATGGCGTACATTAGGCTTCCCACACCTGATGCGTAGGTGCATCCGGCCATGTCTTTCTTATCCTCAACACTTTGAGGAGGCATCCATTTAGATAGGTGAATACCATGTCTTAAGGGAAGGGCGCCTTCTTTGAATTCTCCATATGGAATTGTTCCATGATCTTCTTGATGTAGCTATGTTGTGGCAATCCCAATATCCTCTTTTCTTGATTTCTGAATAGCTTCAGACCCAAGATGTAAGAGGCTTCTCCAAGATCTTTCATCTCGAAGGTATGGGATAGACAAATCTTCACACCGGTCATCATTCATGTATCATTCCCAATGATAAGGATGCCATCTACATAAAGCACGATGAACATAATGGCGCTCCCACTAAGCTTCTTGTACACGCATGGTTCATCAGGATTCTGCACAAAATCACAACTCTTTATGATTTCATCAAGTTTGATGTTCCATCTACGAGAAGCTTGTTTGAGCCCATAGATGGATTTCTTTAGCTTGCATACTTTGCCTTCGTCGGTTAAGAAGCCCTGGGGATGTAAAGCCTTAAAATCAGCATCTCTCGGATCCAATATCATAAAATTCGGCTCGTCAAGAGGAAACTGACGGAATTTGTTTCGTGTGAATTAGACTTTGTTTCGAATTGTTATGATTTTCGGAAGAAAGAGAAGTAAGGAGGATTAAGACGTCATTAACCCATAATGACTGCCATTAAGACTAATTAAGCATGATTAATGATACTAATGATGGATCGAAAACCGCTAATGATTATTAACAAATATTAATCAATGGTTAGCAAAAGATAAGCGTAAGCCGTGAAAGTTAAATCACGATTAGTGAAAGTTAATCACGATTAGTGTTAATTAAGCATCATTAGCGAATCTAAAATCATCTAGAATGTTCTAACTTAAGCCCTAACTTTGGGATAAGTTTTGACTGAAACCATGTGCCAAAATCATGGGCCACTAACCGTGGTTAAGGTCTAAACCATGGTTTTTTAACCATGGTTGGAGCCTATAAATAGCCCTCCTACCCATTCATTCTCTAATATTTCCACTACCACCACCACCACCCCAAGGGCTAGGGTCGAGAGATCGGGAGGAGGAGTAGGAGGCGAGGAAGGAGCGCTAGCGAAGCACTGCTGGGAGAACGAGAAGGAGGAATGTACGATCCTCTCTTACTTAGTTTGCTTCATGAGTTAGGTTTTCGATTCATGTTCAGTTTCCTTGCTGTTTTCCTTTCGATGATTTTATGAGGGGAAACTTTGCCGAATTTTTTTAGAAATATGTCCCGATATAAGGGGAAACTTTGCCGAAATTTTCTGAGAAATATGTCCCGATATAAGGGGAAACTCTGCCAAAATTTTCTTAGAAATATGTCCCAATATAAGGGGAAACTCTGCCGAATTTTTCTTAGAAATATCACCCCGTATAAGGGGAAGCTCTACCAAAATTTCAAGAGAAAATATGTTTCTCATGTTCTTCGTGTTCTTCGTATGTTCTTCACGTTCTTCATGTTCTTCGTTCGTTCTTCGCGTTCTCGGCACATTCTTAGTTTTTGATATGAAAATGAATTTTGATCGTTTCAGAAGCCATGAATCATCCTTTTGAAAGAGAATCACGATAAAGAATTGTATACAAGAGAGAGATAAGTCGATTAGGTAACGAAATCCTTCCTTTTGATGTTGGATTTTCATATGAGATCGTTGAAATTTTTGATTTTATGTTCTTCGCTACGAGGAAACCTAATTTGGTTCTTTTGGAGAAAATATGACATGTGATTTCAACTAAATTAAGGTCTAAGCATCGTATGGATGCAGTGATTTGGAAAGCTAGGGTTTAGAAGTTAAATATAAATGAATATGAGTGTGTATATATATGAATTAATATATATGTGGGTCTATACTCAATAATAAGGAATATACAAATTGAAGGCTTAACAAAAAATTACATCATGGGAATTGATGTGTATTAAGTTGGATCCGAAAGGATCGTGTGTTATGTTAAGAAATGATTGGGAGTATAACTATAGGTCGGACATGCAACCTGTAGGTTTGTCGGAAGAAACCCGTATTGATGTGACCCTACCTAGGTGGTACGTGGCTGCCTTGTTTTGGCAAGTGTGCACGAAATGAATGATTTGCAACATGTGGTACCGGGTGCCAATATATTTGGGTTGGATGACGGAAGATGTGGTCGTGCCATGTGGAGGCACGTGTGATTCAATAGCGACTGGGTCACGATAACATTTACTCAAAGCCACTATGTTATGTGATTAAAGGTTAGATTGAGTTTTAAGCAATTGGGTTCTCGAGGACGGTGTGCTTCTTTGTTTGCCAGGCTGAGGGTTTGAGACCTTGATTAATAAAAGAAATGGAAATTTTCAGGGTAGTATTGGAGGATTGGTTGAGGCGACGTGCAACAACCTAAACTCACCAGATCAATGCATTCTCCAATCCCGGAGTGTCCACAGCTTCGGAGTCCATGAATGATGGGGTTCCCCTGGACTAATCCTTGATGTGGAATCAAAAGGAATAGGACTAAAACTAATGAGAATGGATGTAACTTACACAAGTTTGCAAAATTGCATAATTGTTTACTTTTCTCTTCTTCGTTACTTAGCACTCGCTAATTGTTATCCTATGATTTATTGGAAAACCCAACATGTGTCGGTGAGCTATCGTAAGGACTTTAGCCATTCAGTCAGCCACAATAGCTTTACTCTCTAAGGTGGTTAGTAATATTTCTGTGTACTTTCATCCAGCTGATGTACATGTAAATGGTTGTAGTGGGACAATGGATCATGTAAACTTTATATTATGGATGGAAAAGTATTAAATACTTCTTTTGAGTATTTTTATTTGTAGTTTGTTTCTAAATGTTAGTTGTGATTGTTGGATAAATTATTGCTGAGTAACCATATCCGGATATGGGAGGATCCGACGACCCAGAACTGGGGTCGTGACAGATTGGTATTAGAGACCGGTTACTCCAGTAATTTATTTAGTAATTGACAACTATGAGCGGTATTCAAAAACTAAGGTTGTATTAAGATCCTTTGATCTTAATAATTGACTGCAATACCATTCACAAGTCATTGTCCCTTATGTACGTCATGCTAAGTGTCACACCCCCAAATTCCGTGATCGAGAATGATCGTGCAGACCCGGTAGCAGATGCTCGAGAATGATCGATGGAGCAAGGACTTCAGGAGGAGTCCGAAATACGTGGGTAGCAGGGAGGTTATTCACGAGAGTCTGGAGGCTCTACCGTACGTGATAGAGAAGCGTCACACAGGACACTAGCTTGGTAGCAGAGTGTCGTGGTGCTAAGAGCAGTGCGAGCAACGAGTACAGACAGCAGTGCAAGACATGACAGTGGATGCACACAGCGGTACGTACGCGAGCGCAGAAGGGCGGTACGTAGTGAAGCAGTACGCATCGAGGAGCAATGCGGTACGGTCACATAAGCGTACGCACGAAGGCGCGCGGTATCGGTATTGATGTGTGGTGATCCAAGGAGGCATGGAGCGTTGCAGGTGCTGAGTACGGGCATTGTCGAGCATGCTCGGTAGTATGAGTACGACTGTGGTCTGGAGGCCACGATAGCGAAGTTCTGGAGGACTTCCCCATAGCATGCAGAACGCTAAGGAAGGGTTTACCGCACGAGGGTCTGGAGGCCGCGGGTTCCCTTATGGTACAAGACCAAGTGTTCGGTGGCACTTGGTGAATTATGGCAAAGCTGCATCAGCAGGGCGTTGGAGCGCATGCGTGCCGGTGACTGGGTGGTTGACTGGGCGTCGACCGTGCGGGAAGACGAAAGGACAACAAGGGAGTCGAAGAGACAAGCAGATGAAGAGTTGCTGCGGAACGCGAAGGGTTGCCAAAGAACTCGAAGGGTCTCTTGTGTCTTTATGTATCATTATTGTAAATGTAATAATGAGTGTCCCTTAGGTTGCCTTGAGTCTTGTATAAAAGGAGAGGTGGTGGCTCATTTGTAGACACCCACTCCAGAGAGAGTTCCCCTTCTAATAAGAGAAGAGCTTTGTGCCCGTGCTTGTGTGATTGTTTGGTTGAGTTCTTAAGCGTTCTTGAGCGTGTTCTTGAGAGTGTTCTTGAGCGATCCGGAGTTCGTGCTCGTGTTTGTGTTGGAAGCGTCGGTGCGCTAGCAAGCAGGAGTACGAGAAGAGTTGGAGCGCGTCCGTGACCGTTCTACTCGGGAAGGTTGGTTAGCTACGGGTTAGCTAACGCCGCACAGGATCGGTTGAAATCGGTAGCGGGATTTTGACCCTGTGACAATTGGTATCAGAGCTTGGTTAGTGCCAAGAAGCCGGGAAAAGCTACGAGCGGCTGTTGGTGCAGACGATCGCGGAAACAAGGATACTTGTTGGGGCAAGTACATCTTCAATCAGCGGAGCGAAGATGGTGGGTGTTACCGATCGCGTAACAGCACTGGAGCAGGCGATGGCAGAAGTGAAGTCCACCATTGGGACTCATGCCCATCGCATCGCCGTCTTGGAGGATTGCCATTCAGAAGGATCGGATGTTGGGGATGAGACCCAACGCTCAGCGGAGCAGATCAAGTCCTTGGAGGACAAGCTGGAGGCGTTCAGCACGATGATGGAGGATCTACACAGCGAGATCTCCCTCATCAAGAAGGCATTGGCGAATAGCGGGAGCTCCACGGAGGTGCAGCGACGTAAGGTACCGGAACCCAAACTCTTTACAGGTACGCGGAGTGCCAATGATTTGGAGAACTTCCTATGGGACATGGAAGTTTATTTCGAGGCGACCAAGACGAGGGAAGCCGCAAAGGTTGGCTTGGCATCGATTTACATGTCGAGCGACGCCAAGCTATGGTGGAGGAGCCGTGCAGCAGATGAGGCAAGACCGAAGATATCCAGGTGGGATGATCTAGTCACGGAACTGAAGGCGTAGTTCCTGCCAAAGAACACTGCGTGGATTGCACGGGAGGCTCTTCGACGCCTGAAGCAGACAGGCACGGTTTGTGAGTACGTGAAGCAGTTCACGTCCTTGTTGCTGGACATCAAGGGAATGTCAGAGGAGGACAAATGGTTCAACTTCACGATCGGGTTGCAAAGCTGGGCGCAAGCCGAACTGCGGAGGCAGGGCGTGAAGGACCTGAATTCAGCGATCGTGGTGGCAGATGCGTTGGTCGATTACGATGCCCAACCATGCCACAACGCTGAAGAGAAGGAGTTCACCAACAAGCAAAAGGCGCGGCACAAGGACAAGGGCAAAGGCGTTGCCCACGATCCACCAACGGAGGAACGGGAGTACTCCAAGAAGAAGGAGCAACCCAGGAGCAAGGGATGCTTCATATGCGACGGACCACATCGGGCGCGGGAGTGCCCAAAGAAGGAGATGTTCAACACTCTTCGTACGGACGAGGAGGATGAAGAAGAAGGTGAGGTACTCTTGGGAGCAATCGGTGCTATGCGTAAGGTACGCCTCACTACACTTCGGACTGGAGCTTCGACTTCAGTGGAGCGAGGGAACTCCACAACAAAGAGCTTTGGAGGCGCCAAGGCTCGATCGAGGATGCACAGGAGTGCGCAGGTGCGCACGGAGCACCAAGGTGTGCAATGGAGGCACATAATCAAAGCCGCGGATGGAAGAAGATCCGTGCACGAGAAGACGATGCAGAGCTCAGGAGGGCGATGCAGCATGGATAAGGAGTTGAACGTCCATGGAGGTGGAGTGGTGACGAACCACACTACCAACGATCTTGCAGGAGACAAGATATCAAAGATGCTCAGAGCGCAGGAGGTGCTCATTTCCCAGGATGCGGAGATGCCCACAGGGAACGATAGAGATCGTCAACGAGCAAGCGTGGAGGTGAGTATTCCACAGGTGGAGCTGGAGCGACCACACAACAGCGATGGAGCTACTGTATCCAGGAGGGGTACATCGAGAACAGGAGCTGACGAGGAAGCTCCATTTCTCACGACGAAGACCAAGTCATGGAGGGACGCGGTTCGTAAGAAGACCAGGTGCAGGAAGGGAGGCGGTGCACACTTGCACCACCCTTCCAATTGAGCAGCATCAGGAGGTGCATAGCGGATGGAGGATCGTGACGGGACGCCAGCTGAAGAGGGAATGCTCGGTTGAGGACAACCAATTCTTCAGGTGGGGGAGGCTTGTCACACCCCCAAATTCTGTGATCGAGAATGATCGTGCAGACCCGGTAGCGGATGCTCGAGAATGATCGATGGAGCAAGGACTTCAGGAGGAGTCTGAAATATGTGGGTAGCAGGGAGGTTATTCACGAGAGTCCGGAGGCTCTACCGTACGTGATAGAGAAGCGTCACACAGGACACTAGCTCGGTAGCAGAGTGTCGTGGTGCTAATAGCAGTGCGAGCAACGAGTACAGACAGCAGTGCAAGACATGACAGTGGATGCACGCAGCGGTACGTACGCGAGCGTAGAAGGGCGGTACGTAGTGAAGCAGTACGCATCGAGGAGCAATGCGGTACGGTCACATAGGCGTACGCACGAAGGTGCGCGATATCGGTATTGATGCGTGGTGATCCAAGGAGGCATGAAGCGTTGCAGGTGCTGAGTACGAGCATTGTCGAGCATGCTCGGTAGTATGCGTACGACAGTGGTCTGGAGGCCACGATAGCGAAGTTCTGGAGGACTTCCCCTTAGCATGCAGACGCTAAGGAAGGGTTTACCGCACGAGGGTCTGGAGGCCGCGGGTTCCCTTATGGCACAAGACCAAGTGTTCGGTGGCACTTGGTGAATTATGGCAAAGCTGCATCAGCAGGGCGTTGGAGCGCATGCGTGCTGGTGACTGGGCGGTTGACTGGGCGTCGACCGTGCGGGAAGACGAAAGGACAACAAGGGAATCGAAGAGACGAGTAGACGAAGAGTTGCTGAGGAACGCGAAGGGTTTCCAAAGAACTCGAAGGGTCTCTTGTGTCTTTATGTATCATTATTGTAAATGTAATAATGAGTGTCCCTTGGGTTGCCTTGAGTCTTGTATAAAAGGAGAGGTGGTGGCTCATTTGTAGACACCCACTCCAGAGAGAGTTCCCCTTCTAATAAGAGAAGAGCTTTGTGCCCGTGCTTATGTGATTGTTTGGTTGAGTTCTTGAGCGTTCTTGAATGTGTTATTGAGAGTGTTCTTGAGCGATCCGGAGTTCGTGCTCGTGTTTGTGTTGGAAGCGTCGGTGCGCTAGCAAGCAGGAGTACGAGAAGAGTTGGAGCGCGTCCGTGACCGTTCTACTCGGGAAGGCTGGTTAGCTACGGGTTAGCTAACGCTGCACAGGATCGGTCGAAATCGGTAGCGGGATTTTGACCCTGTGACACTAAGACATATAGGATCTGACCTTTGGCCTTGATTCATCATAGGATCATGGCAGACCAAGACATGTCTAGATAATTAGCCGCTATGATGACAATGCTGCAAGAAATGGGGCAAAAGCAACAAGCATTAGAAGAGAGGCTCAATGCACAAGCTGAGAGACCTGAGGCATCCAGACCTATGGATGCTAGGATTGAAGGTTCTGTCCATCTTTCTGAGGAAGAATCTAGTTACCATCCTTCAACTGAGTCTGCTCCTACCCCAGTGGAAGGAGTAATGGAGAAGGCCCTTCTTAGACACCAAACATTACTAGACAATTATCGAAAGGGAAAGATTCCATGATTTAAAGGCATAGAGGCGCCTGCTGAGGCAAAACTATGCCTTGATGACGTCAACAGGATGTTGAGAATAATACACGCACCGGCAGACACTCGGGTGCACTTCGCTGATTACTCCCTAGAAAACTATGCAAGACGATGGTGGAGAGCCATTTCCAAGAAATTAGTAGATCCTATTCCATGGGATGTTTTTGAAGAGAGGTTTCGAGCTCACTTTTGTCCCTCCCATTGGGAAGAATTGAAGAGGAGAGAGTTGGCTTCTTTGACCCAAGGATCCAAGAATGTCCGAGATTATCATATTCACTTTATGGAGCTGTTATGTTACTTCCCAGTTCTAGAAGCTTCACCGTAAGATTGTCTTACCAAATTTATTAGTGGTCTTCAGGGAGATTTGAGAGAGAAGCTTGTAGGTTTTAGAGCCTCCACTATAGATGAAGCCATGGACATCGCCTCTCGTATTGAGATGGATAGGGATGAAAATCACCAAAGAAGAAGCTTCCACTTTACTGGTGGACCACCAAACGTAAGGCGAATTATAATCGAAGAGATAGTGGTTATCATCTAGTTGGGTCTAATACAAGCTCGCCACAGACTTTGGACCAGAAACTATATGGAAGAAGGGGTTTCTCTAGACCTCCACTATATCCTCGCGACTCAACAACATGAGGTAGTACCTTTGTGGCTAGGTTTTCAGCTCAAACAGGAACACGTGTGTGTTATTACTGTCATCAGGAAGGACACATCAAGAAAGATTGTCCGAAGTTGAGAGGGTTGGGGTTTAAAACAACCCCAATTAACTGTATAACATCCACCTCGAGCAATGGAGCAACACGCGGAGGAAGACAAGGTAGAGGTAATGGCTCACAAGGAGCGTCTCCTATACAACAACCACCACAAAGTGTTGCGGGTTCTAGCTTGCCTATTCCTAATGGCTAGCTCAATGCCATTACTGAAGAACAAGCCTACAATTCAGGTATGGTCGTACGAGGTATTGTTACTATTTATGCCTTTTCAGTACATGCCTTATTTGATTCTGGTGCTTCACATTCATTTATTGCTTGACAGTTAGTACCTGTTGATGCGATTTTCCACGGTTTAAAAAGATGATTTTACAACGTCGTTGTTGTTCCACGAAAAAGCGCAATCAAACAAATAATATTACAACTACGAGCACGATGAAAGTATGCAAAAAGTATGCAGCAAGTAGAGGATCGAATCCACAGGGACCAAGCAAATTTGCGATATTTGTTCTTCTTTCAAACTTAAATCAAATCTTAAATCCTTTGCGACGAAAGACAGATGATGGAAAATTGCGATCTACGGAGAAAGTATTTCCAAGAGCTTATATTGACTAAATATGGATTTGAATGCAACTAAGTGAAGGAATGAGGTTTAACTCGCAACTTAATAAGGATGAATTGAGGATTACTTGCAACATTTTAAGATGTAATAAAATATTTGAGAGTTGTAATGCATATTAGAAACAAAGTATAGTATATAAAAGATATTACCAAACAAGTTTTTCCATCTTAAACAAGAGCAACTAATATAACAAAATGCATGAGAGATATAAAAATAAGAAAAGAAATGCTTCTCTATCCAGATGACGATGGCGACGATGACTATCACAGATGCGCGAGCTGCTATATGGGGAGAGGAACACCGCACAAAAAATTATCGTCGCACGAGTGATGGGATGTTGATGGTCGCTAGAAGATAACACGCTAGAGTTGGTTGTGCATATGTCGGTTGCTGGACGATTGCCGGTGCGCGGTCGCTGCGAGCTGGAGTTGTCATGAAGGTGCACGGCTAGAGTAAACCGCGAGGAGGAGACCGCGTCGAGGAAGGAGGTTGTTGGCGCTACACATGTGCCTGCATGAAATAAACGAGAGGGAGGGAGATGGAAATAAGAGTGAAAGGAGGCGTGAGGGAGAGAGGCATGAGGGAGAGGGGTGCGAGAGAGGAGAAAAATGGGAGAGAGTGCGCGAGAGAGAAGAAAAATGAGAGGGAGGGTGTGCGTGAGTTTAGAATGGATGGGAGGGGAAGCATTATTTTATAGGGAGACATCCCATGCAAATAAAGACAAAATATCATCATGAATGCATGAAGAATTAATTTTTGCATGGGGAAGGATGAGGTGATGGGTCTTAAATACTTTTTGAGCCATGTGTTGTATGGGGAAGGGAGAGGGAATAAAGAATGTGAATTTTGCATAATGTTTCCTCTTAATTTCTTACTAACAAATTGTGTAGAGACAAATTGATTTTAATGATCATGCAATTTGTTTTGGAATGAGTAATTGGTTTTGTTGATGAAGAGAGAATTTTGGTCATTAATTTAATTATACATTTTTGAAGATGATTTTCTTGTTGTATTTGCAATATCGATAATATCTGAATTAGGTGATGTTGAGATGTATGTATCGGACATTAATGGGTTTCTTTTATATAATTTGTATACTCTTATACTAGTATAATATGTACTCATCACACCCCCATACTTAAATCTTGCTAGTCCCGAGCAAGAATAAGATAAGTAATAATGACAGATAGGGAAATAGCCAAGATAGATCGGGTGAGGGTTTGCAGCAGACATACCCACAAAGTCTCGAGCTTTCAGATCCTACCCACACAAATACACAAACTTCAGTAGAGTCGACCCATGGATTAATGATTTGTTCGAATTATCGACTTGACTTGAGTTTTGTAGTTTCAACAGACTCTCAGTTCCAACAAAATCAGACATGGTTTCAGAAGGTCGATCATGTCAGCTTATCCCTAAGAAACAAGTATTCTCTTTGACTTTGAATGGATATAAACAGTGTTAGTGATAGTTTAGCTTTCGTGAGTCAAGAGAACGAGCTAACAACACTATCTATCGAGGTACCGAATGATTCCCTGCACATATAGCCTCAGTCCTCACCTGGATTCAAGCATATTCTCCTTTCACCCAAGTATGTCAGCATAGAAAAAATAGGTCATAGTTTATTGGAGAATGGGACTTAATTTTCAGGGTTTTCCGTAGACCGCTTTGGTCCGTTGCTCTTATTTTCCCCTTTTTGCAGAGCATAACCCTGGGCCTCTTTGGGCCTCTTTTAAGAATTTAGGTAGCATCATTGGGCTGCTACAACGGCTTTTTGGTGGAGGAAGTTTTTTGGTGGTCTTCTTTGCTTTTGCTTTGCGTATCTTTGCATGATTGGTGGTTTTTTGCATTTGTATTGTGATATATCTTTTTGTGGTGTTTTTGTCTTGGGTTTTGGCATCAAAAGGTAGTATCGACGTAATATTGTCTTTAAAGGTACGATACTGGCTTAATTGCTGACATATTTAGATTAGAGAGATCATGTTGCCCCTGAGTCAAGTTCCTTCACTAGCTATAGATAAGGTTCAGGCATTGGCACAACCAAGAGGACAACTCCTCACCTCAACTAGATTGTAATTGTATCTCGTAAAACAAACTCAATCAAGCTAAGTGCAATGTGCAGTTGCTTAATATCCACTGAAGAGTTTAAGAGTGCTACTAGTTGCTCAGGTGATCTAGTTAGATACAGAAGTTCATTCACCAGTAGAGTTAGTGGAGCTGAGAGAATAAAGTCCATATGGACCTCAAGAAAGCTTAAAAGCTCATGCCTAGTGAAATTTTAATGGAATTAAGTGGATTAGGGTCTACTCAGCTTCTATCTATGATCTATGCAATGAAGAGATGTTTTATCAAAAGATAGGATAAAATTAGGAGGGATGTATTTTTGGTGATTTTCTTGCTTTTTGAAAATTTTTTTAGGGGAATTTTTGCAAAAAAAATTGAAGATTTTTTTTTGAAAAGTATGCAATTTTGAAAACTAATGCAGACACCCCCCATACTTATTAGAAACCATGTCCTCATGGTGAAGACAATGTGTAATAGGATGACCAAAAGAAGGGGTGAGTGATTGTGAAATGTATTTTTTGGTTTTTTTGTTGTTTTGTTATATTTTTTTGTAAATTGTGGAGGTGGACCCCCATACTTATCTAATGCAAAGAGGAAAGAGAAGGATACAAAGAAAGCAAAAGATACCTATGGGTGTGGACCCACAAAATGTTGTTAGTTTAACGTCCCAACTCAACGATTCAGCTTATCAAGAGTATCCAGTGTTGCGTGTGAGTGCATAAGCTGTATTCAGAAAACCCAAATGAAATTCTTGATATGATACATATATCTTGACCCAGATGTGAGAGTGCGGTTGATGAATTTGATAAATGTATGCGCTCATTAATACGGTAAAGACATTAATTGGTTGATGAATCAGAATGAGAGATGAATGAGTTTGATCTTGGATTGGATGTGATGGGAGGGAAATGGGTGGACTGGTGAAGGGATCATGGACCAGATATGATGTATTGAAGTCAAGCTCTACATGATCTAGAATTGATTCCTCCATGAGGTCCTCTGTATATTGTGATAAATCATCATTTTCCCTCAAATAATCATCATGTCTATCCTCAGTGGCATCTATTGTGAATTTCATTTCAGTGCTCTTCTTGAGCCACAAAGATGATTCTTCCCAAGACATATGATTAGGAGATTCAGAAGCCAGGAGCGGGGGAATATTGGCTAATGGATGCTTTTCTTCGATTGTTTTGAGTAGTTCCTCGGTATCATCCCAAAAAAGATCAGAGAATAGAAAATCACTCCGATCAGACTCGGTAGTAGAAGATGTATCCATATAGTCATCGACTGAATTGATTTGATCTTCTTTCCTTGTGGTGGGGATAATGGAATTGGAAATTTCACCTTTTAACGAGTCATCGCAAAAAATCTTCAGCATATCATCATATGTTGGTTGGAAGGGAGTTTTGATACATGAAGAAGTCAACTCATTGTTTGATATGTCCTCAGATTCCAACTCAAAATCTGTACTTTCCTTAATTGAAAAATCACATATGGAATCAACATCAAATGGTATATCTCCTTCTATTTCTTCTTCCCACTCAACATAAGTGCCATCCTCAATTTCAACTTTTGTCTCAGAGCAATCAATATCATTAATACACCGAGGTTCATAACTTTCAAAATCGTCTGAGGAAGGATCAATGCTATCATCAAAACATGTCTTCATCTTTGGCATACCCAGGGCTGACGTTAATTTGAGATCAGGATTTAGTGTTTCCAAGGCTTCATCTAATTCAAAAATTGTCCGACCAGTGAGAGGACATGGTGGGGCTTCAAGTGCAGAGTCTAGATGAGACATGTCCTTATGAGGGAGTTTGAGGTGTTCAGACTAACCTCTAGAGGGTCTTTGGAAAGATGGACAGGGGCAAAATCATTAAGAATAGCACAATTCTCTATCCATCCACAATCCTCAATTTCAGAGTCACCAGAAGTAGGGGTGACATGATCCATAGGAATATCTTTATCATTGATTTTCAATTCCACTCTCTCATCTTCACAGTCAAAATGTGCCTTGGCAGTGGCCAAGAACGGTCGTTTAAGTATGTTGGGTCTCTCACTTAGTGTATTGGCTTGATTGGACTTTTGTTGTGTTGTAGCCAGTTGCTGAATGGCCTGGGTCAAGGCATCAAAATCTACAGCTGAGGTTAGTTGTGTCAGTAAGGGCTCAATCAACTGTTTGGGCTGGGTGTGATTTTGGACCCAATGGACCGTGTCCTCTGCTGCAGAGAAATAACGTGTGCTGATGGGTGGTGGTCGGATGAGAGGAGCTATGGTATGTCGGATTGTCGCATTCTCTTCTCTCAAAAATTGTAGTTGTTTGAAGATGAGGTCCATGGTGTTCTGTTTCTCTGCTCCCATGTCTCCTAGGTGAATTTTTAGATTTCTCAGTCGAAGGAGACGGGTAGGATTTACAGACTAGGTCGTAATCTAAAGATTGTTGCAATGGATTTTTCAGAAACCTAAGACCTATCATACACAACACAATATTCCATACAATTTATTGATTTACCAACTCACACAAAAAATTGTCGCGGAAGCGGTTTTCTTTTCGATTTTAGTTTAGTGATTCAACCAAAGTTTTCAGAGAAATTAGAGACCTTAAAGATGAGGTGGGTGTGGAAGATTGTGAGAAATCGATGTCCCAATCCGGCTGGGGGATCCAGGGTGCGGTACTCAGATCGAGGATCTGCTTCTTCCCACAAGAACCTGTGCCCAACGCGTCGAGGAGTTACGATTTCTCCCTGCAATCCCACGTAGCACCACAGATTGTTGTCTCTATCCAAAGGTTCTATGTGCTCGTGATTTTTGTGTCATACACGTGCATCAAAACAAGCATTCATAATTTTGCCCGCTTTCTGCTCGGGCCACTGTGGTGACCTTTCAAGCTTATCTTTTTAGCGCGATAAAGCACGTTTTGGTGATCTTTTTAGGTGACCAGAGGGAGAAGACCACAGAGATGATGCAAAGAAGAAGTATTTTTTAATTTTTTCGATTTAAGTTCGGAGCACAAACAAATGCAGAATTTTTTTAAAAAGCCTAAGATGTCTAAGAGAAAGAGGCGCTCACAGTGCCTGCACTTCTGGCACTAATTCGTAATGTTTTGTCCTGCTGATGGCGAGCTTTCCCGAGAAGAGGGGGAAGAAATTAAGATTACAAAAATTTTCTACCTAAAACAAATTACAAGTTTCCTAAAAAAATGCATGGATCTTCATTTTTTTCTTTTTCAGAGTTCAAGTACCTAAAGTAAAAAAATTGCACGGATTAGAATATCGAAATAAGTTAGGAATGAAGAAAAAATTGCAAATGTTGCCTAGTCCCCGGCAACGACGCCAAAATGTTGATGCGATTTTCCACGATTTAAAAAGATGATTTTACCACGTCGTTGTTGTTCCACGAAAAACTACAATCAAATAAATAATATTACAACTACGAGCACGATGAAAGTATGCAAAAAGTATGCGGCAAGTAGAGGATCAAATCCACAGGGACCAAGTAAATTTGCAATATTTGTTCTTCTTTCAAACTTAAATCAAATCTTAAATCCTTTGCGACAAAAGACAGATGATGGAAAATTACGATCTATGGAGAAAGTATTTTCAAGAGCTTATATTGACTAAATATGGATGTGAGTGCAACTAAGTGAAGGAATGAGGTTTAACTCGCAACTTAATAAGGATGAATTGAGGATTACTTGCAACATTCCAAGATGTAATAAAATATTTGAGAGTTGTAATGCATATTAGAAACAAAGTATAGTAAATAAAAGACATTACCAAACAAGTTTTTCCATCTTAAACAAGAGCAACTAATATAACAAAATGCATGAGAGATATAAAAATAAGAAAAGAAATGCTTCTCTATCCAGATGACGATAGCGACGATGACTATCACAGATGCGCGAGCTGCTATATGGGGAGAGGAACACCACACTAAAAATTGTCGTCGCACGAGTGATGGGATGTTGATGGTCGCTAGAAGATAACACACTAGAGTTGGTTGCGCGTATGCCGGTTGCTGGACGATTGCCGGTGCGCGGTCGCTGCGAGCTGGAGTTGTCGTGAAGGTGCATGGCTAGAGTAAACCACGAGGAGGAGACCGCGTCGAGGAAGGAGGCTGTTGGCACTACACATGTGCCTGCATGAAAAAAACGAGAGGGAGGGAGATGGAAATAAGAGAGAAAGGAGGCGTGAGGGAGAGAGGCGTGAGGGAGAGGGGTGCGAGAGAGAAGAGAAAAATGGGAGAGAGTGTGCGAGAGAGAAGAAAAATGAGAGGGAGGGTGTGCGTGAGTTTAGAATGGATGGGAGGGGAGGTATTATTTTATAGGGAGACATCCCATGTAAATAAAGATAAAATATCATCATGAATGCATTAAGAATTAATTTTTGCATGGGGAAGGATGAGGTGATGTGTCTTAAATACTTTTTGAGCCATGTGTTGTATGGGGAAGGGAGAGGGAATAAAGAATGTGAATTTTTGCATAATGTTTCCTCTTAATTTCATACTAACAAATTGTGTAGAGCCAAATTGATTTTAATGATCATGCAATTTGTTTTGGAATGAGTAATTGGTTTTGTTGATGAAGAGAGAATTTTGATCATTAATTTAATTATACATTTTTGAAGATGATTTTCTTGTTGTATTTGCAATATCGATAATAGGTGATGTTGAGATGTATGTATCGGACATTAATGGGTTTCTTTTATATAATTTGTATACTCATCAGTACCCACTTTGGGTAAGATGCCAGTAGAAGTACACCGGTCCTATCTGATCAAGGACCAGGAGAACAAGTATTTATAATCCGAGAAATCCTGGATAATTGTATAGTATCGATAACGGGACATTAGTTACCAGTTTCACTACTACTAATCGAAATGGAGGACTTTGATCTTATCCTAGGGATGAATTGGCTAGAAAGACATCATGCATGTTTTGACTGCTTTTAGAAGACAGTAACATTTCACCTTCCTAACTCGATAGAGTTCCAGTTCATTGGAATGACACCCAATGCTACTATCAAATATATATCTACTTTGAAGGTACAACAGTTGTTAGAGCAAGGGTGCCAAGGTTATTTAGCTTATGTAACCACTACATCAGGTTAGACAGAATGATGGAAGATATACCTATAGTGTGTTAGTTTCCTGATGTATTTCCAGAGGAACTACCTGGATTACCACCTGAGCGAGAGATTGAATTTGAAATCTCTCTCATACCTGATACTCAACCTATTTCTATCCCTCCGTATAGGATGGCACCAGCTGAGTTACGAGAGTTAAAGGTATAGTTGCAAGAACTGTCAGATAAAGGATTCATTCATCCTAGTACTTCACCATGAGGTGCACCTGTCTTATTTGTCAGGAAAAAGGATGGGGCGATCCGGTTGTGCATTGATTATAAACAACTAAACAAGAAGATTGTAAAGAACAAGTATCCTCTGCAAAGAATAGATGATCTCTTTGATCAATTATAGGGTTCAATTGTGTATTCCAAGATTGATTTAAGATCTGGATAACATTACTTGAAAATTAAAGATACAAATATTCCCAAGACAACTTTTCAAACTTGATACGGGCATTATGAATTCTTAGTTATGCCTTTTGGACTGACAAATACCCCAACAACCTTCATGGATCTCATGAATAGAGTATTCAAGGAGTTCTTAGATCACTTTGTAGTTGTCTTTATTGACGATGTGCTTATTTACTCCAAGGATAAGTATCTGCATGAACACCATCTCAGGCAGGCACTTGAAACTTTAAGTAAGAAAAAACTATATGCTAAATATAGCAAATGTGACTTCTGGTTATCTGAAGTATCTTTCTTAGGCCATGTTATTTCTAGGAAAGGTATATCAGTTGATCCTACAAAGGTTAGTGCGGTAATGAGTTGGAAACGGCTGAAGATTGTCACAGAAATACGATATTTTCTGGGATTAGCTGGATATTATAGAAGATTTGTGAAAGACTTTTCACGAATAGCATTTCCAATGACTAGGTTGACTCAAAAGGAAGTTCCATTCATATGGTCTGATGCATGCAAAATTAGTTTCCAAACACTGAAAGAATGCTTAACATCTGCACCCATCCTTACTCTACCCTCCGGGAGTGAAGGGTTTACAGTGTACACTAACGCATCTAAAGAAGTACTTGGGGCAGTTCTTATGCAACATGGTAAGGTAGTTGCGTATGCATCACGAAAGCTCAGGACACATGAGAAGAACTACCCAATACATGACCTTGAATTAGTTGTCGTAGTTTTTGCTTTAAAGATATGGAGACACTACCTGTATGGTATTACTTTTGAAATCTTCACCGATCATAAAAGCTTGAAATATCTGTGTGATCAAAAGGAGATCAATATGAGACAGAGACGGTGGCTAGAGTTGTTGAAAGATTGTGATTGCACTATCTCCTACCACCCTGGTAAGGGGAACTTCGTAGCAGATGCCCTTAGCAGAAGAACTTATTCACCTGGGTTAGTGAGTGCTATCCAATTCTGGGGTTTACTATCAACGTCAAGTGAATGGAAACCATTTGATAGTAGTGCCAATATTATAACTATTCCTCACCGATACAAACTAGAGATTTGAGATAGAATAAAGAAAGGATAGGAGGATGATCCAGTCCTTAAAGACTTGAGACGACAACTTGAGAAGAATGAGATAGAGGGATTCCATATACAAGATGGGTTACTAACCATCACAGAGCTTGTGTACCAGACACACCTTGAACTGAGGAAAGACATCTTACGTGAAGCGCATTGTTCTAGATTATCTATTCATCTAGGAATTACAAAGATGTATAAGGATCTTCATTCATACTTTTGGTGGTCGGGAATGAAGAAAGATGTTGCTGAATTTGTGAATTCATGTTTCACTTGCCAATAGATAAAAGCTTCACACCAAAAGCCACCAGGATTGTTACAACCCCTCCCTATACCTGAGCGGAAATGGGAAAGCATTTCCATGGACTTCGTTACTGGCTTACCTCAGACAACTGGTGGTAAAGATATTATCTGGGTTATAATAGATTGTCTGACCAAGGTAGCACACTTTATTCCAATAAGCTTATCTTCCACTCCAGACCAACTTGCTGAGTTATATATTACACATGTGATCTGTCTACATGATATCCCAAAGGAAGTAGTTTCCGATCGAGATTTACGATTCACCTCACACTATTGGGAGAACTTCATGAAAGCCTTAGGCACACGACTATGCTTGAGTACATCATATCATCCACAAACATATGGTCAATCAGAATGTACGATTCAGACTTTAGAGGATATGTTATGAGCTTGTGCCTTAGAATGGAAAGCATCATGGTTGAAACATTTGCCTCTTGCAGAATTCACCTACAACAATAGTTACCATACAAATATTGGCATGGCACCATTTGAAGCACTATATGGACGTAGGTGTACTACTCCTTTGTGTTGGAAAGAGGTTGGGATAAAGAACCTTTATGATTCAGATAGACTACAAGAGACACGGGAAGCTGTAGAACTTGCTCGAAAAAGACTATTGACTGCTCATAGTCGCCAAAAAAGCTATAGTAATACCATACGAAGAGACCTTGAATTTGAGGTAGGTGACTTTGTATTTATCAAAGTATTACCTATGAAGGGTGTTCAAAGGTTTGGCTCGCATGGGATGTTAGCACCCAGGTTCGTGGGCCCCTTTGAAATTATTCAACGGATTGGAAAAGTCGCCTATAGACATGCACTTCCTCCACATCTTTCGGCAATACACATGTTTTCATGTATCAAATCTGAGAAAATATATCAAAGATCCTGAGCATTAGATAAGCTATGATGATCTGCATGTTGAGCCAGACTTGACATACCTAGAAATACCTGTGCAAATACTTGACAGAGATATCAGAAGTTGAGGAACAAAGAGGTACCTATAGTTAAAGTGTTATGGCACAACCAAGAGTTTGAAGAAGCAACATGAGAATCTGAGGTAGAAATGAAAGAAAAGTACCCGTACTTGTTTGAATGATAACACTATGTATTCTGTACATATTCATTATAAAAGAAATGACGTTCTTTCTCTTTAAGGTTGTTATAATCTCAATCCTCTTTAAGGTTGTTATGCCTGCATCTCTAGTCTCGAGGACGAGACTTCCTTTAAGGTTGTTATAATTGTAAAGCCTTTAAATTGGCATCTCTCGGATCCAATATCATAAGATTCGACTCGTCAAGAGGAAACCCATGGAATTTGTTTCGTATGAATCGGACTTTGTTTCGAATTGTTATGATTTTCGGAAGAAAGAGAAGTAAGGAGGATTAAGACGTCATTAACCCATAATGATTGTTAAAGCATGATTAAAGAAACTAATGGCGGATTGAAAATACTAATGATCATTAGCAAACACTAATTATAGTTATTAAAAGATAAGCATAAGCCACGCAAGTTAAATCACGATCAGTGAAAGTTAATCATGATTAGTGTTAATTAAGCGTCATTAGCGAATCTAGAATCTTCTAGAATGTTCTAACTTAAGCCTAAGTTTGGGATAAGTTTTGGCCAAAATCATAGACCGTTAACCGTGGTTAAGGTCTAAACCAGGGTTTTCTAACCATGGTTAGTGGTTTTCTGGAGCCTATAATTAGCCTCCCTACCCATTCATTCTCTACGATTTACATTACCACCACCACCACCCCAAGGGCTAGGGTCGAGAGGTCGGGAGGAGGAGTAGGAGGCGAGGAAGGAGCGCTAGCGAAGCGCTACCAGGAGAACGAGAAAGAGGAAGGTATGATCCTCTTTTACTTAGTTTGCTTCGTGAGTTAGGTTTTCGATTCATGTTCAATTTCCCTGCTGTTTTCTTTTCGATGATTTTATAAGGGGAAACTCTGTCGAAATTTTCTTAGAAATATGTCCCTATATAAGGGAAAACTCTGCTGAAATTTTCTTAGAAATATGTCCCGATATAAGGGGAAACTCTGACGAAATTTTCTTAGAAGTATCATCCCGTATAAGGGGAAGTTCTATCGAAATTTCAAGAGAAAACATGTTCTTCAAGTTCTTTGTGTTCTTCGTGTGTTCTTTGCGTTCTTCGTGTTCTTCGTTCGTTCTTTTTTTTCTTGGCACGTTCTTAGCATTTTTGATATGAAAATGAATTTCGATTGTTTCAGGAGCCATAAATCATCCTTTTGAAAGATAATCACGATAAAGAACTGTATACAAGAGAGAGAGCTCGATTAGGTAACGAAATCCTTCCTTTTGCTATTGGGTTTTCATATGAGATCGTTGAAATTTCCGATTTTATGTTCTTCGCTATGAAGAACCATAATTTGGTTATTTTTGGAGAAAATATGAAGTTGCTTTGTGATTTCAACTAAATTAAGGTCTAAGCATCATATGGATGCAATGATTTGGAAAGCTAGGGTTTGGAAGTTAAATATAAATGAATATGAGTGCATATATATATATGAGCTAATATATATGTGGGTCTATACTCAATAATGAGGAATATACAAATTGAAGGCTTAACAAAGAACTACATCATGAGAATTGATGTGTATTAAGTTGGATCCCGAAAAGGATCGTGTGTTACGTTAAGAAATGACTGGGAGTAGAACTATAGGTCGGGCATGCAACATATAGGTTTGTCAGAAGGAATCCGTATTGGTGTGACCCTACCTAGGTGGTACACGGTTGCCTTATTTTGGTAAGTGCGCACGAAATGAATGATTTACAGCGTGTGGTACCGGGTGCCAATATATTCAGGGTGAATGACGGAAGATGTGGTCGTGCCATGTGGAGGCACAGGTGGTTCAATAGCGGTTGGGTCACGATAACATGTATTTAAAGCCGCTAGGTTATGTGATTAAAGGTTAGCATGAGGTTTTAAGCAACCGAGTTCTCGAGGATGGTGTGCTTCTTTGTTTGTCAGGCTGAGGGTTTGAGACACTGATTAATAAAAGAAAAGGAAATTTTCAGGGTAGTATTGGAGGATTGGTTGAGGCGACGTGCGACAACATAAGCTCACCAGATCAATGTATTCTCCAATCCCAGAGTGTCCATAACTTCAGAGTCCATGAATGGTGGGGTTCTCCTAGACTAATCCCTAATGGGAAATAGAAAGGAATAGGACCTAAACTAATGAGAATGGATGTAACTTTTAATGATAAAAAGTTTTGCAAAATTACACAATTTATTTACTTTCCTCTTCTTCGTTACTTAGCACTCGCTAATTGTTATCCTATGATATATTGGAAAATCCAACAGGTGTCGGTGAGCCATCGCAAGGACTTTAGCCATCTAGTCAGCCACAATAGCTTTACTCTCTAAGGTGGTTAGTAATATTTCTGTGTATTTCCTTCCAGCTGATGTACATGTAAAGGATTGTAGTGGGACAATGGATCATGTAAACTTTATTTTATGGATGGAAAAGTATTAAATACTTCTTTTTGAGTATTTTTATTTGCAGTTTATTTCTGAATGTTAGTTGTGATTGCTGGATAAATTATTGCTGAGCAACCAGATCCAGATATGGGAGTATCTGACGGCCCAGAACGGGGTCGCGACAGGGGATGCTCCATATAGATACCCTCATCGAGATATCCATTGAGGAAAGCCATCTTGACGTCCATCTGCTAGATGTCGTAGTCAAGATATGCATCTATAGCCAGCAATGCCCTGGTGTATTTAATCATAGCCACAAGAGAGAATGTCTCATCGTAGTCGATGCCTTCTCTCTGTGTGTAGCCCTTGGCTACAAGATGTGCCTTGAAGGTCTCTACCTTCCCATAAGGTCCCCTTTTTCTCTTGAAGATCCATTTACACCCAATGGGTTTTACCCCTCTAGGTGGATCCTCTAGGGTCCATATACTGTTCTTGTGCATGGAGTCTATCTCAGACTTCATTGCTAGCATCCATCTATCCATGTCTTGATCCGCGAGTACTTCATCAAATGAAGCTAGATCTTTGTCAATTTCAGCTGACACATAGAATTCATACCTTTCGACCTGTGCAACCACCCTCAAACTCTTTCGAACAGGTACGAATGTTTTATCTTCATTTACGCCTTCAATTTCTGATTCAGGATGCTAGGTTTCCATAGGGGATTCAATGAGTTCCTTTACTTCATTTTTTCCTTGACTCTTTAGGAAGTTATCTTCAAGAAAATTTTACATATCTAGAGATGAATACCTTTTGAGTCTCATGGTCATAAAGTTGGTATCCAATACCATCTTTGATATACCCAATAAAGTCGCACTCTTAAGTGCGAGATTCTAGCTTACTTTCATTCACGTTCTTTGCTGGACCAAGAAATCCCAAATCCTTATGTGTGTAACACTGGATTTGATTTTATACCAAAGCTTATGAGGAGTTTTAGGTATAGACTTGCTAGGAATCTTATTCAGTATATATATTGTAGTCTCCACTGCATATCCTCAGAAACTCAGAGGTAAATGTGCTTTACTCATCATTAAACAAACCATATCCATGATAGTCCTGTTGCATCTTTCAACAATGCCATTAGGTTGGGGAGTTCCAGGAGGAGTGAGATTGGATACAATTCCATTCTCTTTAAGGTATTCCTTAAATTCATCTGAGAGGTACTTGCCACTCAGTCAGATCGAATCCGTTCAATCTTCCTATAGGCTTGATTCTCAACCAAAGCCTTGAACTCTTTGAACTTTTCAAAGGTTTCAGATTTATGATGTAGTAGGAAGATAAACCCGTATCAAGAATGGTCATCAATAAACGTCAAATAATATCGATTTCTATTTCAGGTCGCGATACTGAAGGGGCCACATACATTGGTATGTATTAGGTCAAGAATACCTTCTCATCATGTAACCTTGTTACGAAAAGGCATCCTAGTCATTTTACCTCAAGTACAATGTTCACAGGTAGGCAAAGATTGAACTTGTAGAAAATCTAAGGGTCCATCCTTTGTCAATCTATTGATCCTATCAACAAATAAATAACCAAGCCTTTGATGCCAAATCACATTCAAAAGATTTCCATCCTTCTTGGTTCTTTTAGGATTTTTATCAGTGGTAGTAACATTCATGACATTTTCATCAATGCACAATTCATAGAGTCCACCAGAAGTCAAAACACCATTCTTAATTATTTGTCATAACGATTTACGACAAGTTTATTACAGAAAAGAAACGAATATCCATTTCTAACAAACAAAGACACATATATAAGGTTCCTCTTGACTTCAGGTACATAAAGACATTCTTTAAGTAAAATGACTCTCCCACTAGATAATGATAGTTTGCAAGTCTCGACGGCGACTGCTGCAACAGTTGCATCAGATCTCATCTGGATGACTATCTCCACTTCATCAAGAATTCTGGTTTCCTGAAATAGATGGAACAAATTAGATATATGAACAGAAGCACCAGAATCTGCAACCCAACTTCCTTCTTTTCCAACAAAATGTTAGCAATGTGAGCCCGAGGCGAACCATTCCTACAATAAATGTTATTGTAATAAATGATTTATCAATAAAAGTTATTGATGTTTTGTTTCACTCCCTTTTTGATATTGAATGAATGAATGCACTATAAGGTCCCTCTGTACAATAAGGGTTATGTACCGTGGCCAACTTGATAATCATACAGCTGTTGATTCAATGATTGAATCATAGAGACTGATGCTTGGATGAATATCTAAGGAGTTAGATAGAGGACTCATCAAGCATCATCAATGATTAACAAGTAGTGATCTCCAGTCTGAGTGGGAGATGGCAATCCCATCTCATTAGACTGATATCTGATCGACCTCTTGATGCAGGTCCTCTGCATAGGAATATTGATTCAGAGGTATCAGATTAGTTGAGTCAATGAGTTGACTTAACGAGATCGAGATAACCAAAGACCTACGATGAATACTGTCACATCACAGGCAAACATCCTCTGACCAGAGACAGATATATTACTATATGTCTGAGCATGTACATTTGGCAGACCAATAGGTTGATGACCTAATCAAGGTCTATACACCGGCGAGCTGGTGTGCACGTAAGGGCTTAGGAGTAATATGATCTCTCAAAGGGATCATACAGGTTCATTTGTGAACCGGGAGGCATGAGCTCACTCATGAGGTATTGGGATTGACCAAATTCCATGCATGGTTATCATGCTTTAGAAGCATGATATGAATTTGAAGGTAAGATATATGCTTTGTGAAAGCATATGATCTGTACCATATCCCAAGGACCAAGATTGAGAAACTTAATGATCAAACTATGAAGATGACAGTGTAAAAGTGATCTTTATCTTCATGATGATCATGAGTCTTCCAGTATACAGGATGTGCAGGTATTAGGAATACCTGAAGGGTGATTTGATCATAAACGATTGTATAACCATGACGCTTCCATTCCGAGGGAGTGATGAAACAGATCTGGATTTTAGTGACTCCTCTCATTAGAGAAGTGACCTAATCTTAGTCCATGTATTGGACATTGATCTGAATGAGATTCAGATGCAATGAGAAGATTAGGTTTACGGTCTTGATTTAATCAAGCATCTATGAGAGGTCCATGGGATCTGGATATGAGATGCGATCTCAATATCCAAGTCACTATACGTGGAACAATACAGTCGCCCTGTCCTTATCTCCAAGTATCTGAGGAGAAATAGCATTGTTCTTAAATGGTTTAAGAGCAATTCCATAAGATCTAAGCAAAGAGAAGTTGATAATTAAATGTGATTTAATTATCATAATGTATGAGAAATTATCCAATATAATTAAATGGGATTTAATTATTATGGATAAGAATAATGTGGATAGTAATATCCAATTATTCCTAATATATTATAAATGTGATTTATAATGTATTAAAGAGAGTTGAAAATAATTTATATTAGTAGATTAATTATTAATGTGTATTGGATACACATTGTTTAATTAAATTGAAAATGTAAATTACATTTTGTTTGGGTTGTGAATTTGATTCACAATATTCCAATGTCAAGATTGCAATATTCCCAAAATTAATTGAGAATTATTTTGGTGAATTAAAATACCAACAAATTGTTGTTGGAAAATAAGTAGAGAGAAAATTAAGGAGAGGTGCAATATCATGGAACCATGAGATTGCACTCCTCATTAGGAATGAGGGGGGCGGCACTCAATTCCCTTGGGGAATTGGTGGTCGTCCCCTTCCAAATAAGGAGTGCATCTCCTTTGCCTTCTCTCTCTCTTATTTGATTGATTTAGATTTGGTATTAATATTTATTTGATTTATCAAATATATTTTATCAAATTAAATCACAAGTTGTTGGCTTTTACCAACAACAATCTTGACCATTGGATTGTCATAAATCAATCTCAACCATTGATTTTATATGACACATGGATTGAGATCCATGGATCCCAAAACCCTATAAATAGAGAGGCACTCTTGGCTCTCTCTTTACACATGCTATTGTAGCAAAACTCTCTCTCTCTTTCTCTCATACTCGACAGCCCTCTCTCCCTCTTCCTCTTGGTGGCCGTCCACCCTAGTGGAGGGAATCGTCGTCGCCCTCGCCTTCGTGCTACTGCTTCGACGCTCTGCGGTTCTCCGTCTACTTCGAGTGCTTCGCCCGCGAAGGAGACGTTCGATCTCGTGCGACGAGATCAGGAGCAACCGCGCTTGGATCAACTTCTTGGATTGCGAGGACACCGCGGTTCATCCCCGCGCTCGCAAGCGATCTCTCCGACGATCGGACTTGAGACAGGAGGTCTCTTCTCTTAGAGACTCGATCAACCACGCTTCAAGAGGTATTGCATTATACTTGTTGTGGTTATAGATGAAACGTCCGAGAATGGGTCTTGGATCATGTGGTTTCATCGAATAAAATTTTAAAATTCCGCTGCACCGAACAACTAGTACGACTAGTCGTTCTTCGTCGTATGCGATACGACGCTCACGCTTCCGTGATGCGCTTGAGGATTTCTCCATATCCTTCAAGTGGTATCAGAGCCTTAGGTCGACGGTTTCGAATAGTGATTCGTTAACCAAGGACGACTTGGGTTCGCTAAGGTCGCGAAAGTTTTTTTATCGCATTTGATTTCGCAGATCTGTTTAGTAAAGAAATTCGGCACTGTTTAAATTGTTTAAACACAAATTTTATACTTAGATTATGTTCCCCATTAAATAAGGAAACCATAGGATCTGAGTTTGCGTAAATCGGATTTCGTATGCTCGAGATATGGTCGTTTTAATGGACATGTATGCACTGTTGCCGGAACTGTGAATCTGAACGTGATTAAAATGTTAATTACTGTTTAGACTTGCCTCGAAATGCGTAAAACATCACTTAGGTTCTGTCCTAAATCAAATTAGCAAACTTTAGAAATTGACTTTGCTTAATTTGGATTTAATATGATTGAGATATGCCAATTTTGGTAAGTAGGGGTCACTGCTGAAATTGCTTTCCTAATCTAGAACCAAGTGATTGTCAATTAGAGAAATTAATTGTTAATTTCGTGAAATAATCTTGAAAAATATTTGTGAAATATTGAAACATGATTATTTTCCTAATTGACTTGGCCCCAACCAATTTGTTGATTAGATTTGATCTAAACCTTAATTGGAATTACAATCATCAAACTTTTTGCTTGAATAGGACTTGGGAATTTGCCTAGCAAATTTCCTTAAAATCAAAATTGTTTTGATTACTATATGGTATAATTTCGGTTGAAGAACCGATGATCATCTCAAGTACAAAGTAATCAATTTGGCATTATCCTTTCCCGAGGTGGATATGGTGTCTAGTCGGGGATCGCTGGTCAGCGGGTTGCAACGTATGTGGTCCGCCCCACTCCCGTCGGTACTGGCCATGACAACGGGTAGGGCCGGGATAATGTCCGAGGGATTATGATGTATTTTTCTAATTATTAAAATTCGAATTAATACGTACTTTGAGAATAATATCATATATGTATATTCAAGCATAAAATTAAGTTTGATTGATTAAATTGGATTGATAATTAATTTAATATGATTAAGTTAATTATATCCAATTGAGAATACTCTAATATGATTAGAGTTAATAATTCCTTTGGAAGAATTAATATATGAATGAGATTCATATTAATTAATTAAATTTGAATAAGAGATGGAGGATCACATAAGTGACATCCATGGTCTCCCGTCAAGGCGAAGGGTTTCGTCGCCAAATATTATATGTGGGAGACGTCTGTCCGAAGTGACAGCTCCCACATATGATCCGTTTGGATCGGGCTCGTCGCTTCTCGAAAGAGTAAGGACGTATGCGTAGTGACCCCAATATCGGGTCCTCATATTATTGGGGCGATATTGGATTGCGCATAGCGAGTTGTATTCCTGTTGACGGTTGGTTCAATTAATGACGAGTCAACATCACCTTAGGGGTGGTGGGCTCGGGTATTAAAGACCAAATTGGGAAATGCAAGTTGGACTTGCAAGGCGGAATGTGTTCCCGCTTCTCTTTATCGGAGTCATAGGTTCTCATATTATTGGGATATGACAATGATAAAGAGGAGATCCCAGTTCTTGCTTGAGATATATTGGTAAGTATATCTCCTACTTTGAAAGTAAATAAGGGAACAAACTTTCATAGGTGACATAGCAAGACTAATTTGATTTAAAATGCCTTAATCAAATAAAATTAAATTGAATATATGATTATATGTTCTGATATAGTGCATTCTCAATTTCAGAAAATGAAGGCCATGAACCCACTGAACAGGCTTCTGGAGGTCAACCAATTGACCGGACCAAATTACTCGGATTGGATCCGTAATTTGGAGCTTGTGCTTTCGGCAGAGCGCATCAGTTATGTGCTCTCTGAAAACAAACTTGAAAACCCTAAATCTAAGGAAGACAAAGCATATAATGACAAGTATGATGAAGATCATGTCTTGGCTAGGTGCTATATCTTGGGTTCTCTCTCCAATGTTCTTCAAAAGCAACATGTGGAGATGAGTACTTGCCAGGATATCATGCAGAATCTAAAGGATATGTTTGGTGACATTAACCGCACCCAGCGGTACAATGTTATGAAAGAACTCATTCGCTGCAAGATGCAGGAAGGGACCTCGGTCCGCGAGCATGTACTCAAAATGTTTGGGTACTTGTCAGAGCTTGAGACTCTGGGGGCGACGATGGATGCAGACATGCAATCTGATTTCATTCTGCTGTCATTGCCCAAATCTTTCAATAACTTTGTGGTGTCATTCCACATGAATAAGCTGGAATTGACAAATGCTGGGCTTCTTGCTGCATTAAAGTCTGCAGAAGACGTAATGAAGAAAGATGGTCCCTCTGGCACTGCAATGGTTGCACAGGTCAAAGGGAAGCACGGTCGGAAGCAAGGTTCTCGGAAGGGCCCGGCCAAGAAGAGAAAGAAGAAGGGACAAAGTGTTGCCTCATCTTCCAATGCATCCACTTTAATGGCGTCGAAGAAAACCGACGTTTGTCACCACTGCAAGAAGCCGGGGCACTGGAAGCGTAATTGCCCAGATTACCTGAAGTCGGTCGACAAAGGTAAAGCCCCAGCAGGTATGAAATCTACTCTTATCATTGAAACCAGCTTTCTCGTTGGACGAGAAGGAAGTTGGGTAGTTGATTCTGGTGCTTCTGTTCATGTATGCAATTTGTTGCATTTGTTTCAGGAAACTAGACAGCTTGAAGAAGGGGAGATAGTCATCCAGATGGGATCTGATGCAAGTGTTGTAGCAGTTGCCGTCGGGACCTGCAGACTATCATTATCCAGTGGAAGAGTCCTAGTACTTAAAGAGTGTCTTTATGTACCTGAAGTCAGAAGGAATTTGATATCTGTATCTAAGCTAGTTAGAAGTGGATATTCATTCCTATTTTGTAATAAATTAGTCATAAATCATTATGATAAATATATTGCAGAGGGTATTTTGACTTCTGGAGGACTCTATGAATTGTGCATTAATGAGCATGTCATGAATGTTACAACCGCTAATAAAAACCCTAAAAGATCCAGGAGTAATATAAATCATTCAACCATGATTTGGCATCAAAGGCTTGGTCATTTATCTGTTGATAGGATCAATAGATTGATAAAGGATGGACCTTTGGATTTTCTACAGGTTCAGCCTTTACCTACCTGTGAACATTGTATTCGAGGTAAAATGACCAGGATGCCTTTCCGTAACAAGGTTACAAGATGTGAAGGTATTATTGACTTAATACATACTGATGTATGCGGTCCCTTCAGTACCTCGACTCAAAATGGATATCGATATTATTTGACATTTATTGATGACCATTCGCGATACGGGTTTATCTTCCTATTACGTCATAAGTCTGAAACCTTTGAAAAGTTCAAAGAGTTCAAGGTTTTGGTTGAGAACCAAACCAATAGGAAGATTAAACGAATTCGATCTGATCGAGGTGGCGAGTACCTATCAGATGAATTTAAGGAATACCTTAAAGAGAATGGAATTATTTCCAATCTCACTCCTCCTGGAACTCCCCAACTTAATGGTGTTGCTGAAAGACGCAACAGAACCATCATGGATATGGTTCGTTCAATGATGAGTAAAGCACATTTACCACTTAGTTTCTGGGGATATGCAGTAGAGACTGCAATATATATCCTAAATAAGATTCCTAGCAAATCTGTACCTAAGACTCCTCATGAGCTATGGTATGGAACCAAACCTAGTGTTAATCACTTAAGGGTTTGGGGTTGCTTGGTCCATGCAAAGAATGTGGATGCAAGTAAGCTAGAATCTCGCTCTCGTGAGTGCTACTTCATTGGGTATGTTAAAGATGGTATTGGATACCAACTTTATGACCCTGAGACCCAAAAGGTTTTTGTCTCTAGAGATGTGAAATTTCTGGAGGATGATTTCCTTAAAGGTCAAGACAAAAGTGAAGTAGAGGAACTCATTGAGTCCCCTGAGGACTCTGAGCTTCCTGAACCAGAAACTGAAGAGATAAATAAAGATGAAACACCTATACCTCTTCGAAGGAGTTCGAGGGTGGTTGCACCACCTGAAAGGTATGGATTCCATGTGTCAGGTGAAACTGACAGTGATCCTACTTCATTTGATGAAGCACTCACGGATCATGACATGGATAGATGGATGCTAGCAATGAAGTCAGAAATTGACTCCATGCATAAGAATGGTGTATGGACCCTAGAGGATCCACCTAAGGGGGTGAAACCCATTGGGTGCAAATGGATCTTCAAGAGAAAGAGGGGACCTGATGGGAAAGTAGAGACTTTCAAGGCACGGCTCGTAGCCAAGGGCTACACACAGAGAGAAGGCTTCGACTACGATGAGACATTCTCTCCTGTGGCTATGCTTAAATCCATCAGGGCATTGCTAGCTATAGCTGCATATCTTGACTACGACATCTGGCAGATGGACGTCAAGACGATTTTCCTCAATGGATACCTCGAGGAGGATATCTACATGGAGCAGCCCCAGGGCTTCATAACTGAGGATGGCAAAGCATGCAAGCTGAAGAAATCCATCTATGGGCTCAAGCAAGCTTCTCGTAGCTGGAACATCAGATTTGACGAAACCATAAAGAGTTATGATTTTGTGCAAAATCCTGATGAACCTTGTGTGTACAAGAAGCTTAGTGGGAGCGCCATTGTATTCATCGTGCTTTATGTAGATGACATCCTTATCATTGGGAATGATACAGGGATGATGACCAGTGTGAAGATTTGGCTGTCCCATACCTTTGAGATGAAAGATCCTGGAGAAGCCTCTTACATCTTGGGTCTGAAGCTGTTCAGAAACCGAGAGAAGAGGATATTGGGATTGTCACAACAAGGATACATTAAGAAGATTCTTGAACGATTCCGTATGGATAGTTCCAAGAAAGGATTCCTACCCTTAAGACATGGTATCCACCTGTCTAAAGGAATGGCTCCTCAAACTGTTGAGGAAAAGAAGGCCATGGCTGGATGTCCTTATGCATCAGCCGTAGGAAGCTTAATGTATGCCATGACGTGTACCGGGCCAGATATCTGCCATGCAGTGGGAGTGGTAAGTCGTTACCAATCCTGCTATGGAGAACAACACTGGAATGCAGTAAAGAACATATTCAAATATCTTAGACGGACGCAAGATTACATCTTGGTCTATGGAGATGGTGATCTCCAAGTCTTGGGATATACAGATTCTGACTTCCAATCAGATATTAATGATCGAAAGTCGACATCAGGGTTTGTGTTCCTGTTGAACGATGGTGCTGTGAGCTGGAGAAGCAAGAAGCAGGACACTACGGCAGATTCAACAACAGAAGCCGAATACATTGCCGCATCGGATGCTGCAAAGGAGGCGGTGTGGTTGCGCAAGTTCGTCCAGGAGCTTGGCGTAGTTTCCTCTGATACTCCCATCCCGCTACTCTGTGATAACACGGGAGCCATTGCCCAGGCGAAGGAACCCAGATGGCATCAGAAGAGCAAGCACGTAGAAAGGAAATACCACATCATTAGGGAGATTCAAAAGCGTGGTGACATCATCATCACCAAGGTGGCCTCTGCCGACAACGATGCTGATCCTCTTACCAAACCTATGACACAGAAGGTTTTTGACCAGCATGTAATGAGTATGGGTTTAACGCTTGTTCCTGAATGGTTCTGAGGGCTAGTGGGAGATTGTTAGCAATGTGAGCCCGAGGCGAACCATTCCTACAATAAATGTTATTGTAATAAATGATTTATCAATAAAAGTTATTGATGTTTTGTTTCACTCCCTTTCTGATATTGAATGAATGAATGCACAATAAGGTCCCTCTGTACAATAAGGGTTATGTACCGTGGCCAACTTGATAATCATACAGCTGTTGATTCAATGATTGAATCATAGAGACTGATGCTTGGATGAATATCTAAGGAGTTAGATAGAGGACTCATCAAGCATCATCAATGATTAACAAGTAGTGATCTCCAGTCTGAGTAGGAGATGGCAATCCCATCTCATTAGACTGATATCTGATCGACCTCTTGATGCAGGTCCTCTGCATAGGAATATTGATTCAGAGGTATCAGATTAGTTGAGTCAATGAGTTGACTTAACGAGATCGAGATAACCAAAGACCTACGATGAATACTGTCACATCACAGGCAAACATCCTCTGACCAGAGACATATATATTACTATATGTCTGAGCATGTACATTTGGCAGACCAATAGGTTGATGACCTAATCAAGGTCTATACACCGGCGAGCTGGTGTGCACGTAAGGGCATAGGAGTAATATGATCTCTCAAAGGGATCATACAGGTTCACTTGTGAACCGGGAGACATGAGCTCACTCATGAGGTATTGGGATTGACCAAATTCCATGCATGGTCATCATGCTTTAGAAGCATGATATGAATTTGAAGGTAAGATATATGCTTTGTGAAAGCATATGATCTGTACCATATCCCAAGGACCAAGATTGAGAAACTTAATGATCATACTATGAAGATGACAGTGTAAAAGTGATCTTTATCTTCATGATGATCATGAGTCTTCCAGTATGCAGGATGTGCAGGTATTAAGAATACCTGAAGGGTGATTTGATCATAAACGATTGTATAACCATGACGCTTCCATTCCGAGGGAGTGATGAAACAGGTCTGGATTTTAGTGACTCCTCTCATTAGAGAAGTGAACTAATCTTAGTCCATGTATTGGACATTGATCTGAATGAGATTCAGATGCAATGAGAAGATTAGGTTTACGGTCTTGATTTAATCAAGCATCTATGAGAGGTCCATGGGATCTGTATATGAGATGTGATCTCAATATCCAAGTCACTATACGTGGAACAATACAATCGCCCTGTCCTTATCTCCAAGTATCTGAGGAGAAATAGCATTGTTCTTAAATGGTTTAAGAGCAATTCCATAAGATCTAAGCAAAGAGAAGTTGATAATTAAATGTGATTTAATTATCATAATGTATGAGAAATTATCCAATATAATTAAATGGGATTTAATTATTATGGATAAGAATAATGTGGATAGTAATATCCAATTATTCCTAATATATTATAAATGTGATTTATAATGTATTAAAGAGAGTTAAAAATAATTTATATTAGTAGATTAATTATTAATGTGTATTGGATACACATTGTTTAATTAAATTGAAAATGTAAATTACATTTTGTTTTGGGTTGTGAATTTGATTCACAATATTCCAATGTCAAGATTGCAATATTCCCAAAATTAATTGAGAATTATTTTGGTGAATTAAAATACCAACAAATTGTTGTTGGAAAATAAGTAGAGAGAAAATTAAAGAGAGGTGCAATCTCATGGAACCATGAGATTGCACTCCTCATTAGGAATGAGGGGGGCGGCACTCAATTCCCTTGGGGAATTGGTGGCCGTCCCCTCTTCCAAATAAGGAGAGCATCTCCTTTGCCTTCTCTCTCTCTTATTTGATTGATTTAGATTTGGTATTAATATTTATTTGATTTATCAAATATATTTTATCAAATTAAATCACAAGTTGTTGGCTTTTACCAACAACAATCTTGACCATTGGATTGCCATAAATCAATCTCAACCATTGATTTTATATGACACATGGATTGAGATCCATGGATCCCAAAACCCTATAAATAGAGAGGCACTCTTGGCTCTCTCTTTACACATGCTATTGTAGCAAAACTCTCTCTCTTTCTCTCATACTCGACATCCCTCTCTCCCTCTTCCTCTTGGTGGCCGTCCACCCTAGTGGAGGGAATCGTCGTCGCCCTCGCCTTCGTGCTACCGCTTCGACGCTCTGCGGTTCTCCGTCTACTTCGAGTGCTTCGCCCGCGAAGGAGACGTTCGATCTCGTGCGACGAGATCAGGAGCAACTGTGCTTGGATCAACTTCTTGGATTGCGAGGACACCGCGGTTCATCCCCGCGCTCGCAAGCGATCTCTCCGACGATCAGACTTGAGACAGGAGGTCTCTTCTCTTAGAGACTCGATCAACCACGCTTCAAGAGGTATTGCATTATACTTGTTGTGGTTATAGATGAAACGATCCGAGAATGGTTCTTGGATCATGTGGTTTCATCGAATAAAATTTTAAAATTCCGCTGCACCGAACAACTAGTACGACTAGTCGTTCTTCGTCGTATCCGATACGACGCTCACGCTTCCGTGATGCGCTTGAGGATTTCTCCATATCCTTCACAAAAAAATTGGTTTCAATGATGAAAGTAGATTTCATACCTGCTGGGGCTTTATCTTTATCGACCGACTTCAGGTAATCTGGACAGTTACGCTTCTAGTGCCATGGCTTCTTGCAGTGATAACAAACATCGGCTTTCTTTGATGCTATCAGTGTGAAAGCATTAGAAGATGAGCCAATGCCTTGACTCTTCTTATTTCTCTTCTGGGTCGGGCCCTTCCGAAAACCTTTCTTTCGACCGTGCTTTCCTTTGACCTGGGCAACCATTGCACTGTCAGAGGGGCCATATTTCTTCATTACGTCTTCTATAGACTTTAGTGCATCTAATAGTTCAGAGTTAGTATAATTCACTTTACTCATGTGGAATGTGATTACAAAGCAGTTGAAAGACATAGGGAGTGACAATAGAATGAAGTCAGACTACATATCTACGTCCGTGTTAGTCCCGAGAGTTTTCAGCTCAGATACCTAGACATTTTGAGCACACGATCTCTGACGGAAGTCCCTTACTGCATCTTGCAACGATTAAGCTCTTTCATGATATTATAATGTTGTTTGAGGTTTACATCATCGAATATCTCTTTCAGATTCAACATTATTTCATGGCAAGTGTTTATCTCCACATGTTGCTTTTGAAGAACATTGGATAATGAACCTAGAATATACACACCTAGCATAAACATGATATTCATCGTATTTTTCATTGAACTTCTTTTCTTCCAGTGTCTTAGGATTTGTGTGCTTATTGTCAGTGAGCACATAGCTGATGCGCTCTGCAGAGAGAACAAGCTCCAAATTACAGATCCAATCTGAGTAATTTGATCCGGTCAATTGGTTGACCTCCAGGAGCCTACTAAGTGGGTTGATGGACTTCATTGTCTGAAACTAAGAATGCACTATATTAGAATACATAAGTAATTATATATTTAATATTTAAAGCTTTTATTAAGGATTTTTAATCAAATCAATCTTGCTTTTTCAACTTTCAAAGTTCATTTCCTTAATAACTTTTGAAGCAAAAGATATACTTACTAATATATCTCTGGCAAGATTTGGGATCTCCTTTTCTACCTTAGTTACATCCCAATAATATGAGAAACTGCAACTTGGGTAAAAAAATAGGAATATATTCCACTTTGCAAGTCCAACCTGCATTCCAATTCGATCTTTAACATCTAGGCCCACCACCCCTAAGGTGATGTTGGCCCATTATTAATTGAAACAACCATCAACAGAAATAGCACTCGTTATGCACAATCCAATATCACCCTATAATATGAGGAACTGATGTTGGAGTTACTATGCATACGTCCTTACTCTTTTGAGAAGCAAAGATCTCAATCCAGATGCACTTGTATGCAGGAGCTGTCACTTCGGACATGCATCGCCTACATATAATCCCTAGCGACGGAACCCTTCGCCTTGATGGGAGACCATGGATGTCACTTATGTGATCCTCCATATCATATTCAAATCTAATTAATTACTATGAATCATATTCATATAATTAATTCTTCCAAGGGAAAAAAATTACTCTATTCATAACAGAGTAATTTAATTGGATATAATTCATTTAATAATATTAAATCAATTATCAATCCAATTTAACCAACCAACAAGCTTGATTGTTGAAAGATGGTATAATATCAAAATACGTATTATTCAAATTTTAATAATTAGAAAAATACCCCATGATCCCATCAACATTATCCTTTCCTTACCCGCTGTCATGGTCAATACCAATGGGAGCGGGACAAATCGCTCATGGAGCAACCTGCAACCCAACGCTCCCCGACTAGACACCATATCTGCCTCAGGTCATGATAATGTAATTTGATCATATTGTATTTTGAGATGTTAATTGGAATTTCTATCGAAGTTATACCATATAATATTTATAAATACCATTTTTATTAATATTATAAGGATATTTGCTAAATAAATCTCCTATCCTACTCAAGCAACAAAGTTTTGCATGTAAAGATTGTCTTACAACTATTGTAGGATGATCTAGGGGTTTTCATGAAACATTCCATCAATGGCTAATTATGATTAATCAATTATCTCCACAATTATTAGACATCATAGTTAATTAAGGTAAATTCATAATTTTCATGATTTCCATTGAATAATAAATTTAAGCAAAGAGTTTTGATGATCCAATCATCATCCGACCTATCTCCACTAAAAATGGAATGTCTAGGGTAAATGGAGTCGGATCCGCGTGAAATAAAATCAAGCAGTTTGTTGGTTTGATTATTTACTTAATACAAGTGTTTATTTCATATTAATTGACGGGAAAACATTAAGTAAAATTAATTTTCTTATAGATCTGTGAATACATGCAAAAATAATTTTAGTGGCAGGAACTCTGCAAATCATTTTCATGCACTTTTAGCACCAATAATAGGTTACTGTTTTTGGTACATATTTAGACATTCTAAATATATTTTAATAGCAAAAAAACACGTCCAAATCATGCATAAACAATAGGTTTTTATTTCATTGAAAAAACTAATCCGATTCTTGTATCCAATGCAAAAACAACGAGTCCCACAGATCCAAAACGTGAACCTTATTCATCTAAGGTTTTGGATCTCATTCAAGACCTAACCATGTCTTTGATACCAGTTGAAGAATTATGAAAAAATCCTCAAGCACGTCACGGAAGCATGGGGATCGCATCATATGCGATCGTAAGCGACTAGTCGAACTAGTTGCTTGATGTAATGGGATTTAAAAAAATTTAAATGATGAAACCACATGATACATGAACCATTCGCGAATCATTTCATCTAAACCACATATTAGGTAAAGGAACACTCTTGTAGTGCCGTTGTAATCGAGTCTCTAAGCAAAGAGACCCCCGGTCTCAAGTCTGACCCGACAGTAGAGATGCTTGCGAGTGTGAAGATGAATCGCGTGCTTCTCGCAATCCGAGTTGTTGATCCAAGCAATAGATCTCTTGATCTCGTATCACGAGATCAAATGTATTCTTCACGAACATGACGCATGAAAGGAGACAGACATCCACTAGCGGTCGAGGCGATGGCATAACAGCGATGTGACGAAAAAACCAACCTTCTCTCTAATGTTAGAGTGGGCGACCACTCAAGAGGGGGAGAGAGAGAGAGTTGGTGTGTGATATGAGAATGAGAAAGAGAGAGAAATTTGTTATTCAACAATATAACATTAGAAGGGCAAGGGTGCCTCTTCTTATATAGTATTTTGGGACTCCATGGATCTCAATCTATGGACAACACAAATCCAATGGTTTAGATTGATTTGTGTTTGTTTCAATGGCCATGATTTTTGTTACAAAAATACAACAACAATTAATTTCATTAAATGAAACATATATTGCATAGTCAATACAATTTAATTTCAATAAATCAATTTTGCATTGAGATATAATTTGAAAGAGATAAATCTCTTTCTTAAAGAGGGGGACGACCACTTTATTCCCAATGGGATTTGGTACGCTTCCATCTCCTTCAACTAAGGTGGCTATTTATCTCCAATTAAATTTGCAACAACTATTTGTTGCAAATTTATTAACACAAATAATTCATAATTATTTTATGAATATTACAATCATGTAATTGGAAAATTGTGAATCATATTCACAACCCAAAATAAAATGTAAATTATATTTTCAATTAATTGTATGTGAATCCAATTTACATGAACACTTAATTAACAAATGTAAATTACAATTGTCTCTCTTTAATATATTATAAATCACATTTATAATATATATGAATAATATAGATAGTACTATCCCATTACCCGTATCCTTGATAAATAAATCACATTTAGTTATCCATTTTTCTCAATGCAGGGATATATTAACAACAAAATTATTATTGAACTCTTTCGAGAATAATACGCTTTCTCCGTAGATACTTAGAGATAACGACAGGGCAATTATACGTTCCACGTATAGTGACTTGGATGTTGAGATCATATCTCAAGTCCATATCTTTAGGACCTCCCACAGATGTTTGATTAAATCAAAACCATAGATCTAATCTCATAATTACATCTGAATCTCATTCAGATCAATGTCCAACATTTGGAATGAGATTATATTACATCTCTACTGAGAGGAGTTACTAAAATCCATACCTGTTTCATCACTCCCTTGGTATGGAAGCATCATGGTTATACAATCGTTTATGATTACATCACCCTCAGGTATTTGTAATACTCGTACATCCTGCGTATTAGAAGACCTAGAATAAACTTGATGTTTTTGTTCTCTTTTGGACTGTCACCTCCAGGGTTTTATCATTAAGATTCTCATTCAGTCATTGGGAATCAATATTAATCATATACTTTCTAAAAGCATATATCATACCTACAAAATCTTGTCATGCTTCGTATACAAGATGACCATGCATGGAATTTGATCAGTCCCAATACCTCATGAGTGAGCTCATGTCTTCCGATTCACAAGAGAACCTGTATGATCCCTTTGAGAGATTGTATTACCCATATGCCCTTATATGCATACCAGCTCGCCGATGTGTAGACCTTGATTAGGCCATCAACCTATCGATCTACCAAATGTACATACTCAGACATATAGTAACACATCTGTCTTCGGTCAGAGGATGCATGCCAATATCGTAACACTATACGACATAGGTCTTGGTTATTTCGATCACGTTAAGTCAACTATTTGACCTAACTTATCTGATATCTCCGAATCTCTATTCCTATGCAGAGGACATGCATCAAGAGGTCGGTCCGATATCAACCTTTTAAAGAAGTATTGCCATATCCTTCTCTGCCTAGAGATCATCTATTAACAATCATTTGACGGTGCTTGATGAGTTACCAATCTAACCCTTTAGATATTCATTCAAACCCCAACCTCTATGATTCAACAATTGAATCAACAACTGTATGATTATCAAGATGGGTGATGAATATCCATTTCATCACCTTTATTCTATCATTTTGGCCTTAAAACCCCCAGCAATTGCATGTAAATAGCATCAATTTGTACATAATAGCATTCAATATTTATTGTACATAGAATAAGGTTTTTAATGCTAAAATTATAGAATAAAGAGGAGAAAAGAAAAAGGAATAAAATATTGCAAATATTTTATGACCCGAACCCCGAGACCAAGGCCAGCATGGAATTGGTCGACAAGGAATAAAGTAGAGGGAGATAAGGGCCAATTACACAATAAATTCCTCATTTATTTATTCATCCATCTATGCACTTTTGACACCTATTTTGTATATAATTATACATTCATCGAATTAAGAAATTTTTTACATGAAAGTTGTAGATAATAATGTAAATAAAAATACAAAATTGAGTTTGTGTAAAAATAATACTCAGTGTACATTTTATACACAGAATAAAAAGCCAAAATCTCAACTTCACAGACCCATATCTTGCAAATAAAAACTCCAAATCACCCAAACTCACCTTCAATTGTATATAGCTTTCCAAGAACTATTTAATAAAATTGGTTTCATAATTTTTGGAGTTCATCTGTGAAAGTTAGGTTTTTGGCCCCCATTGTACAGTCTACCTGATTAAAATATTCAATTTATTCATTGTTCATTATTTTTACAAATTTATATTTTTAGAATTTTGTAAATAATGTATACAATACATGTACATATTGAAATTAGAATAAAACCAAAAAGAATTTGTAAAATAAAATAAGTCTATGAAATACATAGACAAAATACCTATGCTGTCTATATGTAAAAAGGGATTTTATTCTTTATTCATCTATATTTTTATAATAATGTAAATATTACATATAAGTTATTAAAAATACAAATACAAAATAAAAACAAATAAAATACATTAAATAAATAAAGTATATATAAAATATAGGTAAAATACCTATAAATATACCTACATATACATATACCCATTTATTAAAAAATGTAAATAAACTTATAAAAATTGAATAAAAATATATTTATTCTCACAAAAATAAGTTATAAATTTATAAAATAAGAAAATAAAATAATAAAATAAAAATAAACAAAATAAAAATAAATACATATAAATATACTTATAAATACATTATTAAAATAAAACCATAATAAAATACATCGAAAAAATAAATAAAAATCATAAATAAATACTAAATTAATTAATAAACATTTTTTATTTTATAAATAAAATCTAATTAAATCATTTATTATGTTTAAAAAGTAAGTCAAATTCGGGCTGATATGGACCAATCAGAGGCCAGGGAATGTTGACCTCCGGTCAACTCCCCCCTGCGCCTCTGACTCCCGTCAGACCTGTCCAGTCCCCCATTTCCCTCCATTTTCCCGCTCGATCTGTTGCTCCTTCGACAACCATCACTTCACGAGATTTATGCCCCGTTCATTGTACATTCACGCCGTTCACTTAGATTGCGTGTACATAGCCTAGATTCTCCGTGATTTGCCGATCAAATAAGGACGCCAACCTTGTTTATAAATAACCCCATCTCCCTCCTTCGCCATTTTGGCCATTTCCCTAGCCCTAGAGCCCCAACCGTCGGCCAAACGTGCATCCAGGTGACAACTGGAGGTCCCCTGATGGTTGTGGAAGCTCGCGGAGGAAGGAGATGCGCCCACGACGGCGCTCCAGCAGTCGTCCTGCTCTCTGGAGTTTTCCAGGTATAAGAGCTACGCATTTATGTTTCTTAGATAGATTTTTATTCTTGCATTTCATTCCCATCTTTTGTTTTGCATTTAGATCGTTAGTGTAGCGTAATTTAGCTAGATCGAAGTTCGCCGAAGCTCCGCTCCGGCGACTTCCCCACCGTGCCCTCGACTGTTTTCCGACCGATACGATCACCCCATTTCATTCCCTTCCAGTTTCTTCATCTCCCAGCCCCCTCTGTCCAACCGGATCCCTCTTGGATTCGCGAATCGAAGCTTCAACTCCGTCGCTCGCCAGAAGCTTCGCCACCTCGCCCATTTTTGTGCTGACAGCTTCAAATCCAGGTCGAGGGTGAAGCCCTTGAGCCATGTGGTCTTTCTGTGAAGGTTTAGTGCGCCATGAAGCGCCAGGAGATGAAATCCAGAGTCGCCGGAGGTACCTAGAGCAACGTTTCTTCATCGAGCTCTCTGTGACGCTCCAGTGTACCTCGGCTCGATCCGACACCTCCAGACGACAGAGGAACCTGCCAGGAAGCTTTTGGGATTCCTTGGAGCAGCAAAGACCGGCAAGAGCGCGAGATCTCGTCGGAAGAAGCTCGCCCCAGCGAGCCTTCTTCCCTGTTCTTCCACGCTAGCCCCCTGACGTTGGATGAAGATCAAGGTCCCAGGTTTGATCACGGACGTCCGATCTCCCAGAGCCTTAGCCGTTGGATCACGTGAGTGATCTAATCTCAGACGTCAGATGTCGAAGCGTCATCGGCTCGCGTGGAGGCGCCATGTGTTTAAGTCACGGCTAGCAGCCGTTGGATGAAGCGCCTTTGGGGGAAAATTTCAGATATGCCCCCCCTTTTTGTATTTATATTTTAATGCTATAAATAAACTTTCACGTTGTAAATAAATTGTAATTTTTGCAGTAGGCCCCCTGTGGTTTTATATTTGCAATTTGGTCCTCCAGCGCCTCACGTGCAGTCCCATGTGAGGCACGTGATTTTTGCACTCTAGCCCTGGCGGTTTTTATAAATTGTAAATGAGTTCCGAAAATAAAAATAAATGTTTATTTCTATAGTTATTTTTGCACGGATGCCCCTGAGAGTTATTTTATTTGCAAAAATGCCCCTACCAGGCTGTTTAACTCTCGTGTCTTTTATCTACTTATTAAAAATACTTATGGTGCTCCTAAAAATTCAGAAAAATTAGGATAGATGCTTCATGTAGTGTTCTTCCACGCCCATATTTTAGTTTACATTTTTTGCATTTTTCCTAATTATTCAAAATGAAAAAGGAGCCCTTTTTATATTGTTTGAATTAGAAAATACAAAAAATTATAAATATTTTTGAAAAATTACAAAAAAATTATATATGGTATATATATATATTGAGTCCAGAAATTAAAAAAAACCTAAAAATAAGAAAAAGAAAAATAAAAAAATCAGAAAGCTCCAAAATCCAACAAAAAATAGAAAACCCTTAAAAATTCCAAAAATATATTTTCCTATTTTATAATTATCTATATATTATTATTAATGTATTAAAAATAATTTGGGTAATTTTGGGAATTATTTTATATTTTTCAAACCCAATTTATGTTCAGCCTAGTTAATTAGTCCATATTGAGGACATTATTTTGGAATTAAAAATACAAAAAAAATTAGAAAATTTCCAAAAAAATAACAAAGAAATATAAAAATATAAAAAGCCCCAAAAAAAAGATATTATATATAATATATTTTGCATATTCATATATTAATATATATATCCATATATTATATTATTTCTCTCTCTCCTCTTATATATATATCTCTTTATATATATACCTATATTCATATAATTAAAAATATAAAGCAAAGAAAATATAAAAAAGGTGAAAATATAAAAACCAAATAAAAATTATAAAAACAAAAATAAAAAAATTATATAAAATCAAAAACCCACAAAAACAATAAGAATTGGACATGATCATTGAATTGAATAATTGTACAACCAAGTTCCCAACATCACCATTCGCCTCCCAGTGTTCGACCTCTACTCATGCTTACACCTATACACATTTGCATGTAGAGTTATAATAAATTTTAACTCCACATTTTTGGACATTCATTGCATATATTATTGTGGGTTAATTGTTGATTGATTTGAAGATTATTGAGCGGTCACCGCATCGACTATTGATCCGCCTTGTGGATTAATACGACCCTTGATTTTCCTATTTCATCAAATGGCGCCGTTGCCGGGGAGGCAACCGATTTTGTATAAATTTTGTGTGGTTTTTAATTCATTTATTTAATTCTTTGCTCATGTCCATTATATATTTGTTTATTTGACTTCTTATTTTTATTGACATTATTTGATTGACTGTTCTGACCCATCTTCTTTCTTTATCTTTGATGCGAGGGACTGCCAAGCGAAGGAGGACCTTCTAGGAGGACCTATGCACCCAAGCAAGGCGGAGTTGGCCCTTCTACGCTGGCCAATAGGAGAGAGCATCAAAAGCAGATGAAGGAGAAATTTTGGATGGCAGTCTCACTTTTGCATTTTATTGTATTATGTATATTTATGTGAGAGAGTGACACTTGAATTGTAATAATACATGACTCTCACAGGTACACTCCGACTCCCGAGGTCCATTGCCCGAGGGATCGTTCCCTTGGAGGCCTCGATGGTTTTGACGCTTTTCTGATTTTATTTTATTTTCATTATTTTCTGTAAATGAGCCTTAGCTATAGGAGTTGCTTGCTCGTAGAGTTAGGTCCAAACACCCTAATATATTTGCATGCACCTATAGTTCGCTTTGGACCTAGATCAAACTCTAAACAGTCGTCTCGCCATCTTCGAGCCTACGCGTCGCGAGCTCACCCTGCCAAGCGCTTCTCCTGAACTCGATGTGTCGAGAGGAGGAGGGGTGAGCCTAGACTGGACTCCTCGCTTGAAGATCGGCGAGCAACTTGTGGTGCTTCACAATAATAACAATTTCTGTACATAGGGCGATTTCTTCGGCTTGCATTTGCATATAGCTTTGGTTTCAAATTCTGTTCTACATCCCGCATGGAGAGAGCTGGAGGCACTGTAAGTCTTCTTACTTAGCATGCATCATTGATTTCCGACTTGCATGGCTTTTCCGATCTTCTCCCTCTGTTTTTGCCAACCTAGGATGCTTAATGGAAATTGGAACCTCGATAGGCACGTGCATTGAAAATACCCCAAAAAAAGTGATAACCTAAATAAAATAGGGACTGTTAACTCTATTGGACCTAAAAATAAAACATAATGGATTTCCTTGTCTTGGGGAGAGCAACCCCCTCATTGAATGCGTTTTAAATTGCTTACGTACACACTAAGGAGTAGAGCCCAAATCCCATCAAGCCTCCTAAGTGTTTGTACAACTTTGTGATTCTCACCTCACTCTAAAACTGAAAAGATAAATGATCGTCACCTGACGGTCTTCACTGTGTTGAGTAGGTGAATTGGGGGTTTGCCTTGTGTTTTGATTGTGACTTGGAGTCCATTATGCTTTTCTTTCATTATTAGAGTAGTAGGTCCCGTCCGTGTGAGTCATGCATTTTTTTATCTTTGAGTCTCTCTACCTCTCTTATACATATGCCTCTTCATATGCATCGAGTCGTGATATTGGCGCTTGAGCTCAATCATTTCTTCGCCAAGTCCTTCGTTTCCCTCTTCTTCACCATCTTCTTCGTATCCACTGTACCATCCCCATCTTCTCCAGTTCGAGGAGAGCCTGCTCTTCGGACCACCATTTTGATGGTGTTCCCGCCCTGTGTGGAACACCCAATTTTGTCTATGTCTCGATCTTCTTGCCCGCCCTCCTTGTCCCCTTTATATCACTCTTCTCTCACTCGTGATATTGGCACGTAAGCTCAATCAGCTTCTCCACTTCATTGTGTTACCCTTCTTATCCATCTTACTCGTTTCCCCCGTATCACCTCTCCCTTTACCCGGGAATGCTGTGCACATCGATAGCCCGCATTGAGGATTCCATGATTACCTTGATTATCTGTGTAAGACGGGCCAATGATGTTGAGGATGCTGAGATTGATTTGGTGGATTTGACTTTGGATACATGCATACGAGCTTATTGAGGATTTTTGACGATGCATGGTCACTAGGTGTGATTCTTTATTGAGGATTTAGATCTCGCACACCGGATTGAGGATGTGATATGATGCAATGATTTGGTGATGATTTCATACGTATTGATTGATCTATCTTTCTTGAGGGTCCATCCATCTTGATTTTGAGGATTGACTGCTTATTCTGATATGGAATGCCTGGTAAAGGTGTGCGGATCCTGCATGATCTCTCATCCTCCTGATTGGACCATCCTTGATCTCCTGACTCTCTGATCCACCCTGGCACTTAGAGAAGTCCTGATGATATGTTGTGCCATCTCAGCCAGGTTTGATTGACCCGAGGGATGTTTTGTGATTGACCTGATTATTTGCTCCCTCGCATGATCTTATGCCCTCCTGTTGATTGATCGATTCACACTATTTCGAGGACCTGAGATTTTATGCCAGCATTCCCATGACCTATATTGAGCTAGCTCGCATCACCTCCCCGAGGACTATCTGCGGGAGGATGCGACAATTTCTAGGACTATGGTTTCATCCACTGCTTAGGTCGCCATTGTGATGGGACCCGGAACCGAGTCAGATGATATGCTTGATTGGCCTCCCCATGTGATTGTGTACCCGACCTGAGGCTAACTGGCTGATCGCTCACCTTGACAGTCCTCGCAAGGACGAGCCTTGATATTACAATTATTCACTTCCTAGTTCATAGCTCTCCGAGGGTTATCTGCGAGAAGCTATGACACATTATAGCTATGATGGTCTCCTCTACTGGTAGGCTGTCTGCCGCCTACCATGACCATATTCTCTAAGGATCCGTCTGATGGATCCGGCTCCTTTGAGCCTTCTCTCTCCTTGACGACCCTCGTAAGGATGAGGTGTACTATGATTATTCATTATGTAGCTCACATCACTTCCCGAGAACTATCTGCGGAAGGCTGTGACACTTTCTTTACGATTGGCTTCACTCACTTCTGGTGCCTCCATTTGTTGAGGCATGAAGTTGATTCGTCTGATATAGGCAGTTGGTCTCCCTTTCTGATTATGCGCTCGATCTGTTGGGGCATGAGACCGACTTGGCTAGGTTCCTTTGAGTCCGCTCTCCTTGATGGTCCTCACAAGGATGAGCTCTTTTCTGATTATTCCTTGACTAGCTCGTAGCTCCCCGAGGGTTATCTGCGGGAGACTATGACATATTTCCGATCTGATTGGTCTCTTCTGTTGGTAGCCGATTTGTCGACTACTGAGATCACTATGTGGGTCCGTCTGATGGACCTGGCTCCTTCGAGCCATTCTCTCTCCTTGACGATCCTCGCAAGGTAGAGACACATTCTGACTATTCTTTGCCTAGATTGCATTACTCTTCGAGGACTATCTGCGGGAGACTGCGACACTCTCTTTACGCTCGGTTCCCACTACTGACTGTGTCTCCGATCTGCGGAGCACGGAATCGAGTCGTCTGATATACATGATTTTGGGTCCCATCCTGAGTTGCCTTTCCGATCTGTGGATCATGGGACCCATCTGATTACACTCCTTTGAGCTTACTCACCTTGACGACCCTCGCAGGGTTGAGCCATGTCCTGCGGTATTTGGTGTGTACTTATGATTTTCGTACCTCACGATCATCGGATACCATGGTGTCTCCTATTCTCTATCTTCCATATCTTTCTGAGACTCTGATTAACCGGAGGACTCTGTACTGTTCCTTCTTCCTCCCGATCTTACTATATCGGCTCTGTTTCCTCATGCTGACCCTTCGAGCCGATTGACTGATTCATGCTACCGGACCCGATATCTGTACTTTCGATCCATTTTACTCCGGTAGCCAACACCCACATGACTGTATATCAGGGTGTCTTTTCACCATCTAACTGCGTCCTCGTTCTCACAGGGAGACGACGACGAGAGTACGATATTCACTTATCAGATCCCATCCTGTACTCCACCAGTTTTTCACCGCTTGTATATATGTGTGCCTTTTTTCATTCTTTCTCCCGCATGTTTTAGTGTGCCCCAGATCTATCGCCATATCTGTGTGTCTACACTTAGGACGTACCTTGTCCTTAGTATAGGGGGGTACACACCGTGTTGTTCTTTCGTCGTTCAGTTTCGTCACTCCTGTTGTTGCCTATACTTAGTGATATCTCACCCTAAGTATAGGGGGAGTGATGCGTATATTCTCCACGATCTTTTCGTCTATCTATATATATCTCTCTTATCTTATTTTCTTCTTTTCTTCTTTTCCTTTTCTATCTTCTGTATCTAAATAAAAGGTGTCGCCCCCTTGGTGTCAGTTTTCTGTACTTAGGATATACTTTGTCCTAAGTATAGGGGGGTGCACCCCTGATTTGTTCATTCTTTGATCTGTTTATTCCCACCCTTGACCCTCCCTGATTTGTGTACAGTCTGCTATACTTAGGATTACTTAATATGAGGACATAGCTCAAGCTAAGTATAGGGGGGTCGTATATACTTTGTATATACTTTAGCCATAACTCGTACTTTCTTATTCTTTTAATAATATGGCTACTAATTCTTTAAAATTCATTACAAAACCTTACTAAAAAGATGTGATTATTCCTCAGATTCTTTTTATATATACTGATTAATAAATTAGGTTAAAAATATTTTGGTAAAATGATTTGAAAAATGGTGTGAACTGTTTGGAAAACTTTTTGTGAAATATTTTCAACCTTTGTAAAAATATTTTGATTGCAAAAATTCTTCTATTTGTGTGAAATAAAGGATTTGAAAATCTATTTGCAAATGATTTCGAAAACATTTTATAAAAATATTTTGAAAAATGTATATATAGTGTTTGCAAAATCTTTGCAAAATGGCTTTCAAATATTTGTAAATATTTGCAAAAATTATTTTGTACTATAGTTTTCAAAATGTTTTCTAAATAAATTTGAGGAATAAAAGCATCTTAATAAATAACATAAAAAATAAAATACATAAAATTCTTTATTAATTGTATATACACCTAAATAAAGCACTTTGTTGAAACCTGTAAATTCTTTAAAATTCTTTAAGTCCTGTAAAATAAAGCGGCATGCCCGTGTAAATAGCTGTATATATTTATTCTTCGAATGCCAAAATTCTTTCTCTGTGTAAAAATTTTCTCTCTTTGTTTTCAAATTCTTTGAAAAATTGCATTATTCTTTGCATATTTGTAAATAGCATTTGCATAGCATTCTTATATTCTTTGATTGAGCTTGATGATTGAACTAGTCCAATAAAGTCGAAGATTGGAGCTTGGTTGGACCTTACCGCACCTAATTGCATTGGAACCTTATGGGAACTAGGTTTAGGGCACTTCAGGTCTATTCAGAATTAATTCTTTGAGAAATCAAGGCTAGGTTCAAGTCACCTCAGTGGACTAACTAGAACTTTTCGAAACACACGTATTACTCTTGTCGGCCGTGACCTAACTTGGACACTTGCACCTTTCATTTGGCTCAACTCAGTTGGAGTGGTGAGGGGGTTAGATTTGCCAATTTGAGACGCACACGGGTGGAAACATTCGTCCTCATCTAGGGAGGGAAGTGCACCCCAACCTGGTCCAGTAGCCATGAGGTCTAACGCCAGGAGAATGTGGGTTGCAATAAAGCTTCAAAAGAGGGATAGTCTTCTGGCTCAAGAGAAAGAACTCCTTATGTAATTGCTACTGTAAATAGTATGTTGAAAAAAAAAATCTCCAAAAAAGTGGACAGGCTTGAAAATAAAATAAAAGTGCCTGCCGGAGAATGTATATATGTTGTATAGAAAATAAGAAAGCTTGAGCATCAAAGTTATACCATGTGAGCCTGTAGCTGGATGACTTGACTACACTGATCTTGCATCCCAGGATAGGTAGCTACACTGGTTACCGTCCATTCTTTTCTCTAACCCTCCTCTTGAGTTGGATGCCACTTGAACTTAGAAGGGAATACCCGCTCCTCAAGGAAAGAGCTGTTGGATTAGGGAATCATTGGGTTGTCATTCTGGAGAAGCTAGTCTCTTTGTCATTTCAGTTGGGGAGAGCCACCATCACTTACACCGTACAAGTCAGCTTCACAGTCATAAGGGTTTACGTATGCTATAGGCTAGTTCTGACCTGGCTATTGAGGTGATTTGAACCGTGTTCTGTGACTCTCGAAGGCTGTTGTGTTTTAAATTTGGTTCCCGATTAGGTGCCGCAAACATTTTCACACCAAGGTCTAACCTGAGCTCCAAACTTTGATTTTGTACAGATGAGTTTAATAATCATGATCAATTTAATTTATTCTTTTTATTCTTTATTTCTGCTTTTTCTTTTCTTCTTATTCTTTATTCTTTTTGTACTTATTGCATAAGGATTTGCTAGGGACTAGCAAAGGCAAGTATAGGGGGTGATGAATCTCCATTTCATCACCTTTATTCTATTATTTTGGCCTTAAAAACCCCAGCAATTGCATGTAAATAACATCAATTTGTACATAATGGCATTCAATATTTATTGCATTTATTGTACATAGAATAAGGTTTTTAATGCCAAAATTATAGAATAAAGAGGAGAAAAGAAAAAAGGAATAAAATATTGCAAATATTTTATGACCCGAACCCCGAGACCAAGGCCAGCATGGAATTGGTCGTCAAGGAATAAAGTAGGGGGAGATAAGGGCCAATTACACAATAAATTCCTCATTTATTTATTCATTCATCTATGCACTTTTGACACCTATTTTGTATATAATTATTCATTGATCAAATAAAGAAATTTTGTACATTAAAGTTGTAGATAATAATGTAAATAAAAATACAAAATTGAGTTTGTGTAAAAATAATACTCAGTGTACATTTTATACACAGAATAAAAAGCCAAAATCTCAACTTCACAGACCCATATCTTGCAAATAAAAACTCCAAATCACTCAAACTCACCTTTAATTGTATATAGCTTTCCAAGAACTATTTAATAAAACTGGTTTCATAATTTTTGGAGTTCATCATTGAAAGTTAGGTTTTTGGCCCCCATTGTACAGTCTACCTGATTAAAATATTCAATTTATTCATTGTTCATTATTTTTACAAATGTATATTTTTAGAATTTTGTAAATAATGTATACAATACATGTACATATTGAAATTAGAATAAAACCAAAAAAAATTTGTAAAATAAAATAAGTCTATGAAATACATAGACAAAATACCTATGCTGTCTATATGTAAAAAGGGATTTTATTCTTTTATTCTTTATTCATCTATATTTTTATAATAATGTAAATATTACATATAAGTTATTAAAAATACAAATACAAAATAAAAACAAATAAAATACATTAAATAAATAAAGTATATATAAAATATAGGTAAAATACCTATAAGTATACCTACATATACATATACCTATTTATTAAAAATGTAAATAAACTTATAAAAATTGAATAAAAATATATATATACTCACAAAAATAAGTTAAAAATTTATAAAATAAGAAAATAAAATAATAAAATAAAAATAAACAAAATAAAAATAAATACATATAAATATACTTATAAATACATTATTAAAATAAAACCATAATAAAATACATTGAAAAAATAAATAAAAATCATAAATAAATACTACATTAATTAATAAACATTTTTTATTTTATAAATAAATCTAATTAAATCATTTATTATGTTTAAAAAATAAGTCAAATTCGGGTTGATATGGACCAATCAGAGTCCAGGGAATGTTGACCTCCGGTCAACTCCCCCCTGCGCCTCTGACTCCCGTCAGACCTGTCCAGTCCCCCTTTTTCCTCCATTTTCCCGCTCGATCGGTTGCTCCTTCGACAACCATCACTTCACGAGATTTATGCCCTGTTCATTGTACATTCACGCCGTTTACTTAGATTGCGTGTATATAGCCTAGATTCTCCGTGATTTGCCGATCAAATAAGGGCGCCGACCTTGTTTATAAATAACCCCATCTCCCTCCTTTGCCATTTTGGCCATTTCCCTAGCCCTAGAGCCCCAACCGTCGGCCAAGCGTGCATCCAGGTGACAGTTGGAGGTCCCCTGATGGTTGTGGAAGCTCGCGGAGGAAGGAGATGTGCCCACGGCGGCGCTCCGGCAGTCGTCCTGCTCCCTGGGAGTTTTCCAGGTATAAGAGCTGCGCATTTATGTTTCTTAGATAGATTTTTATTCCTGCATTTCATTCCCGTCTTTTGTTTTGCATTTAGATCGTTAGTGCAGCGTAATTTAGCTAGATCGAAGTTCGCCAGAGATCCGCTCCGGCGACTTCCCCACCGTGCCCTCGACTGTTTTCGACCGCTACGATCACCCCATTTCATTCCCTTCCAGTTTCTTCATCTCCCAACCCCCTCTGTCCAACCGGATCCTCTTGGATTCGCGAACCGAAGCTTCAACTCCGCCGCTCGCCGGAAGCTTCGCCACCTCGCCCATTTTTGTGCTGACAGCTTCAAATCCAGGTCGAGGGTGAAGCCCTCGAGCCATGTGGTCTTTCTGTGCAGGTTTAGTGCGCCAAGAAGCGCCAGGAGACGAAATCCAGAGTCGCCGGAGGTACCTGGAGCAACATTTCTTCATCGAGCTCTCAGTGACGCTCCAGTGTACCTCAGCTCGATCCGACACCTCCAGACGACAGAGGAACCTGCCAGGAAGCTTTTGGGATTCCTTGGAGCAGCAAAGACTGGCAGGAGCACGAGATCTCGTCGGAAGAAGTTCGTCCCGGCGAGCCTTCTTCCTTGTTCTTCCACGCTAGCCCCCTGCCGTTGGATGAAGATCAAGGTCCCAGGTTTAATCACGGACGTCCGATCTCCCAGAGCCTTAGCCGTTGGATCACATGAGTGATCTAATCTCAGACGTCAGATGTCAAAGCGTCATCGGCTCACGTGGAGGCGCCACGTGTTTAAGTCACGCCTAGCAGCCGTTGGATGAAGCGCCTTTGGGGGTAAATTTCAGATACGCCCCCCGCCTTTTTGTATTTATTTTTTAATGCTATAAATAAACTTTCACGTTGTAAATAAATTGTAATTTTTGCAGTAGGCCCCCTGTGGTTTTTATAATTGCAATTTGGTCCTCTAGCGCCTCACGTGCAGTCCCACGTGAGGCGTGTTATTTTTGGCACTCTAGCCCTGGCGATTTTTGTAAATTGTAAATGAGTTCCGAAAATAAAAATAAATGTTTATTTCTGTAGTGATTTTTGCACGGATGCCCCTGAGAGTTATTTTATTTGCAAAAATGCCCCTGTCAGGCTGTTTAACTCTCGTGTCTTTTATCTACTTATTAATAATACCTATGGTGCTCCTAAAAATTCAGAAAAATTAGGATAGATGCTTTATGTAGTGTTCTTCCACGCCCATATTTTAGTTTACATTTTTGCATTTTTCCTAATTATTCAAATGAAGAAGGAGCCCTTTTTGTACTGTTTGAATTAGAAAATACAAAAAAATTATAAAATGTTTTTGAAAAATTACAAAAAAATTATATATGGTATATATATATATTGAGTCCACAAATTAAAAAAAAACTAAAAATAAGAGAAAGAAAAATAAAAAAAATCAGAAAGCTCCAAAATCCAACAAAAAAATAGAAAAACCCTTAAAAAATTCCAAAAATATGTTTTCCTATTTTATAATTATCTATATATTATTAGTAATGTATTAAAAATAATTTGGGGAATTTGGGGAATTATTTTATATTTTTCAAACCCAAATTATGTTCGGCCTAGTTAATTAGTCCATATTGAGGACATTATTTGGAATTAAAAATAAAAAAAAATTAGAAAATTTCCAAAAAAATAACAAAAAAATATAAAAATATAAAAAGCCCCCCAAAAAAGATATTATATATAATATATTTTGCATATTCATATATTAATATATATATCCATATATTATATTACTTCTCTCTCTCCTCTTATATATATATCTCTTTATATATATACACCTATATTTATATAAATTAAAATTTAAAACAAAGAAAATATAAAAAAGGTGAAAATAAAAAATTCAAATAAAAATTATAAAAACAAAAATAAAAAAATTATAAAAATAAAAAACCCACAAAAACAATAAGAATTGGACATGATCATTGAATTGAATAATTGTACAACCAAGTTCCCCACATCACCATTCGCCTCCCAGTGTTCGACCTCTACTCATGCTTACACCTATACACATTTGCATGTAGAGTTATAATAAATTTTAACTCCACATTTTTGGACATTCATTGCATATATTATTGTGGGTTAATTGTTGATTGATTTGAGGATTATTGAGTGGTCACCGCATCGACTATTGATCCGCCTTGTGGATTAATACGGCACTTAATTTTCCTCTTTCATCAATGGCAATGGTGCATAACCCTTAATTGTACGAAGGGACCTTATAGTTCATTCAATCATTTATTCTCAGACAAGGAGTGAAAAATAAACCAATAACTTTTATTAATATATTAAATATTACAATAACATTTATTGTAGAAATGGTTCGCCTCGGTCTCATATTGCTAACATGGAGATCACTTAATCTTCATCTCACTTCACCTTTGGACTCTACTCCCAGAAGGAGGAACCTGAAGTCTTCTCTACCTCCTTTATCATTCTCACCACCACTCCTTCTGGTCATTCTACCCATTCTTCTATTGCTTCTTCATTCCCATCTATTGACCTCTCATCTTCTACTTCAAGTATGACGATAGACGAGCCAACAGAGAATAATTTGTTGGAAAGAGTGATGCGCCAACTTGAGGTTACAAATGATAGACAAGTAAGGATCAAATAAAGAATGGGCATCGATGAAGTACAACCTAGGCCCATGTAAGAAAGGCACGATCCAATGTAACGTATCATTATGCCTTGGAATAGACTCATGGAGGAAGTAAGAAATTTGGTCATCAAGCCCTCCATTATCTCCCTCCTTCGCACCTTTCGAGGAGAAAACGTAGAAGATCCCTACCAACACATACAAGACTTTTTGGCCATCTGTGACATTGTTCACATTCAGAATGTGAACCACGATTGTGTCCTCCTTAAGGCCTTCCCTTTCTCTCTTAAAGATAAAGCAATCCAATGGCCAAGAAGTTATGGGGTACCTATCAAAACTTGGAACAAATTGAAAGGGAATTCTTAAATACTTGCCAATCAGAAAAACAAATGCTATTTGCTATGAAATCTCTTCTTTCTCCATGTCCCCAATGAGATTTCCATGAAGCATGGGAAAGATACAGTGAGTGGTTGCGCATATGCCCTCGTCATGGATTGGACAAGTGGAAATTAGTATAGATTTTTTACAAGGGCACGACTGAGAAACATAAGATTTCAGTTGATGGTACATGTATGAGGAGGGTATCTTATGAATGATGGGGCATTTAAGTTGGACCTTTATGAACGAATGGCATATACATCAATGAGCAAGGCCTCCTTGGACCAATACGACCGCTATAAGCAACCTATAGGAAAGGTTGAGGAAGTTGAAAGCCAAGTATCTGATCACTTACTAATTTCCTATCGTTTTGATAAACCTGAACTCGCATAAAAAGCTGGACAACATGGGGAAAGACAACATATGGGATCACTCATAATGTGACCAGGATGCTTGCCATTCCTCAAGAAAAAAAATCAAAACCTGAGCGGGTCTATTGGGTGACTGAACCAATTTAGAGGTTCAGACCACCAATTGGAAACAAGGCGCATCTAGAGAAGGACTAAGGGTGGAGAACACATCCAAAATTTTCTTGGAGGAACCATAATGCAAAATCGTATCCTCCTCCCAACAACTTTTAAGGAAGATATCTTCCTAATCCCCCTCAGAATCCCCAACCTCCTTACTACAACCAAGCCCCCTCTTCTCCCATACACTCCGAGTTTTCTAAGGCTAGTTCCCAGCTTGCTTCACACACGGGGGCACAACCCCTTTCCAATGATATGAGCATTCTGATGGATATGATGCAAGAGCTAAAGGATAATATGGACAAGAGTAACGAAGAAAACTCAAAGAAATTTGTTGAAGTTGGGTCCTATCTCCTTGCTCTTTCGCCTCAAGTTGTTGCTACCCGACTCCATCTAGTCAGCCAGCCGAAAAGCTTGCGCTAAAAGGATCAGTGACATTCAGAACCGAGGAAGCTCGAGTAAAGACTCAACGAATGTAGTTGTAACCAGAGGAGCAAAAAGCCTAATTGAACCAGACCTTCCCTCTACCCCATAGGATACAGTTGAAGATGAAGGTCAAATTCCAGAAGATGTAGAGGATTGCTATTTTCACCCTATCCCTGGTGAGACTTCTCTCACAAAACCCCAAGTTACCACCATTCTCCTCTCTCCTTACCCTACCAAAACTCGACACTATTCCCTTCCCTGTAGCACTTCACCCAAAAATGAATCTAAGATCTACAATTTTGGACCCTGAGCTAGAGAAGTTGTTATCTAACATTGTGATTGAAATCCCTCTCCCTAAGACCTTTGAGCAAGTTCATGCCTACTTAAAGTACCTAAAAGAAAAATGCACTCACAGAAGGAGACCAATGAAGAGAATGAACTCTGAGAAGGAAGTTGAGACTCACGTGCTCCCTAAGGCCACATCCAATGCCATTTCATCTCTCCTTCCTCGCAAAATGAAAGATCTTGGGGTACCTTTGGTGCGATGCACCACTGGTGACTTAACCTTTGAGCGCACCTTATTGGATAGTGATGCCTCAACCAACTTCCTTCTTGTTGTCATGTTGAGGCAGTTTGATTTTGGAAAGCTGAAATTGGTCTCAATGATTCTGCAGATGGAAGATCGTTTAGTAAAGAGGTGTGAGGGATTTTGAAGGATGTAATAGTTACCATCCAAGGGAAGTAGTCCCCAGTTGACTTTGTCGTGATGGATATGGATGCAGGATGTACCTTGGCCCAAAATCCTATCATTTTGGGAAGTCCCTTCCTCTCAACTGCCAAGGGTCGCAAAAAAGGCATAGTTGAATTCAAGGTCAATGATGAGTCCATCCCTGTTGACCTTATCATCCCCACAACCTCGGATTCTAATGAAAAATGTCGGTGGATCAAAGAATTCTCATATTCAACTTCCGAGGAGGACATTGCTCACATCTCTTCTGATTCTCTAAGCACTACCTTGACCATGACTGAGGATAAAGAGCACATTGTTGACGCTGATGCTTGGGTTGAGTTGCTAGACACAACCTCAGCCTCTTAGGACCAAACCATCAACAACTTGGATATAGCTTGGGACACCCTAGATGAAGACTTGTATGATCTCTCTTCCATGGCGATCCCCATGATGAGACCACCATTTGAGACAATTGTACATGAAGAACTAGTGATGCCAAAAATCTTCCAGATAGCGACTTCACTTGTTTCACAAGAACTGTAGCCTATATGTTAACCGAGATTGAGAAAGACTTGAGGGCACAACTACACAGACAAGGTGGTCGCTGTAAGCATGCACAACTTCCCACGAATATGATGATTCAAGGTGGAATTACACATATACACCTCCTCCTTCAGGATAGAATTGTTATTGATTCTATGAATGAATGGGTCCAAACTCTAAGCAATCGACCCAATACATTTTCTTTACACCATGATTCTTCCCTTCCTCCCCTATCTCTGATCTCTGCAATTAATAATGTCATCTCGCAACACCCCATTTCTGAGTTGTCATCCTTTTCTAAGATATTGAATAAACTAAGCACTATTCCCAAGGTGAACCTAAAACCTCTGCCCAAGGATCTGAAGTACATATTCTTGGGATCAAATCAGACTCTTCTTGTGATTATTAATATCAATTTGGAAGACCAACAAGAAGCAAGATTAATTGAAATTCTCAAAAGAAATTCAAGGGCTATTGGATGGACAATTTCAAACCTATGAGGAATGAGCCTCTCATATTGCACTCATCATTTTTTTATGGAAAACAATGCAGAAACCTAACGTGAACCATAGAGACGACTAAACCCTAACTTGTGTGAGGTTGTTAAGAACGAGATTTGTAAATGGATGAGTGCATGGATAATCTTCCTGATTTCTGATAGTAAATGGACGAGCCCCCTTCATGTGGTTCCAAAGAAGGCTGGCTTAACTATGGTCCAAAACAACTGAGGGGAAGACATCTCCACATGTATTGCCACTTCTTGGTGGGTATGTATTGATTATAGGATGCTTAACAAAAAAATCAAGAAAAAACATTTTCCTCTCCCTTTCATTTACCAAATCATATAAAGACTTGTGAGAAATGAATTCTTTTGCTTCCTAGATGGTTACTCATGGCATAATCAAGTCGCAGTCGCTCCAAACGACCAAGAAAAGACGATGTTCACCTGTCCATTCAGGACGTTCGCATTTGCAACACCCCAATTACAAAGATGTATGCTGCAATTTTTGCAAACATTGTGGATAATTTTAAGGAAGTCTTTATGGATGATTTTCTGTCTTTGGTGACTCCTTTGATGAAACCATTGGATTCTTGGATAAGGTCCATCAAAAGTGCATCGATGTAAATCTTGTTCTAACTTGGGAGATGAGAATATGTGATTCATCACTCTAAAAGATGGAAATTGAGCTTTGTTCCCAAGTATCTAGCAGCTTTTAATTACCTATTTTTCATTATTATCATTCACATACTTGCATTAAATATTTGGGAGATGAGAATAAGATTTGCATTTTAGCATGCATAATTGCATTAAATAAGAAGCCTAAAAACCCTTGTAAATTATCACCTGTAATTACCCTAACTTCTCCTATTTTTAATCATTTTCCTCTAACTCAAAACCAAATAAAATGAAATTTATTTTGTATATATACTAATTCTGACAAAGGAAAAATACCAAAAAATACTAACATGTATATTTGCCCAATAAAACCCAAACCCTAGTTTTGAGATAAAAAGACGTAAAAGTGAATATCTCTCTCATACAGTCTCCTTTTGGTCCCTACTCACTTTTGAATTAATGTACGTTAAGTTATCTACAAAACAAGACCAAATTCAAAAGAATTGGAGTTCATATGTGAAACTTGGGTTTTGGAGCTTCATTGTATATTGCATAGATTGACTAATTTGACCTTATTATTTTATGTATAAAAATAATCCTATTTGATTTATTTATTTTTCATTTATTTAATTTGATTTATTTTTTAATAAAAGGCAAAAATCCAAATAGAAACCGAAGCAAAAATCAAAGAAAATAAATCACTCCGAGTCTATATATAGAGTCTGTATATAACCCTCTGATTTTATTTATTTATTTTCTAAGTTGATAAATAATACAAAAAAATGATTAAGTTATACATATTTATTTTATATTTTATATATTTTTTGACTTTTACTTATTTAAAATTACAAAAAATGCAAAATACAAAAATTCACTATTTTATATCTATAGAGCACCATCAAAAATATTTTTTGTACATACGGTCTCTTTTGGTTTTGGATCCTTCACAAAAGTAGTGGATCTCGCCGAGAAGAACAACTTTGATGTAGATCACTTTTGATTTGACTTTGTTTTCTATTTCTTTTTAAATTTTCTTTTGATTTAATTTTTGAATTTTCTGGGAGTGATATGTGGTAGCTCCCGGAGCCGCCACGTGTCACCCCCTTTTATTTTCTTTTTATTTATTTAGTAATTTATTTATCATGTTATTTATTATTTAAATTATTATTTAATTTTATTTTATTTTACCTTCCACGTGGCCGCTCCTCTGCATGCTACGTACCCCCTTTTTCTTCCCCCTGCATCTCCCACCGCCCGTTAACTGCACCACGCCCGTCTCCTGTGACCAACAACCTCGCCAACTGCTGCACTTGTTTTGCACCTTGACCCAACCTCCTTCCCTCCTTTCTTGCTACCTCTGCGCCCTCTCCTCCATGATTTCCATCACCTCCTGCGCTGACTCGTTCGCTCGCAGCCATCGCCGCCACCTCCCCGACTTTGATGGAAGCCCTAACTGCCCTTCCATAAAATCACATCTCCTCCAGCCACGCTGCCTATCTTCCATTTTCCTAAATTAGGATAGAGAGAGAGAGAGCTCAGGATCTTGTACACTAGTGGCAATGGTGCATTTTCCCCCTTTGAGCGATGACCCTCTTCCTTGCCGGCGAGATCCAAGGGTCTTGCCCTTACCACAACTCCTCCACGAAGATGCTAGAGCTCAAGCCTCACCGTGCTCTTGAGTGACGATCCTGGACATTGGCTCCTTGCCTTGGCCATTTCCCTTAGGCGACTCACCCACCTTCCATGTATATCCTATCTTCTTTCCTTCTTCTTTCCCTCCTCTCTCTTTTTTACCAAATCATCCTCGAGCTACTGACCGCTAATTTTGCTTCCCTCCAATCAACTCAGCTCAGTTCATTGCATTCACGCTCCACCATCATCGGCTACCTCACACCAATGCCCATGTTTGCTCACGTTGACTGCCCTCGAAAGAGGGGCGTGCTCGACCCACTCCAGCAGCCCCTCTTCTGCCTAGAGCTCCACCACGCCTTCGACCAGCTTCGCTCCTCCTTGGTCGCACCGCCCTCGGCATATATCATCAATCGTGCGCCTCCTGCTCTTTGCGCTAGCTCTGCACCATCGAGGATCGGTCTCAACCCAAGATCCACCACCCTCAGGGCTTGAGCCTCCGCTGTCCACAACACATTGTCGTGCACCATCGACCACCAGAGCCTCTCCCATGCATCGCCTAAGGTCCAATCTCTCCTCTGTTATCGAGCAACATCTCCAGCGTCGACAGTCGCCATCCATCAGAATCCATACGACACTCCCGCTCACACTTTCAAGCTAGACACCAACCCACTATAGAGCCTTGAGGTTCGAATAAGACAAAGCATCATGTTGCGGTCGTGTGGAGCTTCGGTGCTCCATGCCTCAGCCTTTGCTCCAAGACGCCCTAGTCTCCTGTCGTCACCACATGGAGCATTGGGGCTTCGAACCTCAGCCCCTCCGCCCGAGCCTCCAAACACACATGCTTGATGAATCTTTGATTTATCATCACTACATTCCTTAATTATTCTCTGATCATGAACAAATCAATAAAATGCATGATTAATTCTCTATATTAGCAATTGACCCTCTTTATGTAATTATCCCTAATTATTATATAAATTAACCTCTTTTATTTCTCTTTATTTTTCTCATTTTATTTCCTATTAAAAATTCCAAAAATTTATATTAAATATTGTAGATATTTATTTGGTTTTAAAAATAAATTAAAAAGACAAAAATCACAAACAATTAAAATGCGGTGTTTTTATCTATTAAAAATACTCTCCAAATTTTTGATTTGTGTATTTAATGTTTTTTGGATTTTTGTCCAACATGAAACTTGTAGATCTCCTTGAGATCTACAACTTTCATGTTTTGGTTTTTTTCTAATTCTTCTTCTTCTTTATTTCTTTTGTATATTTTCCTCATTTTCCTATTTCTTAATAAATTGATTGGGCCATGTGGCGCTCTCTGGAGCCGCCACGCAGTCCAACTCTTTACCTACCACCCAGTGCCTTCTAGGACCGTCTTATCCAAACCCATGCCTCATCTCCACTGTCCCTCTCTACTCCTCTCACAACCCTTGGATCAACAACCCTCTGATCTAATTTCTACCGCCTACTCCCTCCTTAAACTCAACCGTCAGATAGCATCACATCCAATGGCTTATCACCATCCACTCCATCTTCTCTCTTCCCCACTATTGGATGAAGTCCCAGTTCTCATCCTAGCTATCACTTTGTGCCACGACTACCATCGTAGGATCAGATCCCCTGTTGATTCCCGTCCTTGCATCATGCTCCTCTCCTGGCCATTGGATCGCAAAATCCAACAATCCAGTCGCTTTCTTCCTCCTCCAAACATCCCCCTCTCTCCTACGAAATCCTCGCAGGTCGCTCTCCCCTTCCATTTTTAGCACCCCCTCCTTGCCACTCCTCCACAACATAACCTGTCCCCCACATAGCCCTAAGACCTGCCATCTTTTCCCAACCATCACTCCCCCTAGATCCTATTTTACAGCTAATGTTGGCCGCTTCAATCCACCCCCACCATTGTAACAACCAAAGTCTCTCCTTAAAAAAACCCCACTCCGCCTCCTTGACACCTTGTACAGCATTACATGGGCTATGACAGAGCTCCCCTCCGCATCCCTATGACAGACGGAGGTCGGATTGAAGGGCAAAGATGGCCTCCTTTGCCCAGGTGTGACCCTTGGCTTCCCTGACCAAGTCACGATGCCTTAGTTGCCGTTGAGCACCATGCTCCAGCTGAGCATGTCGTACGATGACCTGAGATTCTCTAGATCTCAGCCTAGGTCGCATCCTATGCTATTCTTCATCTTCGATTTGGTCAATACTTCTCCTTCTTTATCTTTGCTTTTTCTTCCCTCTTATTCCGACGAACACACTTCGTCCCCCTTCCAATTGATCGTACCTCGAGCTCCTCTGCAACCCATTCATCTTCGCCGACCGACCCTTCATTGTCTCCATCCTCTGCAATCCCGTCAACTCCAAGCATTCTCCTCCACCAAAGGCAGAGGAGGACATGCTCGAGGCTCCGCCTTCTTCACCCCGCAAGCCAGCCATTCACCGTACTACACTTCGGCTATCTCCATCTAACCCTTGCAGGTTAAAGATCCATTGGTTAGATGCCTCAGAGGAGATCCTCCTCCGACGAGCATTCACCACACAACCTTGTCGATATCCACCAGCACCTCCTCAACAGGACAACTTCTTCGCCTGACGACCAGGAAGATTCCCTGGCCGTCAAGCTTTGTGAAGGATCCAGGAAGAGGAGATGGCCCCTCACTGGAGGCACATTATCACCACCATCTTTGTGGCAGAGCAAGCATACCAGGAAGAGCAGATACCATTGGATGACACCTACTCGGCAGCCATCCAACGACCCAGATGCAGCCACGTCAGCCTCGCCAAATCCATAGGGCTCAGCGGAGTCGAGCCACCTCCAAGGCACCTCATGCCGACACATGGCCCGAGGCACCTACACTGACCCTCATCCTCCTTCAGGCTGGGCATTTTACAGTCCTACCTCACCTCATATCAATAATTGAAAAAAGACCCTTCCCAAGCGCGTGTGCCTCATGTGCATGCTTGGGAAATTTATACAAGAGCTCTGCCAGTTTTTTATAATTGCATTTATGCCATGTTAGGGACCTTTTTGCATGTTTTCACATTTTATTCTCTATGTTTTATTGTAATTATGCCCTTACACTCTTTTCTCAATATCTTGAGCATATAAACTCCAAATCTAATGATTTCAGTTTCATTTTATTGTTAATTTGATGTTATTCATAATGGCATTATTATTTAATTGATTTGATGAATAATTTTATATGATATATTTTAAATGATTCATGTATCAGCTGCTTGCCAAATAATTTCATTAATTAATGTTATGCCTCAATTGATATTGAAATCGACTTACTTTGATTGCTCATTGGTTGGCTTATTTTCAGGACATATTTTTGCTTGCATCATCATATCACATTGCATATCATCTTGCATCTTTTTAAACTGTTAACAAATAGATAAAAATGCTTAATGTTAATTATTCCATGCATCACATATCTCTGTATATACATCATATTTGTTTTGCATAAAAATAAATAAAAATTTGCATGGTACATGTCCATTGTTCATTGCATTGGATTACATAATACACCATATTTTAATGTTTAAAAATCAATAAAAATGCTTTCTTTGCATGCATTCATACATGTTATTCATTGCATCCTTGTATTGCATGCTTGTCTTTGTATTATTCCATGCATATTATTTTTGTGTGCATTCTGTTAATAATTAATTCTTGATTAATCGATGAGGAGGATCGTGTCCCTATGTTTGACCTTGGTATACTTACCAAGTAAACAATTCATCGCCACATATTCAAGTTTGCGGTTGATTCTGCTTAGATCCGAAATAACCTCATGTGCTACGGCAATAATAACTGAAGGTTCATGTGTCTGGGTTTAAGCAGATCCATCTTGAATTCCTGAATCCATGATGATAGCATGAGGTTTATTGAACACCCACTATCAGGCAAGGTTCACTCAAAATCTTGCTAAAAATTTCGCATCTGATTAGGGGTGCTCCCTTGTATTTCTTCTTCGTGGGAGATCATTGATAGCATTCATAGTGGCCATGGTCAGAATGTGCATTTCGGCTCTAACGCATCTGTTTTTACAGCTCTGATGGTCTAATGTACACGCCTACTCCAAACCTTTCTTTACCGCTGGTATGTATTCTAAGGCCTTCATCAATGGCATCTCTAAAACAAGATTCTGAATTATTTCCACAACCTGGTCGGGCAATGCATTTTTCAAATTTTTTATTTTTTTTGGAGTTTTTGATTGCATCAGAAAAAGGAATATGTATGGAAGGAAATACATTGTTCTTAGTTACATTATTATTTACAAATAATCATCTAGAGGAAGAGCAGTCATCCAAAACATGCAAAAATGCATCTACATGAGCTTCTTCTTCATCGGCTGGCTCTGGAGTTGTTGCTGGTGGTGGCTCCTCCCGTGCTGGTTTTGCTTGGCTTCGACTCTTATTGTCTTTTTGAAGCTTTTCATTTTGCTGATTTTTTTTTGTAATTTTTGCTGATGGTGGTGGTGGACTGGTGCTACTCCTCCATCATCTTCTTCTTCACCAAGTTCTACTGATGGTCTGGATGATGCAGAAGATGACTACTTGCCAGAAGATGCTTTATTCTTGCTATTTTGTGCGGTAGAAGGCTATAATGTCCTATCGCTCCTGAGAGTCACAACATTAGATAAACCAAAAAATCTGAAATACCTGACATTATGGTATTCGATGGTTCATCACAAACTACCCGCTCCTTTCACTTGAAGTTGTTGGGGTTGGCCTCCACCTGCATTGGAATAGGAGTCTTGGTTGCAGTGAGGTCATCAAACTTCTGGCTCATCTATGCTAGGCTTTTCACTAGCTGAGCCGAGCAATCAAGAGCTGGGTTCACAAAATGCAACCTCAGGTTCAACGTATTGCCCAGATTGAGAGTGATAATGCTGTGGAGGCTGCAAATGAGAGTACTTATTATTATTATTATTATACTGATGAGAATGCTGGTAATACTGAGGAGGAGGAGGAGGATATTGGTTCTTGAAGCAGTTGCGTAATTGTTATGCGACTGATACTAGAAGTATACGAGCTACTGGGAATGATAATGATGTTTTTGAGTATTCTGATAAGGTGGAGACTTGTGTAGTGGCTGCTGGACAAACTTCCCACAGGAAGACCGATGATACGATCGAATTGCAGAGGAATGGCCCTGCTGTTGTCCGCCTGGACGAGCTAGTTGTGCATCATTATTCCAGATGCTGTTCACCTTTTGGAATTGGGGCATAGATGGAAAAAATGAATCCATATAAGATGGGAGCTGGGGCTTGAGCTGGTAAATGATAATTTGCTGCTACGATGGTTGTGATGGTGCCTAGTCCGGAGCATGCACATAGTATACGTGCTAGAACTAAGGCTGCCCTGAACTTGGATGAGGATGCTGTGGAAATGGTGGCTTATTCTGCTTAGCGGGAGTTGAAGCTGATGGGCTCGTAGAAACTGCACTGATGGTGCTAACCAGCTACCCTAACTGCTTGGTAATTTTATCCAACTTTTCCAGGTGTTAGGTTCTCTGTTCGATCATAGATAATTTTTCCAAGTCCTGTGATCACTTCTCAATAATATTAACCTTGGATAAGTGGCTTCCAATAATGCTCAAATGGGAGATCTCATCCATGTCCGCTTCATGTGATGTTGCCATATTGACAGGCTTGTGGTGGATTTGTAGCTAGCGCTGATATGCACGTGATGAGGATAATGTAGCCTCTCCTTCGGCCATTTCTTCAAATATCCGCCATATCACATCCTCATCCTTATTGAAATGAGATCTGCCACAAGCAACATCAACATGCCTCTGGTTTTCTTGTGTCGAGCCCCCCGAAGAAATGTTGGACCAAGCTGGTTTGAGGAATGTCGTGACAGGGGGCACTTCTCTTGCAAGTCTTTAAACCTCTCAAAGGCTTCGCTAATAGACTCGTGCGATCCTTGGGAGAAGTTGCAAATACTAGAACACATCTGGTTGAGACGACCAAGAGGGTAGAATTTGTGGATGAACACACACTTAAGTTCCTCCCAGGTCGTCATTACCTTTCCCAGATGATTCACCCAGTATAAAGCCTTGTCTTGAAGGCTGAATGGGAATACAATCATGTTAACTACACCTAATGGGATGTTAGGGTAGTGTGTGGTACCACATATGAGAGAAAATTACTGGAGATGGATGTATGGTTCCTCGTTCGTATTCCCATGGAATGAGGGTAGAATAGATAAGAGCTATGGTTTCAGCTCAAAATAGGCATGGATTTGAGGGATTTGGATCCACTCTATTACTTGGCTAGTGCCAGGGTTATATGTCTCCTTCAATGTAGGCTTTGAAGCCTCTCTTCTTGGCTCATCGTCCCCTCTATGGGGTCCATCTCTTGGCTCTTCATTCTCTCCTCCTTCTCTACTATTCTCTCTATCTCTCCTCAAGTTATTAAGCATATCTGTAAAGGCGACCTAGGCAAGAGCCTGATCTGTAAGTTGCTGCTGGATGGATTGTATAGAAGCAAGCAATTATGCATTGATGGTGTTCTGATCCAGCTGAGAGCCCTGATTTGGCTGTTGTGGTCCCTTCCCTTTTCCCTAAGGAGCCATCTCTGAATAATACTTGGAGAAATTGATGTACATGGGGTCTAGGTTCGGTTCTTGATCATCACATTCAAATGTACCCCGATCAGTTCGGTGTTATGCACTAGATGAAAAGATGAGTTTGTGATGAATCTGCGATTCATCATCTTTATTCATTTATTTCAGCTTAAAATCCCTTATAAAACATCTGTATACAATACTAACTCCATGTTCTTACTAATTTGCATTTGTATGTAAATATTTTATATTTGTATATTATTTTAACCTAAAATAAATAAATAAAGAAGGAAAGGAAAAATAAAGACAAGAAAAGAAGACTGTATATATGTAATAGATACAGGCTGACCTGAACCCTAAGAGAAGGTCAAGACTTGACCAGATCGACCAGGAATAAAGTAGGGGGGATATGATCCTTAATCAGAAACTCCAAAAAAAAGTGTGCTGTGTATATTTGTATACTACACTATTTTATTTGTACATAAATTGACCTAAAACAAAATAATTTTCAAAATAAAAGTTGTAAATAAAAATATGTCCTAAATAATAAAAATAATTGCACAATCAAATCATGTACAGAATAAAAGCAACCACACTTGGAAAAAGCCACTAAGCGATAATTGAAACACCAATTCCGACTCCATATGAACTCAAATTGAAACCCACTTCCATTATATTCTAAATTAAATTATCTTTAAAATGGTTGTGATTTCATAATTTTTGGAGTTATGGGTGAAAAGTTGATTTTATGGGGTGGTTTGTGCAATTTTTCCATGTATTTTTTACATATTGTATTTGTAGATATTTGTAAATATTTTTACTAATTATTTAAAATAAAAATAAAAAAAATAAAAATTTTAAAATAAAAAAACTAATTTGCTTATTTACCCATGTATATGATGTCATATATGTATATAGCATATGTATAGAGTTACTTTTCTAAACTAACTACCTCAAAAAATAAAAAAAATTAACAATTATTTTTTCAAATAAATAAAGTGACGAAAATAAAAAAAACTAGTTAATTTTTGTAAATATTTTTTAACACTAATATCTCTCTTTATCTTTATCTCATTTGTTTTTCTCTCTTATCTCTTATCTTCATTCAAAATTTCAAAAAAAATTCAAATTCCATTATTTTTTTTATTTATATGGCTCCTTCTCCCTCATTCCAACTTGATCAATCGTTGGTTAGAGGAGCCCGATCTCCAAGAGTCTTCTTGTCGTAGAAGGGTGCCTAGCCTCCGAGCCATCCGGTGACAGCGCGTCGACCTTCGTCGAGGCAATTAAAGTCTTTTCCGCTCCTAAGGTGAGATCCACATTTTCTCTTATTTTTATCCTAGATTTCTCATAGTTATATTTTCTCGTATTTGTTCTTCGTTGTCATTTTTTTATTTAGATCTTAATATCCATCACGATTTGATCCGCCACCAACTCGATTTTTAATCTCAGGTTCTCGATCTCTACGCATTCTTTTCTACCTCGTACGATCTTCCACCTCCGACCACGCACGTTGGTCGGAGATTCGTTTTCATCCACCGTTCCCGTTGGAACCGCATACATTCACATCTTCCGTGTGATTTAGGATCGAGCCATCACGCTCATTTCCTAATTTGTTGATAAATATTTTTTTAAAAAAAAAGACAAAAAATATGCCTAGCTTTTATTTCTAACATTTGTTTTGCATGATAAATAAAAACAAAAAATAAATAATCAAAATTTAAACAAAAAAATAATTCCTCACAGTTCTATTTCTAAAAAAATTAAAAAAAGAGTTTATTATTATTATTTTCCTGCTACTGTTTACATACACTAAATAAAAGAATAAAAAAAATAAAAAATAAAAAAAGGGGCGTCATGTGTGACGGTCCACCGCCACCGCGGTATCCACCCTGACCGCCGTCAAAGCCAGCGGGCAGCGCTTGCCGAACTACCGCCGCCTCCACCGCTCAGGCATGCATGCCACCCCCTCGCCACCGTGCACAACCTCCTGTCTGCCTTTCGCCGAACTCCCCCAGCACCATCTCCACCAATTAAGGCTCTCCGCCTCCTGCAACACGACCTCCGCGCGTGAAGCCATCTCCAACCCCGACGCGTGCCAAGGCAGGGGCGCGACCTCTCTGACATCGCCGAGCATCTCCACCTATAGCGGAGAACTGCCGTCTATCATCTAATAATCGTCGACATCCGCGCGAGCGGTAGGATCCTATCTCGACGTCCCTATCTCCACTGCCTCCAACCGACACACTTATCCGCCTCCCGTAGCACCCCTCGCTACCGCTTGGAGCAACACTCACCATCCCGTGCAGCCTGCGGGAGAGAAGAAAGAGAAATAGGCGGCACACTCCACTGCCCCTCTTGAGTTGGCTTGAGAACGAAGAAACCCTACGTGGGTTAAAAAATTATATTTTGGAGAATATCAGACAACCCTTGAAGGTTTTCATATTTACAAAGAAGTCCCTGCTAGAGCCCTATCACGTGCATTACACGCCTCTTTTGGGAAAAATGTCATTTTTCTCCTGCAAATTTATTTTTGTTATATGTTGATGAACAAACTTTGAATATTTGCAGTTTAGTCCCTAACTTCCAGACCTTTATTTTTCTTTCTTTTCTTATTAAAATAAATGATTTTTTGGTCAATAAAATTTCCAAAAAATCATGCTATGCTTCTGATGTGCTTATCTTTCTAGCATAATTTTTTCATTGCATTTTATCATTATTTGTTATTATTTTTAAATAAAAAACAATGTCTTTATCTCTTCCTAAAATTCAAAAATTCATAAAAATTTGAATATTGCTCTAAAAACTCCAAAAAATTTAGAGTAGTTTTATTTCATTGTCTTTTAATTCTATCCAAATTTCACACATTAATTCCTTCTAAAACCCAAAAAATTGAAAAATTATTAAAAATCTTATAAAAATCATAAAAAATTATATAAAAAATCCAAAAATCATGATTTCAGTTCTTACTTGTAGATATTTGCATATATCATCATAAAAATAATTGCGAGGAGTTTCAGGCACTTAAAATATTTTTAAGTTGTAAATTATTCCAGGTTCTGCATTGTTTCTCATTTTTGTCACTGTTTGATTTTTAGAAAAATATATAAACATCTGAACTCTACAAAAATTTCCAAAAAAATTTCAACGTCTTTAAAACCCAAAAATATTTTCTCTGGATTTTTCTGATCATTTTTGATGTAATTGGAAAAACACAAAAATAGTTTAGTGTGCATGTTTCTTATCTTGTGTATATTATTCTTTATTTGAAAATAAAAACTGCAAAATTTAAATCGCTAAAAATTTTAAAACCAGAAAATAAAAAAAACTAAGAAATTAAAAAATTAAAAAAAATTAAAAAGATAAAATATCCACAAAAACCAAGGATAGTTTGCCTTTAAAATTCCTGCTTTTTCTTAATTGATTTTTCGTTGATTATTTGAATAACCGTCGGTAATTGAAGCCCCCCTGAGTTCGATCCTGTCCGCTATATAGGTAAATAAGTAGCAAAAAAATTCTCTTGATTCATTATTCACTTTTAGTTAATTTTGCAGCTTGAGAAGAAAAAAAAATAAAATTTGTTTGTTTGATCCGGGATTTTTTTGGGAATAACGACGACTCGTATCAATAATAACCAATCCTTGAAGATCTCATGCTCAACAAAATGGCGCCGTTGCCGGGGAGGCGCGACGAGGTAGTTAAGTTTCTCTTTTGACCTGCTATTCTTGGTTGTATATATTTGTGTATATTTTTCCACATTCACTCCATTGTTCATATTCGCTGTTTCATTTCATTTTTTTCTTCTTATATTTGATAATTGTGTTTCTTACACATTCTCTTTTTTTTCTTGCGAGGGTCTGCTGAGCGAAGGAGGTGATCCTAAGGAGCCGAAGCACCTAAGCGAAGCGGAGCCAAGCGAAGTGGAGGCAGCTTGATTCTTTACCAAGCCAAAGGATTGCGCGAGAGGAGGAGGAGAAGAATTGAAGGAGACCAAAGAGAGAGAGAGACTTTTTTTTTATTTTTAGCGTTTGAACCATTGTAAACGGACATTCATTTGTTGCGGCGTCTGTTTCGCCAAGTGCCAGTGCACTTGGGGGACCTCACCGGTTTTGTTTTCATCGCCTTATTTTTCTTTGTTTCACGCGGATTTAGTGAGCTACCTATTGATTGCTTTAATTAGTTTGCTTGAGATAGGTAATTAATTAGGTCCAAACACCCTAAAAAGAATTTTTATACCTATAGAGTAGAGATAACTAAACTTAGTCAAATTAACCTATTCTTGCCCGTTAATACAAGCTATTGTTAGGACGGTTCACTTGCATTTGCATATAGGTTAGTTTATTTTTTTCTATTTCAATTATGTGCGGATCACTTGCATGTAAAGTGCTGGAAACAAGGTACACATCTCTAACCCCTGCACGCATTATTGTGTTTAATCGCGCATTGGCATTTCCGATCTCCTTCCTTGTTTTCACTCACATAAGTTAAAAAGGAAATTGGACACTCGGTAGGAGATTCTTTGAAAATATTTTAATTAAGCGACAACTGCCTACAATACGAGACTGCTAAAGAAAACTCGGCCCTAAAATAAAGACAAGGAAAAATCATTGTTTTGGGGGAGAGCAACCCCCTCATTGTTTGGTTTGTATGTAGCGAGAGAGCGACCCGCACACTAGGATAGAACCATGCCCGAACTCTTTTCAGAATAATATCTTGGGTTAGTCTTTCTCCAGTGAGGATCTCTCTGGTAGCCAGTAAAGCGGCCCGCGACATCCTTGACAGATTGAATTGATCGGGTAGCCGGTAAACGACCCGCAATTCATACTAGCTGGGAAAGATCTAACTTTGGGATTGGGCCAGTATCCTGAGAGCATTGGGTTCCGAACAGCTCGCTTTAACCACTCTGATAGATTGTATTCTCACCAAACTCTAAATTGATAAGATAATTGACCGAACCTTCACGGTCTTCACATTGAGTTGAGTTGGTGAACTGGGGGTTCGTATTGTTTTTGCTTGCTAGTGATAGAGATCCTTCTGCGCATGTTGCGCCTTCATTCACTTTCACTCTTGCATTGACCTTCGTGCTCACACATCCTTCCTATTGATTTCGAAGATGTCGGACCGGAGTATTTTTCGTTCGGACTCTACGAACTCATTCTACACTCCGAGCTGTTCACCTTCAACCTTCATGGCATCCATAAACCCACTATTTGAGATTGGCTTTAATCTCAAATTAATATCTGAGACTCCATCAATTCTAAGCACTAATCAAGTATCATGCACATTTTCAGAGTTGGACACCGAACACTTGATGCCACCAAAGGGAAAGGGAACCATTCGGAGCAGAACGAGATCAACAACACCCTATTAGCCTCCATCCAGTCAATCCAAGCCCAGATAACAGAGCAGGATAATTTTCAGACCGCATTGAGAGATATGATTTTCGAGCTAAGATAGGAAAGAAAAGATATGAGAGAGGGGGATAACAGAAACCCTGGAGGTGGGAATGGGGGAGAAGAACCTCACATAGAACCTGGGGCTAAGCCTACACTAAAGGATGTTTATAATCCAGGGGAAGGACATGCAAATTCTTGGATACAAATCCCTGCGGTTCATGGGCATTTTGAGCTTAAGCCTACTATTTTACCTCTTCTCCCAATATTCCATGGAAATATTAATGAAGAACCTTATATACACCTCCAACAGTTCGATCGCATTGTGGAACAGTACACTACCCAAATGTCCCATTAGAGGTAGTGCAGATGACCACCTTTCCATTCCGTCTGATGGGCAAAGCTTTGTATTGGTTAAATCACTTGGGGAAGGTTGTCACTACATGGGAGGAGTTGAGGTCCACATTTCTGAACAAGTATTATCCACTTGGACGACTCAACCAAATGCGATCCTTGATTGCTAATTTATCCCAGATGTCCTAAGAGCCTATTCACGAGGCGTGGGAAAGATTCAAAGATCTGACAGAGAAATGCCCCCATCATGATATTCCAAAGACCAACCTTGTGCAAAATTTCTTTAGGGGTTTAGGCATTGAGAATCAGAAGCTGATAGATACCCTTGTAGGGGGAGCCGCTTCAACAAGGACGAGGATGTCCTTTATCAAATTTTTGAGGAGATGGCGGAAAGTTCAACAGCTCTTTCTTCTTCACGTGCTTTTCAGAAGCACCCCGTCACCGCCCCTGCAGTCTCCCACAAGGATATCAATATGACGACATCACATGAAGTGGATAGGGTGGACAGTTCTGATCTGACCATTATTGGAAATCACCTATCCAAAGTGGACATTAGTGAGAAACGATCCAAGGAGATTGATAAGCTTCAAGTGATCGAGCAGAGGACGAAGAATATGGATAAGCTGGATGAGATAATAAAGCATCTGGAGCTTCTTGTGAGTACGATCAGTGCAGTCCACAGTACGAGTGCAACAACCGATACCTCTACTAGGGAGCAGACTTCTTCCACACAATAGAGTAGCGGAGGACCATCCACAGTTCAGCATGTCTACTACGTGCAGACACCTGATCAGGTTCAACAGCATTCACATCAGATAGTTCTGTACCAACAGGAAGTAGCCTACATTCCTAAGCAACAGTCTCCACCTCCACCTGGTATTCAGGAGGTGAACGGTATCTGGTTCGACCGTGAGCGAAACCAGCCCTGTCCATGAGGGCAAGGCCAACTGGGTTCACAGCAGGGTCAGAGACCTGCCCACCAGTTCTAGGGAGGCAGACAACAACAGTACCAGTACCATCAATTCCGGCCTTACTATCAGTATCCACCACGGTTCCAAAACTGGAGACAAGGCCAACCACAACAACAGTCTATGTATTTTCCTCATTCTACCCAGCAATAGACTGCATATCATGGACATTATCCTCATCCTCCTCCTCATTATCAGAATCCGTGTGGGTACCAACAACCTCCGCACTATCAGCATCAGCGACATCCAGTCAATGAGCAACCTGAGGCCCCTTCAGTCAATCCGGCACTGGACCAACTTGCATTGCTCATGAAGAACATGAATGAACTGACTCAGCAGATCGACGACCTGACCACCACCAAGACACTGATTCCAGCATAGGTTAAAGCCAACCCCAACAACTTCAGACGTAAGGAGCAGGTAGCCAATAGCCCACCCACCCCTGAGACAGGTAAGTCCCTTGCTTTCACATGTTTGTCGGACGTCATTCATCTCAGAAGCGGTAGGAGATTACAACCGCCTACGCAGCAGTTGGGGTTGGGAGATCGATCCACTGAGAGAGCATCATCTTCTACATCATCTCCTTCACCAGCAATTGAGAGGCCCAGTGTAGCAGCACCCACATCTGGAGTTTCACCACCTTCACCACCACCTTCACCAGGCAGATGTAGATCACCATCAGTAAGGGAGAATATACCAGTCGCAGATTCTTCCTCTTCACCAGCAGCAACATCCCGTTCTATTTTAGATTCTATTTTTCCTTCACCTAGTTTGGACAACACTGTACAGACTGATTCTGATTGTCCTTTTGTACATGAGGATTCTACTTTGAATAATGGAAATGAACATTTGCATGTTTCTTCTGATTCTGTGCCATTCCCTTCTGCTCTCAAAGCTAAAAAAATCAAAAATTAGAAACAACACTATCTTATCCTGGAGTGGTTGAGATCTTACAGAACATCTTTTTAAAGATACCACTCATTAAGGCCATGGAATACATGCCTATAGTAACAAAGGGAATGAAAGAGGCATGTATCCAAAAGCATCAACCAAGGAAGAACAGACGAAAGGAAACATAGAAACACATCTTGACCATGGCCACAGTTCATGCCATCAGTAACCTCCCTCCTAAAAAGAAAGCTAAGGGAGCACCTTACATCCGTTGTCATATCTTTGATCAAGAATTTGATCGTACTCTTATCGATAGCGGTTCCTCCATTAATCTCATGCCTTCCTCTTTACTAACTGAATTTCGGTTAGGACCTCTTAATACAACCAGGATGATCCTTCAGTTTGCTGATAGATCGATTAAGAGGCCAAGAGGCATTTTAGAGGATGTTATTGTAACGGTGCAGGGAATGAAATTCCCTGTTGATTTTGTTGTCATGGATATGGACACATCTGCATCGTTACTCCTTACCCCAATCATACTAGGTCGACCGTTCCTCCAAACGACCGAAGCAACAGTTGATTATGGTACTGAAGAGACCATCTTTCGCTCTCGCAGTGACAAGGTGAAAATTGAGACGATATCTGATCCTAGACCATCGCCACCACCTGCAGCAGATGAGACAGAGAAAGCTATATCCGAGCCACATGACTGTGATTTTCTTGCTGAATTCAAAGAGACAGATCTTTTCACTGATTTTATAGATATCCAGAAGTTCCTTTCCCAAAAGGACTCTATGGAAAGCACAATCTACATGAGTTCCCTTGGTTGTCCAATTGAGATGGTTGCCGATGAGCAGTTTGAGCTGAGTTCTGAGGTCCAGATATCTGAGCCATTCGTTGAATTTCCTGATTTATGAACAAATGAGAGACATCTTTCCGAGATTATTGCTGAGATATCTGAGCCGTTAATTGATAAGAATATTGAACACCTTGATGAGCTCCTCCTTTCTGAGCAGCGATCATTCATTATAGATCTATCAGATATTCTATTTGCTGAGCCGTCAGTAGCCAAGGTGGATAGTCTACAGAGTATAGATCACATACCGTCTACCAGTACAGTGGCAGAGGTTATTGCAGAGCCGATTTAGACCCCACCTGAGATCAAGGTTCTACCATTAACGTTGAAATATGCCTTCCTTGCAGGTCCCCCCCAAATGTTTCCGGTCATCCTCAGTTCGCAGTTGATCGCTGAACAAGAATCTCATGTACTAGAGGTTCTTGAGAGAAACCGCAAGGCCATAGGATGGAATATCTCGGATCTCCATGGGATTAATCCAGTGTTGTGCTCGCATCATATCTACCTAGAGGCTGACTGTAAACCCTCCCATGAATGTCAGTGCCGTCTAAATCCAAATCTAAGGGAGGTTGTCATGAAGGAGATCAGAAAATAGTGTGATGCTGGCTTTATATATCCCATTTCAGATTCCAATAACCCTTTACATGTAGTCCCGAGGAAATCCGGGATTACGATCGTAAAGAATGACCATGGTGAGGAGATTCCGATTCGGGTACCTATTTCATGGCGTGTCTGTGTAGATTACCGACGCCTGAACTCAACTGCCAAGAAGGATCACTTTCTGCTGCCCTTTATTGATATATTACTGAGTGGTTGGCAGGGAAAGAGTTCTTTTGCTTCTTGGATGGGTACTTGGGATACAACCAAGTTGCTATCGCTCCTGAGGATTTGGAGAAAACTACTTTCACTTTTCCGTTTGGTACCTACGCCTTTAGACGGATGCCCTTTGGATTGTGTAACGTCTCGCTACATTTCAAAGGTGTATGCTGGCTATTTTTGCCGACATGATGGGTAATTTTCTTGAAGTCTTCATGGATGATTTCTCGGTCTACAGGGATAGTTTTGACACATGTCTTGCTTATTTAGACCGAGTTCTTCAACGTTGCTGTGAGGTAAACCTAGTTCTCTTGTGGGAGAAGAGTTACTTTATGGTGACTAAGGAGATTGTATTGGGCCATGTCATCTCCAAACATGGTATGGAGGTCGATCCGGCTAAGATTGATGTGATTTTAAAGTTAGAGCCATCACAGAATTTGAAGCAGTTGATGTCATTTCCGGGACACGTAGGATTCTATAGACGATTCATAAAGGACCTCAGCAAGATCACCAGACCTTTGACTGAGCTTCTGTGTAAGGAGAGTGATTTTGTTGTCGATGAGAAAGTCCTCCTTGCATTCAATCAGATGAAAGAAAAAGTTACTAGTGCTCCTGTCTTACAACCACCGGATTGGTCTCTTCCTTTTGAGATTATGACGGACGCCTCAGATTTCGCAATTGGAGCTGTTTTAGGACAGAGAAGGGATGGGATACCATTTGCTATACACTATGATATCAAGACTCTGGATGAAGCACATAGGAATTACAGTTACCGAGAAGGAGATGTTAGCAGTTGTGTTTGGGCTAGAAAATTTCAGATCTTACCTCATCAGATCACATGCTAATGTATACACAGATCACACTACCATAAAATACTTGCAGGAAAAGAAGAATGCCAAACCACGACTTATCAGATGGATCCTTCTTCTCCAGGAATTTGATTTAGAGATTCGAGATAAATATGGAGTGAAAAATGTAATGGCAGATCACCTTTCCCGTATCACAGATGCACAAACCTCTGAGCAAAACATGATTCCTATTTCTGAAACCTTTCCAGATGAGGTTATTTTATCCATGGACTCACTCCCATGGTATGCTGATATTGTGAACTATCTTGTCTCCAAGAAAGTTCCACAAGATTGGCCGAAGTAAAAGGTAGACATATTTCTATCAGAGATTCGTTATTACCAGTGGGAGGATCCGTACCTATTTCGCGAGGGTGCGGGTTGTATCTGGAGAAGGTGCATTCCTCAGGAGGAACACACTAGTGTACTTGAGCACTGTCACAAACTAGAATCTAGTGGGCATCATTCGGGGAAACACACGACAACAAAGGTTTTACAGAGTGGCCTATGATGGCCAACATTGTTTAAGGATGCTATAGAGTACGTTTGAGGTTGTACTGACTGTCAGAAAATGGGAGGAACTTTGGTTCCAAAGATACCATGCCCCTAAGATATATACATATTTCTGATGTTTTTGATGCTTGGGGCATAGACTTCATGGGACCATTTCCTGTCAGTCAAGGTTTTCAGTACATCCTGCTCGTCGTGGATTATGTTAGTCATACAGTGTGTTCCTTTCTCAAGGACCATTTTATCGCACGTTTGGTATTCCCAAAATACTGATTTCAGATGGGGGAAGTCATTTCTTTAATAGAGAAGTAAAGAAGCTTGTGAAGGAGTATGCCATTGAGCACAGAGTTGCGTCTCCTTACCACCCTCAGACTAATGGCTTGGCAAAAATTTCAAATAGGGAGATCAAGACGATATTGCAAAAACTTGTACGTCCAGATAGGAAGAACTGGTCCCAGATGCTTGATTCAATTCTATGAGCTTATCGGACGATGTACAAGTCTTCTTTGGGTATGTCTCCCTACAGATTGGTGTATGGAAAGCCTTTCCACATGCAAGTAGAATTAATTCACAAATCTTTATGGGCACTCCGTGTATGCAATCTAGATTATGAGAAGGCATGAAAGAACATGAAGTTGGATTTGAATAATTACTAGAATTCCGAGACTTTGCATATGATAACTCACTCATGTATAAGGAGAAAGTCAAGCGTTGGCATGATAAACACATTCGAAGAAAGACTTTCTCCCCTGATCAGAAAGTTTGTTTATTTAATGCTAAGTTGAAGCTGTTTTCAGGAAAATTGAAAAGCAAGTGGTCAGGACCATTCATCATGAGAGCTGTGCGTGACAATGGGAGTATTGTCATATTTGGATTGTCATCTGACACACAACCATTTGTTGTGAACGGACAGTTGCTGAAGCCATATCTAGATCATGATACATTCCTCTCCGTCGTTGATTATGTATCTGTGGTATCAGACAATGATCTTTTGATTCCATCTTCTGCGTCTAATACATGAGCATCCACTCCTCTTGTATATCCTTTTGTTTCACTCTTTCTTCTTCCGTTTTCATTCACCCCTTTTCTGTGTGTGTATGCTATACTTATGATGTGCTTTATCTTAAGTATGGGAGGGGGGAATGATTTGTATTGTTCATATTCGTCCTTTTCATCACTCTTGTTGTTTCCTATACTTAGGGATACTCTACCCTAAGTATGGGGGGGGATGTTGTTCACATTATCCTTTTTGTTTTTGAGTCCGTACATTCTCTGCATCGATTTTCCCCTTTTGTACAGTCTTCTATACTTAGGATTACTTGATCCTAAGTATGGGGGGGGATCACCGACCTCTATTCTTTTCATTTTGTCTTTGAGTCGTTGTAGTATAGGAGTCTTTTTACTTTTCTATACTTAGCACGAGTTATGTCTTCCTTTGTCGCTCTCTGATCACTATGAGGACATAGTTCGAGCTAAGTATAGGGGCGTGCCATATATATTGTATATATACTTTAGGCATAACTTGTATTTTAGTGTTTATTTTTGGGGATATGTATAAATTCGTAAAATCCAGGTATGTGTATAGACTTCGATCACCTTTCAAAAAAAAGAAGAAAAGAAAAAAACAAATAAAAAAACAACAAAACAAAAAACATAAAAACAAAACAACTACAAAACCAAAAATCTATAAAAAGTTGCATAAAAAACTCTTTTTGCATGTGCATCATTTTTTCTTTCTTTTCCAAAAATCCATAAAAAAATCAAAATCAGAAAATTATTTCAAAAAATTGCTTTCTTTTTGCATTGTACATATTTCTTGCATTTGCATGCGCATTTTTCAGGATAGTATTGACATTTAAACTAAGTCTGGAATAAAATTGAAGAATGGAGCTTAGTTGGACCTTAATCCACTTAATTTCAGAGGAACCTTATAAGAACTGGAGTTAAGACTTTTCAGGTCATAGTGACTTAACTCTTTGAGTCCATAAGACTATGTTCACATGTCATCTTGATTAGTCTACGTAGAACATTTAACAACACCCGCATGACTCTTTCAGATCGTGGCTTATCTTGGACAAGCACACTATACGTAGATCTTCATGGAGGAGGTAGTGAGGAGGCAGAATCTTTTGGCTTGGGGAAGCATAGGGTAGTACATCTAGACGGAACCTCTCACCTTCCTCTAGGGAGGGAAGTGCGTCTCAACCTGGTCTAGCTATGTTGAGGTCTAAAGACATGATGCTGTGGGGTTACAATAATGCTTCAAAAGAGGGATACTCTACTAGCTCAAGAGGAAAAACTCCTTATGTATATGCTGCACCTTGTATATGCTTTCAAAAAAGGAAAAAAATGCAGAATTTCCAAAAGTGGACATGCCCGATTGAAAAGTAAAAATGCCTGCCGGAGTGTATATACAAGGATACAAAAAAAGGAAATTAATAAGAGTTTCAAAGTCAAATATTTGTAAGCTTGCAGTGGATGACTTGACTACACCGATCATGCATCCAAGGATAGGTAGCTAAACTGGTTACTGTCCATTCTTTTCTCCATCTCCTCTTCTTGAGCTGGTTGTACTTGAACTTAGAAGGGAATATCCCCGCTCCTCGAGGAAATAGTTGCTAGACTGGGCAACTAGAGTTACCTTGTTCAGGGAGGCTGTTTCTTTGCTACTTTTGAGATGGGGAGATATATATTTCACTTACATCGTACAATTAAAGATTCATAGTCATAAGAATTTGTGTATGTAGACTTGTTCTAACATGACTGTTAAGGAGACCTGAAAAGGGGTCTTATGGAACTTAGAGGCTGTTAGGTTTTAAATCCATTTCCCATTAAGGTTCCGCCACACTAATAATCCAAAGGTCTGACAGAGCTCCATACTACAATTTTATGACGATAAGTTTAATACTCAGTATTGTCCTAATTTCTTTATTTTCCCTTTCTTTTTTCTTTTATTCACTTATTCTTTCAAATAAGTATTTGCTAAGGGACTAGCAAAGGTAAAGCATAGAGGGATGATGAATTTGCAATTCATCATCTTTTTATTCATTGTTTTTAGTTTAAAATCCCTTATAAAACACCTGAATATAATACTAACTCCATGTTCTTACTAATTTGCATCTGTGTGTAAATATTGTATATTTTTATATTATTTAACCTAAAATAAATAAATAAAGAAAGAAAGGAAAAATAAAGAAAAGAAAAGAAGACTGTATATATGTAATAGATACAGGCTGACCCAAACCTCGAGAGAAGGTCAAGACTTGACCTTATCGACCAGGAATAAAGTAGGGGGAGATATGGTCCTTAATTAGAAAATCTAAAAAAATGTGTGCTGTGTATATTTGTATACTACACTATTTTATTTGTACATAAATTGATCTCAAATAAAATAATTTTCAAAATAAAAATTGTAAACAAAAATGTGTCCTAAATAATAAAAATAATTGAACCACCAAAACATGTACAGAATAAAAGCAACCACCCTTGGAAAAAGCCACTAAGCGATAATTAAAATACCAATTCTAGCTCCATATGAAATCAAATTGAATCAAACTCACTTCCATTGTATTCTAAATTAAATTATCTTTAAAATGATTGTAATTTCATAATTTTTGAAGTTACGGGTGAAAAATTGGTTTTCTGGGTGGTTTGTGCAATTTTCCCATGTATTTTGTACATATTATATTTGTAAATATTTGTAAATATTTTTACTAATTATTTAAAATAAAAATAAAAAAAAAATAAAAATTTAGAACAAAAAAACTAATTTGCTTATTTACCCATGTATATAGTGTCATATATGTATATAACATAAGTATATAGCTAATTTTCTTAACTAACTACCATAAAAAAATAAAAAAATTAACATTTATTTTTCAAATAAATAAAGTGACGAAAATACAAAAAAACTAGTTAATTTTTGTAAATAGTTTTTACACTAATATCTCTCTTTATCTTTATCTCATTTGTTTTTCTCTCTTATCTTCATTCAAATTTCAAAAAAAAATTCAAATTCCATTATCTTTTTATTTATATGGCTCCTTCTCCCTCATTCTAATTTGATAAATCTTTGGTGAGAGGAGCACGATCTCCGAGAGTCTTCTTGTTGCAGAAGGTTGACTAGCCTCCGAGTCGTCCGATGATAGCACGTCGACCTTCGTCGAGGCGATTAAGGTCTTTTCTGCTCCTAAGGTGAGATCCACTTTTTCTCTTATTTTTATCCTAGATTAATCGTAGTTTTCTTTTATCGCATTTGTTCTTCGTTGTCATTTTTTCATTTAGATCTTAAAATCCATCACGATTTGATCCGCCACCGACTTGATTTTTTATCTCAGGTTCTCGATCTCTACGCATTCTTTTCTACCTCGCATGATCTTCCACCTCCGACCACGCACGTTGGTCGGAGATTCGGTTCCATCCACCATTCCCGTCGGAATCGCATGCATTCACATCTTCCGTGTGGTTCTAGGATCGAGTCACCATGCTCATTTCTTAATTTCTTGATAAATAATTTTTTTTTTAAAAAAAGACAAAAAATATGCCTAGCTTTTGTTTCTAACATTTGTTTTGCAGGATAAAAAAACAAAAAAATAAATAAACAAAATTTAAACAAAAAAATTCCTCACAGTTCTGTTACAAAAAAATTAAAAAAAGAGTTTTTTTATTATTTTCCTGCTACTGTTTACATTCACTAAATAAAAAAAATAAAATAAATAAAATAAATAAAAAGGGCTTTACACAGGACGGTCCACCGCCACCGCGGTATCCACCACGACCGCCGTCGAAGCCAGCGGGCGGTGTCGGTCGAATTACCGCTGCCTCCACTGCTCAGGCACGCCGGCCACCCCCTCACCACCGCGCGCAACCTCCTATCCGCCTTTCACCAAAGTCCCCCAGCACCATCTCCACCAACTGAGGCTCTCCACCTCCCGCAGCACGACCTCCGCGTGTGAAGCCATCTCCAGCCCCGACGCGCGCCAAGGCGGGGGCACGACCTCTCTGACATTGCTGAGCATCTCCGCCTGTAGTAGAGAACCGCCATGTGTCATCTGATAATCGGCGACATCTGCACAAGCGGTAGGAGCCCGCCTCGACGTCCCTATCTCCACTGCTGCTAGCCGACGCACTTCTCCGCCTCCCGCAGCACCAGCGCTCGCCATCCCGTGCAACCCGTAGGAGAGAAGAAAGAGAAACAGGCGGCGCACTCCACAACCCCTCTTGAGTTGGCTTTAGAACGAAGAAACCCTACAGGGGTTAAAAAATTATATTTTTGAGAATATCTGAAAGTTTTCATATTTACAAAGAAGTCCCTGCCAAAGCCCTATCACGTGTGTCACACGCCTCTCTTAGGTAAATTGTCATTTTTCTCCTGCAAATTTATTTCTGTTATATGTTGATGAACAAACTTTGAATATTTTCAGTTTAGTCCCTGACTTCCAGACCTTTAATTTGCTTGCTTTTCTTATTAAAATAAATATTTTCTTTGGTCAATAAAATTCCCAAAAAATCATGATATACTTCTGATGTGCTTATCTTTCTAGCATAAATTTTTCATTACATTTTATCATTATTTGTTATTATTTAAAAATAAAAAACAGTCTTTTTCTCTTCTTGAAATTCAAAATTTCATAAAAAAATGAATATTGCTTCAAAAATTCCAAAAAATTAGAGTAGTTTTATTTAATTATCTTTTAATTTCTTTCCAAAGTTCACGCATTAATTCCTTTTAAAACCCAAAAAAATTGAAAAATACTAAAAATCTTATAAAAAATGTAAAAATTTCTACAAAAAATCCAAAAATCGTGATTTCAATTTCTGTTTGTAGATATTTCCATATATTTCATTAAAAAATAATTACCTGGAGTTTTAAGCATTTAAAACATTTTTAAATTGTAAATTACTCCAGTCTGTGCACTGTTTCTCATTTTTGTCACTGTTTGATTTTTAGAAAAATACAAAAACACCTCAAAACTCTACAAAAATTCTAAAAGAATTTCAACATCTTTAAATCCTAAAAAATTTTTCTCTGGATTTTTCTGATCATTTTTATGTAATTGAAAAAACATAAAAAGAGTTTGGTGTGCGTGTTCCTTTTCTTGTGCATATTGTTCTTTATTTGAAAATAAAAAAAATACAAAATTAAAATCACTAAAAATTGGAAAATCATAAAATAAAAAAATAAAAAAATAAAAAAAAATAAATAAGTTAAAAAATTTAAAAGTAAAAAATCCACAAAAACCAAGGATAGTTTGCCTTTGAGATTCCTGCTTTTTCTTAATTGATTTTTCATCGATTATTTGAATAACCCTCGGGAATTGTAGCCTCCCTGAGTTTGATCCTGTCCGCTATACATGTAAATAAGTAGCAATAAAATTTCTATTGCTTCATTATTTGCTTTTAGTTAATTTTACAGCTTGAGAAGTAAAAAATAAAATTTGTTTGTTTGAACTAGGATTTTTTTGGGGATAAGACGGCTCGTATCAATAATAACCAATCCCTGAAGATCTTCTGCTCAACAGTCTGGAATTAGGGTCAATTTTTGGCAAATGTGAATGGGGTACTTGATACGAAGATAAATCGATCTCTATCCACAAAGGGCAAATGTTAGGACAAGAGTGATCCTAGTTTATTGAGGAATGAGAAAAAGACGAGAAGTCTGGAGAGTGGTTCGCAAAGTCTGAATCGAGCTTTCAGGAATCGCCTCGAATTATTGAAGATGTCGAATACATGGAATTGATGCGGGTGTTGGTAGGGCTCTGAATAAACCATCCATGAATCGACATCTTGAAAGAGAAGAGGAATGGATGCAGAGTAGAACACAAAGATAAACAAGAGGATGAAATAAATAGGAAAACAGAAGAAGGCTCAAAGTGAGCAAAATACAAAGGAATGGAAATAGATAAAAATAAAAATGGTGCACTTACGCGGGAGTGATCTTTGACCTAAAACTAAATCCAAATGAACACAATGTAAAGGATTCACCGACTCAACCCAGTAAAGCCGTAAGAGTTCAACTATTTTTATCTTTTCAGTTTTAATTATTATTCAGGCAAAATTATAGCAAGCCCTTAGAGGATAGCCTTATAGGAGATTGAGTACTGCCAGAAAAGTATCCCATACTTCTCACTTCCTTTGTAACATGTAGCCTGTACTTTTGAAGAGAATCCTTGCTATTGGGTCTGGATACACTACTCAACCAAAGAATAGAGGAGAAGCTGAAAGGTGAAATCGATACTTCCCCCCTTAAGGGGTACTTGGATGCGAAACGATGAGACAAACACCCCTGTGAAGGGGTGGCCTAAGCTCAATACTTCAGACTAAGTCTGCAAATAGACGAAGCCCTACTCGCCAGCATATGATAGAAGTGCCAATACTTCATGAATCTAGTCAACAACAAGGTAGTACCCAGGTTGGGATTTTGGTTCTATATCCTAGGGTCGTGTGTCACTCTGTCTTGAGTGTACCTTAAAATAATGTGGGCTTTATGAACTCAAATTTTGGTATAAGTGTTATTAGCAGTACCATTATTTTAATATTTGAATTTCCATTTTTGAGTATTTTTCAGGAATAATTTACCTAACAAAATTTTTTTGTATTTTCTTTTAAAACTAAGTGAACAAAAGTATAGGAAGATATCAGAAAAGTAATGCAAGTTGATACAAGGATGAAAATCTCACCCTTGTATCATAATGATGGATGCTTAGATAGAAGACTTACAATGCTTCCCAGCTCTCTCCATGCAAGATGCAAGATCGAAATTTAAATCTATACTACATGAAATGCAAGCCAATGAAATTTCCCTAAGCAGGAATTCCAATTATTGTGAAGCACAATTTTAATTTGACTAAGGTCCAAGCATAGAGTCTATAGGAACATGCAGATATTAGGGCTTTGGTTCTAAGTTACTTGATCAAGCAAGTCTTAAAATCCAAGGGCTCATTCACATAAAACAAATAAAAAGAAAGGTGAAAAACACAAAAACACAAGAAACAAATAGAAATAAGTGGAAATATTGGGCGGACAAAAGGTAGAAGGCGACGAAAATGTAGAAAATCGAGCGAGGCCCCAAGTGAACAATAACTTGATAAAATAGGCCCGCGAGAGTCTGAATGCCCAAGAGTCTTGTCCCTGTATTATTACAAATTAATTGTGTCTCTCCCTCACAAAAATAAATGCTATGCCGCTCTGAATTCTCTCCTTGTCTCTTCTTGTTCTCTCCTACAGTTTAACGATGAAAGTTGGTCTCCTCTATGCTTAGCTACTTCGGCCTCCTAGAATACTAACCTCGCATAACGGTCCCTCGCAAAGAAGACAACATAAGAAATGGCCAGAACAGATAAAGAATTATTTATAAAAAGAAAATAAAAAGCAGAAAATGAAAATAGCTAATATGTATAAAATCCTATCCTACGCATTGCTCCACAACAATGACGTCATTTGATAACTGTAGATCGATCAGAGGTGCCTAACGTCTGGTCTTGGAGGAGCATGCGGTGTCCGATAAGTCAGATCCAATAATTGTTGTATCGACCTTCTCTCGGCTCTCAAAATGTAATCATTCCAACAGAGCAACAATCAATCCATGATATTTTTTAAACAACGAAAACTTGTGCAAGGTGAAACTTATTATACCCCACAAAAAATGTGTATAGTCAGCAAGTGTAGGGGTCAAACCACTGAGAACAAACTTGAGGATCTGTATAATTATTATTAATTTATAGCTAATAACAATAATTTGTTTATTTATGCAATTTGTTGATTTTTGTGTGTTTATATATAATTTTATGGATTTTAATTATTTTTTTATTTTTATATTTGAATTTTAATTATTATTTTCTTTTTAATGTTTCAATTTCAATTTTCTTTTTTTAAAGTATAATATATCTATCTATATAAAGTAGTAATAATAATACAGATATTATAAATAATTTATAAATATATAAAGGAACAATCCTTTTTATTTTTTATGGTTTTAAATATATAATAGATATTTATAAGGAAAAAATAGGGCTACCCCTAGGGGGCAGCCAACATGGCCGTCCCGCCCCATTTTCACGCAATTGTTTTTTATTTTTTTTTTGCAAAATATCACATGGATATTCATCTATAAATCCCTCCAATATGCCTTTCGAATTTCATTAGAAACAGAGAATCCTATGCCCTCCATCTAGAACAAGCAATTTTGACTTCTAAACATTGCTGTAATCGACCTATAGATGGAGTGCATATGAGTCTCTGTTTCTGATGAAATTCGAATGACCTATTGGAGGGATATATAAATGAATATACATGGCAATATTTTACAAAAAAATAAAAAAATTACACGAAAATGGGGGTGGGGGTAGCCCCATTTAACCCTGTTTGTAACTAATAATAATAAGCATATAAGTATTATAGGGTATATATAATATATGGAAGGTTTTAGGCTTTTAAATATATATAAATTTATATTCAAAATTCAGAAAATAAAATGTTTTTGTGTTTTTGATATTTTTCTCTATTTTTTGATTTTATATATTCTTGTTAACTTTTAGGTATTTTTAATGTATTAAAAAGTATAAAATAATAGATCTAATAAATATGCTGAATTATTTTGGGTATTAGAAATAGATAATTAGTCTACAATTTCTCAAAACTATTTTAGTATATACCATATCATATAAATACAAATATAGAACAGAAAACTTTTTTTTGGATTTTTGTAGAATTTTTTTTCCGATTTTATAGAGTTTTTATAGTTTTTATGATTTTCATATTTTCTTTTTATATTTTAGTGGCTTTTGGTTGTAGGTAGATTTGATAGTAATATAAATATACTATTCTTTTGGAATGTTTAAAGATAGTTTTACGATTTTTCATATTTTTAGGCTTAGATGGGGAAAACAAGATTGCTATTTGATTTTTAATAAATAGGAAAATACAATAAAATGCTAACTAAAAATGCATGTGTGTACAAGCATGCTAAGAGACATAACATATTTTCCCAACATTTTATAAGCACATGATCTATTTAATAAAATAGAAAAGCAATGATATAATGTAGATCTTGGCAGGAGTATTTTGTAATAAAGTATAAATACAAGGCTCTGTGTGCAAATATCCCCAAAAGTTAACATTATATTACAAATTATAATATCGAAAGGAAATACCTAAATCCGGGAGGGATAGGTTGCAAATTGTCCAGCACCTCACATGCGGGGGCACGTGAGGTGAGCTGACGGAGTACCTAAATGCAATATCGGCAAAGTGCGAGGGGTTCTACATAAATATTACAAAAGTATTTAAGCGTTATTTAATATTTATATGACCAAATAGAAAATGCAAAAGGTGATGAGCGATATATGTAGTTTACCCCATAAGGCGCCTCATCGGGCAACTTAGGGAGTTCCACATGGTGCACTTAAGTTTGATTGGGCAACGATGGATGTCATAACATTTTGCTCAATTGGACAACCCAGATTAGATATGGTCGTGGTTCTTGATCTGACGGATCTAGGGGTGTCACGAAGAACACCCCAAGAACATTTGTTTCTGGCCGCTTCGATCTCCTATGACTCTTACTCCAATCTCAAAAGCTCTCTAGGCTCCTTCCATGTGTGCTGGATGTCTTAAAAAGTCTCCAGGTCCCATCGATGGGGACCCGGGGGTCGTTCTAGCTAAATGACCTAGAGGAGGAGTAACTCGTCTGATCTTGACTCTCCATGGTTCCTTAGGCTTGAACTCCTGCACCAAAAGCTCAAGGGCTCGAGGGGGTCTCCCTCGACCCAAGGACAAAGCTGATAGGAAAGCAAATAGGTCAAGCGGAAGAGCTCCGATGATGGTAGAGGATGAAGCTTTGTAGCTCTGATTTTTTTTCAAAATTAGAGGTGGACAATGGAGGCGTTGGATGGAGAATGCGACAGGGTTTGAAAATGAGGCAAAATGGGCTAGAATAGTGAGGGGTTTATAGGGAATTGAACTGGATCTCAAGGCTTCTGCAAACTTAAATTATAAAATTAAACTAAGTTACTCAATACATGCAAGAATTAAAAGCTAAATTAACATGCATAATGGAAATGCAAAAATAAAATGCGAATAAAATAGCTCTACCCGACCTGAGCCAAGGAGCAAATGAAGAGTTGATGGAGTTGCTTCAGCAACACCTGGATCACTGCCTCCACCGCCTTATCCTTGTCAACAAGGAGGAGAAAATGTTGCTGTCACTGAGCTCTTCAGTCCTAGAGATCCTATTGGGGTTACAGAGGCAAGAGGGGAACACAAATTTCAAAAAAGGACAGGTTTTTATTTATAGGACACAGCGATTGGTAGAAGGGTGAGGGATATTGCATGCAAGAAGAAGGGGATTGGTGAGAAGTCTCGAGGAGGAAGGTGAATAAATGGGAGAAAGTCAGGGTCTCATGACTCTGACACAGAAGGTGGCAGTGTCAACCGTCGGAGTATTCTGGTTGGTCCACTAGTGATTTTTTGTATTCTTTTCTTTATTCTTGTTAGTCATATATACACAGTGGAAGTGGTTTCAAGTGATTTGGAGTTAGCATGAATTAATTAAAAATCGAGGAATTTAATTTATTTTACAGGTCAATTGGGCTGAGATTTTTGGCTTCTTATTTTATGTAATTATGCATGATAAAATGCAATTATTATTTATACATGCATGGATGTTAATTTTGCAAGATAATGAATAAAATGCAGATGAATTTTGGGGAACTAAGCTTAATTAATCACTTTTAAAGTGATGAGTCACATATTCATCATCCACGTGGACCAACCAGAAAAAGGGAAGGAAAAAATCCCTTATTAATTCAATATAAAATAATAAATGATTTATTAAATAAAAGGTAAAACTTAAAAAATGTTTATTTATTTATGTAGTTTTTATTATGATTTTTATTTATTTTTACAAGATCATTTATTAAGTACTAATATTTACTTAATGTAGATATATATGTATATTTACATGTATTTAGAGTATTTTATTTTTATTTTGATTTTCTATTTCATTATTATATACATATATTTTATATATTTATAATATATTTATATACATATTTACATATTTTTACTTTATTTTTTGATTTTATTTATTTACTTAAATAAATAAGGGTATGTACATTATAGTATAATATACTTATATATTATGTTACTTTATTTATTTTAATGTATTATTATTGGTTTTATTTTATGTTTATATTTTAATGTATTTTAAATAATATTTACAAGTATATAAAAATATAAGAAAGATAAAAATAGAAAGAATGAATATATTGAATATAATATACATGCATACAGTACAACATGGACCCAAAAGACAACTTTTGCATATGAGCTCCATTTTTAATGAACCACTATATTAGATAGATAATTTCATTTTATGAACAATAAAGGTGAGTTTGGTGAATTTTGACTCTGTATGGAGGAGATACAAGTCTGTGCTGTTTTGTTTGTGGTTTTTTGTTCTGTGTGTCCTGGGTGTACTGTACATTATTTAATGTGAAATAAAATTTGTATTTATCTTTGTATTTTTATTTACAATGTTCAGTTGAGGGTTCTATTATTTGAGGTGTATAAAAAGGAAAATAAAACAGGGCTCAAAAGGCTATTTATTGATGAATAAAATTAGGATTTTATGGGTATTTTCTGTATAATTGAGTGCCTTATCTTGCCCTACTTTATTCCTTGTCGACCAAGTCAATTTTGACATGGTCTCGGGGTTTAGGGTCATTCAGTGTCTGTGACATTTCATTTGCTTTTCTCTTCTTTCATTTATTCTTTTATTTTGGAATTAAATACATGCATTTATAATGTATTTGTGAGTCAATTATTGAGTGTTAATTTGTACAAATTAGTGATGCTTACATGCATTTAGATAGGGATTTAAGGTCAAAATGAAAGAATAAAGGTGATGAAATGGAGATTCATTACCTACTAGAGGTCAAAGCCTTTCTTGCCAATGAACTTCTTGATATTCATATTGTGTAAGGTCATTTCCTCCTTGTTGCAGACAAATCCAGTGTCTTTGATACCGACACCGATTTGTTGCATGTAGAGGAAGTAGATGCGAATCAAATATACATATAAGCAATAAGAAACAACCACAACACAAAATTTACCCGATTTAACTATAATCAGGGGTCTTTCGTGGATGCAGCGGTAGACCTCTCTCAATATGGTAGAAGAACTACAGTATTAGGATGATGCATAACTATGACCCTAAGGGGACAGATATAATACCCCCTATAAATCGATCCTCTTCATCCCATTATTAATGGGATAAAAATTCTAGAAGAAACATGACCCAAAACTCAATACAAATAGGACATGTATCTCTTCACGACATCTCAACATTGATGTAGTGGAGCAACTATGAATTCGAGTTGAATTCCTATAAGGCGTTGTCCAATGATAGGCAACAATGATCATTCATCTTCTTATGATTGAGTGAGATGCTACTCCTACACTATTGCGGCTTTAAGCCTAGATATAGAATGTGGAGTACCAAAAGTCATTCCATGTCTTCTTCACACGCAATTGTTTTATTATATCTTTACATTTTGGGCCCATAATAAAAGCTCACATGTCATTCCTTTAGGAGGGGTGCACATTTCTTTATATACAACTATTTCTTTCTTGCAAAAGTCCCATCAACCTTATAGATACGAGAAATTAGGGTGATGGTTGCAGTAAATATGATATGGATCAACACCATATTAGGGTCTAGAGTGCAAATAATTGGCATAAGATGTTGATATGCCTTGAATTCTAACCATCTGACCCAAATTGAAGAACCATCCTATACACCCTCTCCTGCCATACACTCCCCCCTAGGAGGGTATGGGGGTAGCATCCCCAACAATTTTTTTATTAACGGCATATGGATCTGTTTGTTTCAGGGATCCGTCTGTATGGGAGTAGGACATAGGGTTAGAGCTCTTAGCATCCCCTGCATTCCTTCTTTCTCCATATAGTGATAACCCATCATCGCCGCCTGATGAATCCATGATTCTTCTACTCTATATGGATGTTTTAAAAAAATCCCCTTAATAAATAACTAATTAAACCACTTAAATTCAATTAATTAACATTTACTAATTGTGCTAGACTTAGGGTTAAAATCTGTAGATAATTAACCCTTGTTTTTGGCCCTATTTGAGCTTATTATTTTATGTGCAAATAATCTTTATTTTAACCTAATTATTTCTCTAAATAATTCTTTAATTAATTAACTAACTTGACATAAAGAATTAGAATCCATAACAATCAGAAACTAAGAGAAAATAAAAATCTGACTTTTTTATATTTTGTACATATTTTCTCTTTGTTGTTTTTATTTTATCTTCTTGTAACCTTTAAAAAATATATAAAAATTAGATTAATTTTGTCTATATTGAATATCAATTAATCCTTTAATTAAAATCAAATTCAAAATAAAAAAATCATAAAATAAAAAATACGGTATTTTATTATATACAGAGTACCATCAAAAATATGTTTTGTACAAATGATTTCTCTTGTCTTTTGGCCCTTCACAAAGTTATAGATCTCATCGAGCCGAACAACTTTTGTGTTAACCACTTTTTGATTTGACTTCATTTACTATTTCTTTTTTATTTTTCGATTTATTTTATTTATTTTTATTTCTATTTTATCTTTATTTAATTATTTTACTTTTTTACTCCTTATTTTTATTTTTTGTTATTTTTTTATATTCAATATTTATTTATTTATTTTACTTACTTTTAGTTTTGTTTTAGTCTCTTTCTTCCTTTTTCTCTCTCTTCTTTCTCTACTTTCTTTTCTCTCTCTCTCTCTCCGTTCTCTTTCCTCTGTCCTCCCCACTCCCTCTCTCTTGCTCAAGTCAGATGCTCCGCATGTGATCCGCCCTTCTCCGTCATCCTCTTCATGGGTCACACGCGTGACACGTGACCCCTGCCCTGTCCCCCTTCCTGCGAGCGCCGCTTCCTCTCCTCCTGCATGTTACCGCTGCCCTCCGTCTCCACTACCTCGCCATTACTATCCTTCTGCTTGCCTCCCGCACGTCACCTCCCAGCTTCCTCCTTCTATAAAGCTCTCGCAAAGACCGCCATCAACATTATCCACGACGTCCGTATCTACAGGAGAGAGAAAAAGAGAGCTAGAGTGACAAGGTGGTGACATCGCCCAGAAATTCTGGCGAGAACCCCCTTTCGACATGATCTGCAGTGACCCATCACCGCATTGCTGCTCCAGTTGAGGTTATTACCAAGAGAATGAGCTCTCGCTCCTCCAATCCAGTTGGACTCCTCTCGATATCATCCTCTTCCGCTCCTCTTTATTTTCCTCGTTCATCTTCTCTCGTACCCATCGTCTTCGATCACAGCACCGACTCATCGCCCTGAACCCTCAACCTCCTCTCTTCACATTCTTTTTATTTCAGCAACGTCCCATCGACATCGGCTCTGCATTCCACCACGATCGCCCGAAGCTCCCGTTCCCCTTCCGTGTTCAGCTAACATTTGCAGGTGCACCACAAACGAAGAACAAAGACGCCCCAGGTTCGAAGCTTCAATCACCATCGGATCAAGAACAAAAACCATCTGGGTTATGCATCCTCGCCCCAAAAGCCCCAAATCTTGGCCCTTGGATCGACCACCATCGTATGTACACAATCATCCCCAAGCCTACTGCCTGAACCTCGTGCTTCAGATAACACCGAAGCTTCTAGAAAGAGCTACATGTGATCTCTGAACCTAACTGCAGGCCCGCCATCCAGGAGGCACGCTTGCGGCACGTGCCCAATGGGAAATTTGCAGATCAACCCCCTACTTCTTCATTATTCACGTTAACGTTCCTGCCTCCTGCGTCATGTGCTATGCACGTGCATTGGGGAGAAATTGCAGAGGTGCCTTCACAACTTCCAAAAATTGCAGATATAGCCACACTTGGGGTAAATATCAAAGGCACCCATATAATTTTCTATATTGTAGATAAATCCCTCTAGGGACCTATTGAGAATAAAAACTTTATTTTTATTACATTTTAATCCTAGTACTTTCATTATAGCACAACTCTCTCATTTGAACTCTGATTTTTACATACAATATGTCGTTTTAAAGCTTATTCAGTGCTCTATATCTTTATATATCTTATAAACTGATCTAAAGCTTATTATGATGCTTATTATATAAAGATCTCTGATTATTTGTGCGGGCTGATCTTCAATAATTTTGTGCCACATTTATCTCGAGAAATATCTGATTTTATCTGCCGGGGCTCATTGGAGGAGATTTAATCTGATTAGACCTCTCATGGTTATTGTAAATTATTCTTTGAGGAATTTGATATATTGTAGGGGCATAATCGAGGAGGGTTTAATTGATCTAATCCCTTGACATTTCTGTTTACTCAGTAGGGATTAGACCACTTTGTGGCTCAATCAAATTAGGCAATAACTAAAGAAGATCTACAAGCCCAATTTGACATACTTGTGAAAGTCCATGTTTGAGGATCTTGATTTAATTTGTAGGAATTTCGAGAATAAGGATTAATGAATTATATTCCTAATAGATTTAGGATTATTTATTTGAAGAAAAAATTTTAGGGCAATCGGGCTAGATTATCTTGAAAATATTTTCTTGATCACTAAGCTTGTTCGATTTAAATAGTTGATCATTTAAGCCTGTAGTTTGGAATTTAAATTGATTATATTTCTTGGACAAACATCTCTTTTTGATCTGTGATTTCAATTGAGGATTGATTGCCTATATTATTCGAGGATTTACATCGTATAAAGTCACAGATCCTATGCTTCACCTTTATCCTCTCTGTTTAGTTTATTCACATTGCATCTCTTGCATTTCATTCTCATTTTATCTTCTGATACAGATATTAACATTACAATTAATTAATTATTTAAATGAATTTAAAACTATGCAACTAAAAATCATCGATCCCTGTGTTTGACCTTGGTAGACTTGCCAAGTAAAAAAAACTCCACAACATTCAAAGATTGAGGTTTTGATAGATCATTTTCTGCTTTCCTATACTATAATATATCATTATTAAGTGAGGTAGAAAATGGTTCATCAAATGGCGCCATTGCCGTAGAATGACGTATTTAAAATTTATAGTTTTAGATTAATTTCTATAATTAAATTTTATGAAATTAATTTCTACCATTTTTTGCTATTTTCTTTTACATTTTAATTTTTGCATTTGCATCTCTCTCTCACTAAATGCACTAACCGTATTTTCTCTCTTCGCAGATAACTCGGAGCGATTTTCAAAAATAAATTCAAGAGCCTGTGAAGAAGACTGAATTTTATTTTTGTGAAAGAGAGCATAGATTAGGTTTTACTTTTTGCATCATTTATAGGGTCTCATTAAACCCTAAGTTTTGTAACTATTTGGTCTGGACATTTTGTGGTGTGTCTGTCTATTTCAACCCTTCTATGCGGTTGGAACCTGACTTGAGTGGTGGAAAAATTAGGTGCACATACGCTAGCTTAGATTTATTTTTGATTGTGCTCATAATTTCTAGGCCACACATTTTTCACTAACTAAACACACTATTGATCGTTCGACTTATCCAAAATTTTAAATCAATTCTTCCAGCTAATAGATCTATCTGTTTAGGACGTTTTCATCTATGCATATCATTAAGTGTACATTTTAGTTCCTTGTATTGCATCCCACATAAAGAATGTGAGGAATCATTACACGTCTCCTTCTTAGCATGCATCATTTATTTAGACACTTTCATTGGCTTTCTCGATCCTTTACCTCATTTCTACAACTTAGGACTTAAAGGAAATGGGACTGCTTGTTAAGCGTGATTTTTCTGTGCTCACATAAAGACTTAAGTAATAACCTAATTTAAAATCGGGACTGATAATCAAGACGACTGTATATAAATTTACATAACATTAACCCTTGTGTCTGGTGGAGAGAAACCCACTCATTGTTTGTAAGGACAAGAATCACACACTTAGAGCAGAGGAAAAACTTGGGAGGCTTCATTCTGACTACTGAATTTAAAAACGACTAGCTACTTCTCAATGAGGGAACTACGGTCTCCCTTAGCAGATTGAGTAGTTAAATGACAACATGTTAGGCAACATCCTGAAGTAATATGGGGTAGCCGTTATATGGTCCGTACTTACACCCATATTGGCTGAAAGTAGGTGCAACTAGCCGTATGAATTCGAGCCAGTCTTTGTGACACTCTCCTGAACCTAAAGCCCCGCTTAGTCTGCTCAAAGATTGTTTTATCACTAAATTAAAATTGAAAAGATAAGCAGTTGAGCTTTAATGTACCTTCACAAGTGTCGAGTGGGTGAATCTACAAGTTCGTTTTGTGTTTGCCTTGTGTGCGTCAAAGTTCTTGCAATTGCAAGCATATCGAGATTCGCAAATCATTCTTCACCTTTCTCTTGAGAAGATGTCGACACATTGTTCTCCGTACCCAGACTCCATGGGTCCATCATACACGACCACGTCCCGATACTCTTCTTTTCTTTCTTTTCAGGGGGTCCTCTATCTTAAACTGATCCCCTGCATCCATCATTTCCCTCTACCCCCTTCACTCCACCCCATGCCCACACTTCTTCCAGGACTAGATCGCTCTCACATCTGACCTTTAAATAAACACAATAGAGCGAACATATTTGAGGATGGAAAATAGAGTAACCAATTTCGATAGAGAAACACGATTTCTTGTTACTATGGCTTCCCATCTTTTAATCCATCCTTTACTCAGGTTGACTCTCCTCCTAAATACGATCAATTTTCCTTCGACAGTTCACGAAAATCCAGAGTAACCAGACTACAACTCCAATGGATAATCACTACTCCTCTCAGAACTACATACCGAAGTCACATCATGTGGAGTATGATTACTCATCACCGGGTCATAAGATGTTTGAGGATGAGATTGCTCAGATCAACCATAGAGCAAATACTTTGACTGAACAAATATATAATCTCATCTAATCAACAAAGAATCAAGAAGAAGTGAGGATCCCACCTTGCGAACCACAAGTTTATCACGTGACTTACAGTCAGATACAACCACCACTGGCCACTGACCAACTGACTAACCACCACAATAAGAATACAAAAAAAACTAAAAAAATTAGAAAATTCAAATGAACAATTCTGAAATGGAAGCATTTTGTAAAAGTCCGATCTTAGAGCTTCCATTCATCAAGGCCATAGAATATGTGCCCGATATTAAGTGATTTGTGAAGAGTCGATTGAACCCTAAAAAGATGGGTAAAAAATGATCAAGGATTGAATATCATGTCATATCTATGGCAAACTCGTTGGTAATGAATCATAAAATTTAAAATCACAAAGTCAAGCGGTTAACTCGAATCACATGTGAGATCGAGGATTCCATATTCACCCATGTTCGGTTGGATGACGACTCCACATTAAATATCCTCCCAAAATCCATCTTTGATCAACTCAAGCTCGGAAAACTAAAAAAGATAAGGGTGATCGTTCAACTGCTGATCGATCTACCAAAAGACCACGAGTAATTATTTCTGCCATCGTAAATTTCTGAGGCGACAAACATAAAGTAGACTTTATTAACCTGGACATCGAGCACCTCGGAAAGTTATATGAGTCTCCCATCATTTCGGGAAAGCCGTTCTTAGCCTCTACTAGGGCAATTGCCGATTGTGAGACTCAAGACATCAAGTTCCTGAATACGAACCATAATGAACAAACCCTTAATGGCACGACCTGCTATGAGGAAACCCAACTTGAAACCGACAATCGTGATCCGGAGACAACCACTTCACATGATTAGACCTCTCCTCATGGAACACAGATACAAAACCTAGGAGAGACACCTGAGAGACCGACTATTAGATTGATCTTTGATTCCTCCCACCCTGATACTGCTCCTAAGAGGAAATAATATTCATGAGATTATGAGGAATTGGACCATGTTTATGAAGATCATCATAATTATTTGAGTGGTCCAATCTTTGAGTTGGTAGTAATTCATGAAATACTTGAACCATACAAGGAGCTGACTCAGGAAAACTTTTATGTTACCGAAACTCATGGGTATCAGAAGGTGACATCAACATCCCCTGCCATCACTCACAAAGCCATCGAGAATAAGCTCCCTCGTCTGAAACCTTGTTTGACCCTACAAGAATTGGTCGAGTTTTATGGGGATTAATATGACGAGGAACCCATAAATGCCACACCGGTTACTCATGATATGGAGAAGAACTTTGATCATCTTTCTCCCAATGCTTCTCACAGAAGCAAACCGACCAAGAAAGTCACCTTCGACCTTAGAAATAAGGTGATTTATGAAGAGTCCTCGTCTGGTCCTGAAGTAATTCATCAGGTAAGTGCAGTAAGTGCAGCTGTGATCAATGGGCACTTACCTCTTGTTGATAATAATTGGAGATCCCCTGCATTTGACTATAATTCTTCTGAGGACGACTCTGACGATGGCTGGACTTCTTCATCCTCCCCCTCTCCACCACTTGCTACATCTCCATACTATCCCCCACCACACTCTCGCAAGAAGGTTTGTCGCAAACCTTCTTGACCTTATACATCCGTAAATCTACTCGGTCCCCCACTTGTAATTATCCGATCATACCTAGGCTAACCCAAGCCTAAATATAGGGGGACCGATATCATTGTGTTTACATCACCTCTATTCTTTTCTTCTCACCCTCGTCTGCCCCACTTCTTGCTCTTCTTCTATGCTTAGGCCCTCAAAAGCCTAAGTATAGGGGGATGAGTCAACTTCTTATTCTTTTCGCCCAGCTAAGTTTGGTACGAGCCATGTCTACATTTTACTTTGTGCCATGAGGACATAACACAAGCTAAGTATAGGGGTGTATGTGTTTGTATATTTTATTTATTTTATCCATAGCTTGTACTTTACTTGTTACACATCAAAAATCAGGTATGGGTACTAGTTGTCTATATTATGCATACTATACTAAATTCTGTGTGAATAATAGCTGCTCTCAAAATTAAGGGCTATAACAAGCTTAAAAAAATAAAAAAAAACAAAGCTAACTTAAGGTTTTATCCCTGATATTTTCAATATCACTCAAGACTTGAGGAAGGAAATAAACTTGTATTTTTAAGGTCCTTCGATTCAGAGTTAATCGACCTTAGTCATCAGGGTTTGGGACATAATAATCCACACTTCCCTAATTTGAAAGATGTGAGTGCTATATTGTGCGCTTAATTTCTACCTTTAAGAATATGATCAGCACATCAGATGCACAACTACATAAATGATGAGATGAGTTGAGATTTCACTTGAGGGACTGCGACTTGAGATTTGAGTCTTGACCTGATTTTATGATACTCGAGGATGGGATAATATCGATGAAAGCATCATGAAACCTGAGAGTCAGCAAACCTTACCCAATATGTGAACAAGTTCTCATGCTATCTTTTGATATTGACCTATGTGCCAAGGTGTGATGAAACTAAATAATTGTTGATCAGTGTGCGCCAACTTTTAGTAAAAACAATGGAGCTAGCCAAAAAAGAAAAGAAAAGTAAAAAATATTGAAAGAAAAAAGTTCTCAAAACTCAAATTACAAAGAGCTTCTATCAAAGGTGAGTGCTCCCAACCATTTTTGAAGTGTCCAATTGGACCAAAGCTGTTAGGACCAGGAGTCGGGCTAGTACCAAAAAGGACTCTGCATCGTAAATGCTACAAGTCTGGGTGTAGAAGTATATTACATACCTAGAAAAGACACACCCCTGTGTATACCTAGGAAAATAAGTGCAGATAACTCCAAATTTTCTTAACAGACACACTGGTCAACAACCAAAAATATATACGTATTTAGTAATAAGGCACTCGAGAGGATCCTTGTTCCAATGTGAGGAGAAAAGAAAATACACAAACTTAAGACCTCCATTATATGGCCATCCATCTACATTTTCAAGTCTGACAAACTACCGAGATGGCAGACTGAATGCAAGAACTGATTTATTCCCTAGTATCGAGGATTAGATCTTGAGGAGAGTCTCTCGAATTTTTAGCACGTACAACCATCAAACCAGAGACCAAAGCAGGACTCGACAAAACGACTTAGACTTCGAGTGACGTTTCGACTCGACGATCATGATTGTAGTACTCACTAAATGTCATATCTCTTATACTATATGTAAAAACAGAGAGTCTGATAATTAGAGAAGTTGGATTCCTTTTGACTAGAGCCAGTTTGAGCTTAGAATTTTAGGACCATCAAAACCCAAATATTCTTAATGAGTTCAGTCTTGAAATTCACACTTGCACAGTCAGGGATTCAATTTTCTAACTCACTAAAATTTGCTTGGGGATAAGCAAAGAACTAAGTATAGGGGTGTGATGAATCCATGATTCATCTAGTCTATATGGACATTTTAGCAAAATTCTCTTAATAAATGACTAATTAAACTCCTTAAAATCAATTAATTAACATTCACTAATCGTGCTAGACTTAAGGTTAAAATCTTTAGATAAATAAGCTTGCTTTTGGCCCAGTTTGAGCTTATTATCTTATGTGTAATAATCTTTACTTTAACCTAATTCTTTCTCTAAATTATTCTTTAATTAATTAACTAACTTGGATAAAGAAATAAAACCATAAAAATCAGAAAAGCAAGAGAAAATACAAAAATCTGATTTTTATATTTTATACATATTTTATCTTTGTTGTTTTTATTTTATCTTTTTATAACCTTTAAATAATTCATAAAAATTGGATTAAATATTTATATATTTAATATCAATTAATCCTTTAATTGAAATCAAACTAAAAATAAAAAAATCACAGAAATACAAAAATATGGCATTGTATTATATATAGAGTACCACAAAAAATATATTTTGTACAAATGATTTCTTTTGCTTTTTGGCATCATGAAAGTTATAGATCTCGTCGAGACGAACAACTTTCATGTTGACCACTTTTTGATTTGACTTCATTTACTATTCTTTTCGATTTTTCCTTTTATTTTAGTTATTTTTATTTTTATTTTATCTTTATTTAATTATTTTACTTTATTTACTCCTTATTTTTATTATTTATTTTATTTTGAATTTTATTTATTTTACTTACTTTTGGTTTTCATTTTATTCTCTTTCTTCCTTTTTCTCTCTCTTCTTTCTCTACTCTCTTTTCTCTCTCTCCCTTCTCTTTACTCTCTCCTCCCTACTCCCTCTTTCTTACTCAGGTCACGTTCTCCGCACGTGACTCGCCCTTCTCCCTCATCCTCTACACAGGTCGCGTGCAAGGCACGTGACCCCCGTCCCCTCCCCCTTCCCGCGACCACTGCTTCCTCTCCTCCTGTGCGTTACCGTCGCCCGCCTCCACTACCTCATCGTTACGACCCTTCCACCCACCTCCTCCACGTCGCCTCCAGAGCTTACTCCTTCTATAAAGCTCTCGCAGCCGTCCGCCATTGAATTTATCTGTCATATCCATTTTTACAGGAGAGAGAGAGAGAGAGAGCTTGAGTAACAGGGTGGTGACAACACCCAGAAACTCCGGCGAGAACCCCCTTTCAGCGTGATCCGCGGTGACCCATCACCACGTTGCTTCTCCGAGCAGCCCAAGCCTTCTGTGGCTCCGCAGCTCCGGTTGAGGTTATTACCAAGAGAGTGAGCTCCCGCTCCTCCAACCCAGTCGAACCCCTCTCGATATCATCCTCTTCCGCTCCTCTTCATTTTCTTCGTTCATCTTCTCTCGCATCATCATCTTCGATCACAACACCGACTCATCGCCCAAAACCCTCAACCTCCTTGCTTCACGTTCTTTTTCTTTCAACAACCTCCCATCGACATCGGCTCTGCCTTCCACCACGATCGCCTGGAGATCCCGTTCCCCCTCCATGTTCAGCTAACATTTGCAGGTGCCCCTCAGATGAAGAACAAAGACGCCCCAGGTACGAAGCTTCAGCCACCATCGGATCAAGAACAACAACCATCTGGGTCGTGCATCCTTGCCCCAAAAACCCTCATATGGCCCTTGGATAGACCGCCATCAGACACACAATCATGCCAAAGGCTACTGCCCGAACCTCATGCTTCGGATAACGCTGATGCTTCCAGAAAGAGCCACGTGGGATCTCTGACCCTAACTACCGCCCCACCAGCCAGGAGGCACGTGCGTGGCATGTGCCCTTTGGCAAATTTGCTGATCAATCCTTCTATTTTATCATTATTCACGCTCACGTCCCTGCCTCCTGCATCACGTGCTATGCACATGCATTGGGGAGAAATTGCAGGTGCCTTCACAACTTCCAGAAATTGCAGATATACCCCTGCTTGGGGTAAATATCAAAGGAGCCTAAATGATTTTCCTATATTGCAGATACGTCCCTCCATGGATCTTTTGAGAAGAAAAACTTTATTTTTGTTACATTTTAATCACTGGAGTTTCATTATAGCATAACTCTCTCATTTGAACTCCGATTTTTACGCACAATATATCGTTTTAAAGCTTATTCAGTGCCCGACCATTTTATCCTATGAACTAATCTGTAGCTTATTATGATGATTGTTATTTAAGGATCTGTGATGATTATGCAAGCCGATCTTCGATATTTTTGTGCCACATTTATTGAGAAATATTTGATTTTATCTACATGGGTTCATTGGAGGAGATTTAATCTGATTAGTCCTCTCGTGGTTATTATCAATTATTCTTTAAGGAATTTGATACATTGTAGGGGCATAATCAAGGAGGGTTTAATTGGTTTCATCCCTTGACATTTCAGTTTACTCAGTAAGGATTAGAGCACTTTGGGGCTCAATCAAATTAGGCATTCATTAGAGAAGATCTGCAAGCCCAATTTGACATACTTGTGAAATTCCATGTTTGAGGATCTTGATTTAATTTTTGGAATTTTGAGAATAAGGAGTAATGAATTATTTATCTAATACTTATTGTGATTAAGGATTTTTTATTTGACGAACAAATTTTAGGGAAATCAGTCTAGATTATCTTGAAAATATTTTATTGATAACTAAGCTTTTTCGATTTAAATAGTTGATCATTTAAGCCTGCAATTTGGAATTTAAATTGATTATATTTCCTGGACAAACATCTCTTTCGATATGTGATTTTAATTTATGATTGATTGCTTATTATTCAAAATTTAAATCGTATAAAGTCACAGATAATGTGCTTCACCTTTATCCTCTCTATTTAGTTTATTCGCATTGCATCTCTTGCATTTCATTCTCATTTATCATCTGACACATATATTAACATTGCGATTAATAAATTATTTAAATGAATTTACAACTGCACAGCTAAAAATCATCGTTCCCTGTGTTCGACCTTAGTAGACTTGCCAAGTAAAAAAAATACTCCACAACATTCAAAGATTGTGATTTTTGATAGATCATTTTATACCTTCCTATATTGCAATATATCATTCTTAAGTGAGGTAGAAAATGGTTCACCAAATGACTCCATTGCCAGGGAATATCGTATTTTTAGAATTTTAGATTAATTTTTATGAAATTAATTTGTCATTTTTTGTTATTTTCTTTTGCATTTGCATCTCTCTCTCTCACTACAGGTACTAACCGTATTTTCTCTCTTCATAGATAACTCGGAGCAATTTTCGGATATAAATTCAAGGGCATGCGAAGAAGATTGAATTTTATTTTGTGAAATAGAGCGTAGATTAGATTTTATTTTCTGCATCATTTATAAGGTCTCATTGAACCCTAAGTTTTGTAATAATCCCATAGCCTTGTGATTCCTGGACATTTGATTATTTATTCAGTTGATTCTATTCCTTACCTCATTTTTTCCAAATGAATAAAAAATTGCCCGTAGCGATGATCATCATACGAATTGCATCACTTGCTTATTCGGGTTGTCACACAAGATTGCACGTGAGCAAGCAACAACCATATAGCTTAAAATCAATACTGAACATATCGGGTGACATATGGCGGAACATAAAAAAGAGAATAAAAAGGCAATTAAATAATCCAATACGTGCTCAACAAATATCTTGGACATGATGACAAATACGGAGAATTAGTTGCAAAGATTGATTATGAGCGTCAATTAAAGAATGAATGAACATGAAGTAACAAACATTCCAGAACATAAAAGGATCTTGTACTATGCGATGTAGATCTAAATATTCCCTACATTTGCTTCATCTATTTAGCCCAGGCAACAGCATCAATCTCGGCTTGGGCACTTCTGTACAACTCTAGTCTCTTCGCAAGTGCAGATCTCCGTTCCATTACAGCAGGATCCTCATCAAGTAACGATGACAACTGCTTTTGCTGCGAAAAGAATGCATAATGTAACAGTATAAATTTATTGTAAAAAGCTGCATCTCAACGGTAGTGAATTTTACAATTGAGAATGCCTACACAGTTGTTTCTGATAATCTTTAAGATTGCACAAGCTAAAACTCTCAATTTAGCTTATTATAGCAAATAAGAACATTATTACTCAATCTCACTAAAGAAAAAAAATACGGACAAGCTTTTTGTTGGAGAAACGTGGAGCTGGACAGTTCCATGAATTGTGATCTGGAAGGAATCAACAGAATTTCAAATCAATCTTCTTAAATAGGAATAAGTCGGATCAGCTATTGACTTATTGCCACAATTTCGTCTAATTTGGGTCAAACACAAAGTTAGTTTTACGTAAGCAAACGACAGATTAAATGTTTTCCATCACAGCTTGATCTTCCCAGACGATTCATATAAGCATTCATGTTTTATTGTCTATTTGTATTCGCGTGTTACTGTCTACTGGTGTTGCCGGATCAATCTTCTTCTTTGAGACTCTCATTATGTATCTACGTGTTATTGTTCTTTGGATCAATCTTCCTCCTACACATATACGTGTTTCTTCTACAAAAACCTGCCTTCCCGAAACATTTCTTCCTCACTCTCACCCTCTCAAAATTTCACACCACCATAAAATTCTTTTTGCATCACGAAGCAAGAAAAACTAAAATGCAAACTCATGGTTTGGGAGCGAACACTTTATGGAAGAGCTTTGGATCCGAATGGGTGCGTAGTATGGACCAGGTCTATAAGAGGTGACAAGACAAATCTGGTCACTGGCGGTTCTTTGAGTTATTTGGAACGAAGAAATATACAGGTCTTCAAGGGCATGAGGTATTATATGGAGAATGTGGCGCACAACACAAAGACAGTGTAGGCATCATGCATGAGTACAAGTGTCTTTGAGAGGTTGTAAAAGGTTGTCTGCAAGGTTGTTACTTTTGTTGAACAAAATCTGAACGGCATTTCACGCTGGATGATGATACTTTGAGTTTTCAGACAATTTTGACAAGTTAAACGTTTAACTACCTGTGCATGATTTGGATATATCACCACTAAGTGCGGCAACTAGTGGCAATAAAAGGCTATTAGAAGGACGTGTATACGAATCCAATGGAAAAGAGTACGAAAAATTCCATAGCTAACATGCTAAATGAGTAAATGCACAAGAAATATCTGCTCCAACTATATAAAGCATATCCAACATGACAAATACATAAAGAATATTCAAAAAGACATATATAAATCATATCCAACATGACAGTATATTTAATGGAACAATAAGTATTTTTACCTCTTTTTTACCCAGTTCAGCGAAGAAATGATCAAGCAAGGTGCGCTTTGCTTCACGAACTTGACCGTAGACAACAGACTTTGGGATGGAGTTTCGTAAGCCACTGAGAACCATGTTGACATATGCCTGAACAGTACTCCCTAATTTATACATTGAAAGACAAATGAGGAACCGTGACAGAAATACTGGAGAAAAGCAGGGATGGAAATTTGATAATGATTGGGAAAAAAATATATTTACGAAGACAAATGAATGGTTCTTATTTTCTGCCATGATAAATAAAACATGCTTTAGTTCAGTCAACATATAAATGTTATGGGGCGGGACATAGGAGACAAATCAGGAAGATAGTGCCTCAACATATAAATGTTATGGGGCGGGACATAGGAGACAAATCATGAAGATAGTGCTTAAAGGTGGCTAGAGTTGTCTTTACTTTCTAAATCAAAGAAAAGGGGAGATGAGTCACAACTTTCCCACATAAGCGATAAGTAACCATGCTTTTGGTTCCTCGGATTCGCTAGAAAAGAATACTTCATCCGGATCATTAGATCAAAGAGGAACAAAGCACTCCACCGTCTTACTCTGAGTGATTTCTCTATGAAGATTACTTCCGGGCCTAGGAGAAGAACCACTATTAGATGATTGTCTAGAAGCCATAATTGCCTAACATTGAATCAAATAAAATACATTAGGCAATAAAAAAATAATCCAAACTATAGTATGTCTTTAAAGCACGGTTCTGTCCTTAAAAACATAAACTGTAACATGTATATTTTCTACAATATTTTTAGATGCTTTTAAAACCCTAAATTGTAAGATCTTAAATAGGTGCTATATTTAATGAGATTTATCAGTACTTGTATTTCAGTCAAAAGACAACTCTCTATGTAGATTTTTCAGGAAAATTCAACATCAAAATAAATCAAAAAGTATTTCTTTCCATGCTATTAAATACATAAAAATATGTATACAATAACTCTAGAACATCCTTTGTGTCTCTAATAATAGATTAAAATGTTGTATCTCTACAAATAGATTTTGAAATTGGCTATGTAAGGTCATTCACTGAAAAACCAACATTCATATTCAAATATCAAATACTGTATGGATGCGGGGAAGCATCGTATTTCACATGTGTCATATATTTAAATGAGGATCAAAGACTCAAAGATTACCACGGGAGAGAGGGTAGAGGAAGTGAGCAGCTACCTTTGCCTCCAGGTGGAGGAAGTGAAGTGGAGGAGGTGAGATCAGGCAAGTGAGAGAGTAGGCTAAAGAGGTGAGGGAGCGAAGGTGAAGAACAACAGAAGGTGACTCGACAGAGATGCAGAGGCAACGAGCATCAGTCAACGACTCAGTGTAGATGCAGAGGTGGTGAGCAGCATGCAGAGAGAGAGGTGAGAGGTTTCACGGGGGAGAGGGGCTTTCTGATGTAGGGTTTCACATGAGGGGTCAGGGTATGGTTTCAATCGTATTCTTCATAATGGAAAATGTGGTTTCTCGGATCCATAGGGCAAACAAACATGACAACCGCTTAGATTCGAGTATGCGGCCTGCGCATGCGGAACAGATGACCCCACATATGAGCAAAGGGCACATAAAGCCATCTTGAGGAAATCGATGCGTTATAGTAGCCGCATGAGCATATGCAATCCACATGTCGATTTCCTGAACAATGAAAAATACTCGTGCCCATGGTCGACTCTGTGGTTCGCTGCGCATGTGCGATCCACGTGCCGATTTCCTGAACAATGAAAAATACTTGTTTCCATGGTTGACTCAGTGGTTCGCATTTTCTACGTGTGATTGTTGTGATTGATTGTTTTTATTTGATTATATTTGTTATAACTACTGTTCATTCTTTTCGTAATAGTTTAATCATACATGTATCGATATTTTATATCAAAGCCTCATTCATGAGAAAGATGTAACTGCACTTCAACACTTTATGGCCTCAATGAACAATAGAGCTTCAAAAGCCGATATGGTATGACCACCTCCTTTTGATCGACTACCTATACCTGCTAGAAAGTTACAATGCACATGTTTCTTAAGTCAATAGACTTAGATATGCGGAACGTCATCGAGTCGCAATACACTCACCCAATCATCAACGAAAAGACTGTCTCGACAGATCTTGACAAGAAGCAGGCCACTCAGAATTCAAAAGAGATGAATGCTATCTTATATGCAATTATTATGGAGAGTTTGACCAGATATCCACATGTAAGACAACTTACGAGATATGGAATAAGCCGAGCGTAAAGTTTGAAGACACAAGCAAAGTTAACGAGACTCGTATCAACCTTCTACAACATAATAAGAGTTATTCAGACTGAAAGCTGGAGAAAACATCTGAGACTTGTACACGAGATTCACAAGTATTATTGTAGAAAACTATAATGTGGAAGCGTAATCACAGATAAAGAAATATTGAATAAGGAAAGAACACCATCATTTTACGGCTCTCAAGGTCGTATGTGTATATTGAATTCTCTTTACTGATACAATGGGTGTGGGGCTTCTTATATAGCCCCACGATAGCCGGAAATCCCACTCACAGTAGATGTTGGACTAAATCAGTGGATGTGGTAAGTGGATGTGGTAATTGGACTCTGGAGGGATCAAATTACCCATCTATACATGTGACGTAGAGTCTAACACTCCTCAAGCTGGAGCATTGTAATGATCAGCTTGGATAAATAGAAAGAAATCGCTCACTCATACAATACAGGACACTGCATACAATATCAACTCAACGCAAACTCTGATGGTTGCCTGCTGAGGACGATGCTTCTCATGCCGTGTTGGTGAAAAGGAATTGAAGGGATGGAGTGTGAATTGAACTGGTCTCCTTGTCGGAGAACGTATGCTCTGTACTGCGTTTGTCAGAGTCATTAAAACTAGAATTAGTCTCCACATGGAGATCCCTGACCCACAACTGCTCCATCTCTCTGAAGGGCCAAACTGGAAACACCATAGAAACATCCTCGTTGGAGTCCACTGACGCTGAAGAATGGAGTCTGAAAGTCTCCTCATAAGAGAACTAGGTCTCTCCTATACTGGCTCAGAGAATGGGATCTCTACTCTAGAGTCCCTATAAAATATGAAAACCCTAACCCACAATGGCTTAGAGAAAGAGATGTGTACTCTGGAGTCCCTATGGATCACATGAAAACTCCGAGTCCATATTAAAGATGGGAACCTCTCAAATAATGATCGCATACATGTGCACATCAAACCGTAAACTCTGAAACAATATGAACTGTAGAGTCTGAAACCTATCTTGGAATCTGAAAAGGAGAATATGAATCTGACATGTAGAACTCTACATAATACTCCTACTTTCTCCCATACTGGTCAGAATAGATGACATCGACCAATCTGAGAGAAGACATGAATATGGGTAAAAAAAATCTTAAATGTATTTTTTACGACTATTTCTTTTTTTAATACTCATCTCCCTTTTTTTCATTTTTTTCGCTAAATGCTTTTCTCCCTTTTTTGTATGCTTGGCTCTTTTTTTAAAACAACTGCGTCCCAAAATTGGACCTAAAAGAAACACAAATCTCCATCCCCCCTTTTTAGTGGGCCACTCTTTTTTTTTCGAGGTTTACAACCATGTAGACCCCTCTTTCCTTTCTTTCAAATTTTTATCAAAAGTCTAGCCCCAATTTGCGCCTGAAAATTCACTCCCCCGGTTCTTTTGCATCCCAGGCCCAATCCTAACCTCAATTAGGTTTTTTTATTGAGGGTCCCCATCGGGGAACCCTTATTATCATAAAGAACATCGACCCCCATGGGGCTTTCCTATCTTGTGAGATTTGCACCTCCCGTGAGGATCGTGAAGAGTCTTCGCCGTCTCTGGAGAGCCTGAGATCTATGCTACCTGACAATGATATTGCATAGGGATGCCCCGACAGTGCTTGGCGGTGACAATGCTGCTTGGAGATGTGGGCGATGCCGCCATGCATGAAGGAGAGTTGGAGGCGACACTGCATGGATTTGAAGACTCTACCGAGGGGGGAATCACCAGCTTGAAGCATCAAGTTTTCTTGGGGACTTCATCATGCATGGGGTTGCAACGCGAGTAGGGAGATGGCTACCTGGATTTTGTGCACCGCCATCTAGGTTTGTGTCGCCTGGAACTTCGAAGAGGGCAATCACATGTGTTGCTTTGTTTTTCGAACACAATAGTAGGGGTCTTTGCTAGGAACCCGTCGCTTATAGGAGACGAGGGGAGGCGTCGCCTTGCACAAGAAGGTGCGAGATGGGTTTGCGAGATCTAAACTTGCTAGCTTCAGATGTACTATGAGCATATAGAAGCGCACACACCGCTGCTACTACCACCGCTACTGCTTCTTCATGATGCTAGGGTTTCTATGAACCCAAATTGGTCATGAACAGATCTGCCTTGATGGTTGGCATTGGCATAGAATTAGGGTTTCAGAAGAAACATCATCACTTGATCTTGAGCGAATCTCAAGGATGAATAATAATAATCTTCAATCCAAAATCATACCCGCTCTTAGATGATCTTGATGGAATCAATGGTCAATAAATTAAAATAGATATTAAACACGAGTCTTCAGAACTTTGAATATTCAGAATAATTGTAGAGATATCTGTGTATTTCTATATTCTATATGTATCGTTTTCTTATTTGTATTTCTGTTTTTCCGCCTTTTATAATTTACCCATAGATTTCTCCTCTATATAAGAGAGCCTAGGGTTCTCAGAAATAAAAAACTCTTATTTTTCTTCCAACATGGTATCAGAGCGGCGGTCCTAGACCAGAGCTCGTATACCCTAACCCTAGACCCCCACCCGCCAGCCCCCTCTCTACTTCCGCCTGCGCCGCCGCCCCCTGCCAGCCTACCGCAGCCGCCCAGGCCGGATCCCGCCCCCTTGCCGGGTCCCGCCTGCCCCACCGCCCCCTTGTCGGGTCCCGCCTGCCCCTCCAACCCCTTGCCGGGTCCCGCCACCGCCGCCCAGGCCTCGGCGGTCTCCAGCTGCATCTCGCGGGGCCCTAAAGACCGTCCATGTCGTCAGCCTCAAGTGTCGTCGGTCTCCGACGCTGTTCTCCATCTTCTTCGCGTAACTCGGGTGATGGATTTGATTGCATAGGTCTACATATGCAATCAAATCCACATATGTCATTGTAGACAAATCTCTATAGGTCTACATACCCTGTGATCTTCATTTGGCATCATGTCCGAAAACAAAGTCGACGTACCCGCCACAGGTGCCTTTAGAGGTTCGACACCGATTGTCAAGATAAACGGGACGAACTATGAGCTCTGGGCTATGCAGTTCATGAGCCTCATGAAGTCTAACGGTAAGAAACATATCCTTACCGAGGATGAGCCGATGGAGAAAACATGGATTCACGCCACATGGGAGGCGGATGACGCGTATGCCAAAGTCTGGCTATCTGGGGCATTGATGATAGAGATCGCCAACGACGTGCTGCATGAGCCCACGGCGAAGGCAATGTGGGATATTCTAGCGGCGACAAATTCGCAAACGCGGAATGAGACCAAGATACTACAATTGCAGCATGATATTTTTACAGTCAAACAGAATGGACGTCCTCTCCACTCACTGTACACATCCCTGCGAGGAATGTTTGAGAAGCTCCATAGCTTCATGCCTTTGACGGCAACTCCTGAGCAGCAAAAGACATACAAGAATGCTACCATGGTGGGTGTATTCCTGGCTGCACTTGATCCAGAGTACGATGCTGCCCGCTCTCAGATTCTTGCTGACGCCACTATTCCTCCTATGGAGGAAGCTTTCCACCGACTCAGTCGAATCACTGTCCCGAGCTCTACTACTAGCCAGATACCTTCGGCGATGGTTGCCTCCAAAGGAAGAGGTGGCTCCTCTACTTTTCGTGGCCGTGGTCCCCGTGGTCGTGGGGGTCGGATCCGTCAGCCCTGCACTTATTGTCACCGTCCTGGCCACTCCGAGGATACATGCTACTCTAAGCATGGATTTCCAGCATCGGCTCGGGTAGCAGCACAAGTTGAGTCTCCTGCACCTTCTTCTTTGGACCAGCGTTTCGATGATCTCGTTGCCAGACTGAGTAACATCATGCCTCCTGACACAGCTCCAGGAGGCCAATCGGATGTGGCAGCCTCTGTCTGCCAGTACATCCGCTACAACCAGTACGTTAGGTAGTTCTTATGCTCTCATTTCTTGTGATGGATCTATGATTACATAATGGATTATGGACTCTGGAGCGACACATCACCTATGTGGGGACAAAGAGCAACTTACTGCATATAGAGAGGTTCCTCCAGGGCGGACTGTGGTGATAGCCAATGGGACACATTCCCCGATTACAGGACAGGGGGAGATTACTTTGACGCCATCCATGCGATTACAGAATGTGTTATATGCTCCTGATTTCTCTATGAATTTACTGTCTCTTAGCCAGATTACGAAGGATTTGAACTGTCGAGCCATTTTTGATCCATCGTCTCTTGTTTTTCAGGACATACTCACAGGCAAAGTGATTGGGGATGGCTATGAGCAGAATGGTCTCTATCGTCTGGTTCGTACTCCATATGTCGGCGCATCACTCCACTCTACATGATCAACCTCTCCATATACCTGACATCTCCGTTTTGGTCATCTACCTCTTCAGAAGATGTGTCGTATTTTGCCACATATTTCTCCAAGGTCGTCCTTCCAGTGCGAGGCATGTCAGTTGGGAAAGCATCATATGTCCACTTTTCCGAGTCGTCAGAGTCGGAACAGTAGCTCTCTTTTTAAGTTAGTCCATATTGATATTTGGAGTCCCAGACCCAGTCGTGTACCTGATCATCAGGGACACAGGTTTTATCTTATTGCAGTAGATGATTTTTCTCGCTTATCTTGGGTGTTTCTATTAAAGAATAAATCTGAAGCAGGAGATGTGATCCAAATGTTCATCAATGAAGTTTAAAATATTTTCTCTTCTATTGTGAAAATTGTGCGTTCCGACAATGCTATGGAGTTTTGTACTCGTACACTTTCCTTGTTCTTTTCCTCTCGTGGTATAATTCATCAAACAACATGTGCTTACACTTCACAACAAAATGGTGTTGCAGAGCGGAAACATCGTCATCTACTGGATATCACTCGGACCCTACTTATTCAGAGCCGTGCTCCACATTCTATTTGGGGTGATGCAGTTCTCACTGCTTGTTATCTAGTAAATCGCATGCCCTCGTCTATCTTGGGTGAGAAGACTCCTTTCTCTATAGCCTTTCCTGAGAAGGAGTTGTTCTCTCTTACGTCCTGTGTATTTGGCTCTGTCGCGTTTGTCCACCGGTCGGCTCCAGGTCTTGATAAGCTCTCTCCTAAGGCTGTCAAATGCGTGTTTGTAAGGTACTCCAGGACTCAGAAGGGATATCGTTGCTTTGATCCTTTACGTGGAAAATACTTTGTTAGCGCCGATGTCACATTCTTTGAATCTGTGATGTTTTTCTCTCCTACAGGTGACAGAATGATTACTCCCGAATCTGACACCGAGATCTACATGTCACCTCCTCCTACGAGTCAGTTATCTCCTGTACCAGTCATACCACCACTACCTACACCACCACCTCCACCACCACCACCTCCACCACCTCAGATGCCTGTGACCGTGGTTCCACCATTACCAAAATTCTACACTCGTCGGCCCCCTTCTGCTCATGGTCATTGCCCGTCATCTAGCATGGCCCAGGTTTGTTCTGATAACATGGTTTCTAACGATGGCTCTGGAGATGATTCTATACAGGGATCAGTGCAGGATGAGGTTCCTGAGAACCTGGACGTACCTATCGCCATTAGGAAGCAGAGGTGTACTTGTGCATCCTACCCGCTTGCTTCTCAGGTTTCCTTTCATCGTCTTACAGGAGACTTCCAGAAATTTACAGTTGCTCTATCTGCCGTGGAAATTCCACGAACTTACCAGGATACATTGCGAGATAGCAGATGGCGTCTCGCTATGGAAGAGGAAATGGCCGCTTTGCAGTCCCGTGGCACCTGGAGTCTAGTTTCTCCTCCTCCTGGAGCGTCTGTTGTCAGTTGCAAATGGGTGTTTACTGTTAAACACCATGCAGATGAGAGTCTTGATCGTTACAAAGCAAGGTTGGTGGCACATGATTTTACGCAAACCTATGGAGTTGATTACATGGACGCGTTCCCTCTGGTTGCTAGACATTCCACTTTGCGTGTTCTCCTTTCAGTTGCTGTGGTATGTGACTGGCCCTTATTCCAACTTGATGTTAAAAATGCATTTTTGTATGGAGATCTACAAGAGGAGGTCTATATGCAGTAGCCTCCGGGGTTTGCTGCTGAGGGGGAGTGTCAACAGGTTTGTAGGCTCCATAAGGCAATATATGGCCTTAAACAGAGTCCTAGGGCATGGTTTCAAAAGCTTTCAGATCTGATTGAACGACATGGGTTCAAGAGGTCAAATGCAGATCACTCTTTGTTTGTGCAGAGAACATCCAGAGGTACAGTTGCTATCATGGTTTACGTTGATGATATAGTTATTACAGGAGATGATGAGCAGGGAATCAAGATGGCAAAAGATTTTCTGGGCAGTCAATTTGTGACTAGGGACCTGGGTACCCTAAGGTATTTCTTAGGGTTGGAATTTGCTAGAAATGCACAGGGTCTTGTGATGACCCAAAGAAAGTATGTTACATACATGCTTGTAGAGACAAACATGATCGGGTGTCGACCTTCTACTACTCCTATGGATCCTAACATGAAGCTATACGATGATGATACAGATGAAGTCGACAAGAGAAGATACAGAGAGATGGTGGGAAAACTTCTTTATGTTACAATCACCAGACCGGATATCGCCTTTGCAGTGAGTCGAGTGAGTCAGTTCATGGAGCACCCTCGACAAGTACATATGGATGCAGTATACATGATATTAAGATATCTAAAATCGTCTCCAGGTGCAGGATTACTCTTCAAGAAAGGAGAAACTCTCTCTGTATCTGCATACGCTGACGCAGACTATGCAGGTTGTCCTAAGGATAGAAAATCGACTTTGGGATTTGCAGTGTTTGTTGGCAGTTCTCTTGTTTCTTGGAAAAGCAAGAAACAAACAGTTGTAGCGAGATCAAGTGCTGAATCCAAGTACAGGGCTATGGCGCAAGCAAGTACAGAAATGATGTGGGTTCGAGCAGTATTAGTTGATTTGCATATAGAGGTTCTTCTACCCATGGAGTTACATTGTGATAACCAGGCTGCTCTGTTTATTGCAAACAACCCTGCGTTCCATGAGAGAACAAAACATATCGAGGTAGACTGTCATTATACCAGAGATATGATTCAGAAGGGCTTGATTTCTATTTCTCATGTTAGTTCTGGAGAGCAAACAACAGATATCTTTACCAAGCCATTACTCAGAGGACCATTCCAGAAGTGTTCATCCAAGCTGAGCATGGTTGATATCTATGCTCCATCTTGAGGGGGAGTGTAGAGATATCCGTGTATTTCTATATTCTATATGTATCGTTTTCTTATTTGTATTTCTGTTTTTCCGCCTTTTGTAATTTACCCATAGGTCTCTCCTCTATATAAGAGAGCCTAGGGTTCTAAGAAATAAAAAACTCTTACTTTTCTTCCAACAAAAATCTTTAAGAATAACCAAGAATCGAACCTCGAACAAATCAAAACCATAAATCCTTGAGAATCGAACCTGCTTTGGTACCATGTAGAAAATAATAATGCGAACGCGTAATTAAAGATATAAAAATATAGAATATGGAAAGTAATACTGGTATTTTACGTGGAACCCTACTCCATAAGGAGCGGGATGAAACACGGGAGAATCCCTCTCAAGGGCCATATGTGTATATTAAATTCTCTCAGCTGATACAATGGGTGTGAGGCTTCTTACATAACCCACAAACAGACCGAAGTCCCACTCACAATAGATGTAGGACTATCCAATGGATGTGGTAGTTGGACCCTGGAGGGATCTAATTACCATCTATACATGTAACTAATGCTATACCAATTATTATTGTCTAATGAATCTTGATGAAAAATTGAAGAAAATGCACATGTTAGAAAAATCCCAAGGCCACTCACCTCCGATTAGAGAATCGCCACAACCGTGATAAAGGAAGCGAACAACTCAATTACACTTCAAGTAGACAACCTTACCGGTAAGCTTCTCTCCGATGAAGTTGAAAGGTTAAAATAAAAAAAAGCTGAAGGAGAAAGCAAGAAGAACGAAACACTAGATCTTCAAGCAAATTACATCAACATCAAAAGAAGTCTCAGATGAAAATGAAACCGATGTGTTGATAAGACGTAGAAAAAGACTGGAAAAGATATTTCAAGAGAAAACAAGGTGATGCCACCTACTACCACTGCAAGAAGAAAGGTCACTTTCAAAACCATTTCCCCCTAAAGCAAGAAAAGTTACAAAAAGAATCAAGAACCCTTCAAGAAGAAGGAAAGTGAAAGTGAGAAACTTAAAGCATCATCTAGACATCATAGTAAGTTTCCAAAGAGAAAAGCCATGCAAGCTACGTGTGACTCATTTGAATATAGAGAAAGCGAATTCCAAAGCTCGGACAAAGAAGAAGCATTGCTAGGATACATGATACTCGACGACAAGGTAGACCCTGACGAAACTTCTATTAGTGCACATAGAGATGCTTTAACTCAAATTCGGGTTCTTGGCATTAGATTAAACAATGAAAATTAAATTACGTAACTCTACTGCATGCACTACAAAAAATGAATATGGAGTTAATAGACTTAGTGATAGTTCGGATTATTTTAAACCAAATGCATACATGAATTAAAAGGAATATGAACATGAAATCTTCTTGCTTAAAAACAATATAGAAAAATTAGAGAGTAATATAGATGAGCTAAAAACTCAGACTAGAATTCTTGTAGATGATCTAGCTAAATCTATCAACGTAAGGAAGGCGAAAATGGCGAAGCCTTCTCCCACTTTAAGTAAGGTCGACTACATGGATTCTTGCTCAAATCCATGTTGAAAGATCCGACTATTTTTTATGCTGGTTGTCGACTAATATTAAGGTAAGGAAGGATTAGATAAATTGTTAAAACCTCCCCATCAATGTAAAACAAAGTTTAGGACGGTTGAGATATTAGTTATCTTTTGTTTATTTAATGTATTCTCTTTTCTTTCTGTCTTCTTTATATTATTTTCTCAACAAGTTTCTCCTCATATAAGAGAACCCTAGGGGCCTCATGAATAAACAACTCATTATTTTCTCTCCTCAACCATAAATCTTCTTAGGCTATTTGTCACGGTTCTCCTCAACCGTAAATCTTCCTGAGCAAGCGGCACACCAAGCGACATGGTAATACCGTAAATATTCTTAGGCTATTTGTCACAGAGCAAAGCATACATGATATTAAAAAAAGAAAACTAATGCCATCGTTGAATTAAATAGTGTTTCTTTTGATGAGAATGCAGTATTTATTCTCCTCAAGTATTGGAAAATGAAGAAGAATTACAAGTTCATGATCAGAATACCTTAAAGTGAGAATCCTTACTATTTGCCAAACGATCTCAGCTTTCCTAGCAATCATCCCAAAGAACTAGTGATAGGGATGTATCCCAAGGTGATCTAGCAAGATCTTACTTTAAATTCATTCGCAATGGCTGCCTTTATATCCCTCGATGAGTCAAAATCGATAGATGAGGCATATATCATTGAATTGCGGCTAATGATAATGCAAGAGAAACTTGTTCAATTTGAAAGAAACAATTTGAAAGAAACTAGGTAGGGCAAGTAGTAGCCATACCACATGAAGACTCGATTATTTGAAGCAGACGTATCTTTATAAATAAATTGGATGAAGCAAGAAACATTGTTGAGAACAAAACCAAACTCATCACAAGGATATAACCATGAGGAAAGTTTCAATTTCAAGAAACCTATGAAGAAAGTATCAATTTCAAGAAAACCTATGCACCAATTGCAAGGATTGCATTTGCTTTTCAAAGTTTCAAGCTATACCACATGAATGCCAAAAAGTCATTTTCATAACGTCTTTATAAAGGAAGAAGTCTATGTTAAGCAACCCCTCCCCCCAATTCAAAAATCCATCACACACGGATTATGTCTTTTAGCTTAAGAAATCCTTTATGAACTCAAACAAGGACATATAGCCTCGTATGATATGTTAAACGGCTTTTTAATTTACACTAGTTTTAAAATAGGAAAAAGTTGAATGCACTTTGTTTATTAGAAGAAAAAACTAATATGTTGATTATGCAAGCTTATGTCAATGATATCATTTTTTATTTTACTAATGCATCTATGGAAGCTTATGTCAATGATATCCTTTTTTATTTTACTAATGCATCAATTTGCAAGAATTTTGATAAAGTTACGCATGACAAGTTTAAAATGAGCATGACGGGATAAATGAAGTCCATTCTTGGACTTCAGATTACACAAATGGATCAAGGTATTTTCTTCTCTCAACATAAATACACAAAGGAGATATTAAAGAAATTCAACCTAGACAATATTAAAGGAAAATCTACCCCAATAGCAGCCTCAACACACCTTAATCAAAACCGTTGAAAAAACCTTCGATTAGAAACTTTACCGTTATATGATAAGTTGACTATTCTATCTAACTACGAGTAGGCCCGATATTCTTTTCAGCACCTATTTAGATGCACGTTTTCAAGCTAGCCCTACAGAAAGTCACTTAAATGCAATAAAAAGAATATTTCTTTATTTGATTTTGACTACCGATTTCAGTTTATTTTATCCTAGGATGCATTACATTGAGCTATTTGCATATAGGGACGTCGATTATGCCAGTAGCCATATAATTTAAAGAGCACATGTAACACATGCTAATTCATGAGGAATGTGCTTGTATCATGATTTTCTAAAAAGCAAAATTACGTTGAATTATCCAACACTGAAGCGGAGTGAATTGCACCCCCTTTAGCATGTTTCCAATTATTATGGACGAAGCAAGCTGCATCTAACTTTGAACTGTCATTTGGCAAAAAAAAATGTATTTTTGGAAACAACACTAGCACTGTTAATTTAACCAAAAATCATGTTAATCATTCAAGAACCATGCACATAAACGTTCGTCATCATTTTTTGCATGAAAATATTTTGAAAAAATGAGATATGCATGGAATTTATTCCCACAGAGGATCAATTGGCAGACATATTCATCGAACTTTTGCCGACTCCTCAGTTTGAGAAAATCAAAAGGGAACTTGGCTTATACACATTGAGAGTTATTTTTTTTTGAAAAGTTTCCTTTTATATCTTCTCTTTGAAAGTTAAGATCGATTCTCATAGATATAGTCATTGATCATGAAATGAAGAGTGATCAATCATGTAATGTTCCCTAATTTTGAACTTTGTGGAAATTTGTTGAGATTATTCTAGATCTGACCCGATGACTGACAAGATGACACCTAGACATGTCTAAAAGATGTTCTAGTTTTGAGATATCTCTTCTTTTGATGAATTTCTATCATATCTCATCGAATCTGTCATAACTCTCTCAAAATTGATTTAAGTTTCAATTTTGACATGCCTACTAAACCTTTCCTTCCTAGAAAGAGAACCATTCTTTTAAAACCTCAAAAGATCAAAACCAAGAAAAGAACTCTTTAGAAGTTCACGTTGATCACTCACCATGTACTATATGATCGATCAGCCTCTACTAGTGTTGGATTTATTTTAGTTTATTTTTTAGTTCTGATGATCAATGAATATACCAAGGCCCTAAATGTCGGTTTCGGTCACTATTTCGGTAACTGACTGAAACAGAATTTCGATGGAAATTCGGTCGAATTTCGATCGAAATTTCGGTCATTTTTTTGTACTAGGGCCACCATATTTCGGTCATTTCAACCATTTCGGTCAAATTTCGATGTCGATGGATATCGATATTCGACAGAAAATCGACTGAATTTCACTGAAATTTGAGGCCATGGAATATACCACATTTTTATTTGGGTACTGTAGGGTTCTTTGTTTTTTTGTTCTTTTTGTAATAAGAACACCCGTAACTCTAACCTACACCTTATCTTGCACCATCATCCCTAAAAGAGTTGGTTTTGGAAATCCTCATCCTCTGGTTCCTCATCTGCAACAACCCAAGACCACCTACTTAGCAACTCCAAACTCCATGTCAACACCAACCGACCTATTGTCCGGAGAACTTATGATGACAACTTCCCAAATCACCTAGACCTCTTTTCATAATTATCTCCATACTTTCTTCGATGAGCTCTTCTACCGTGGTCAGAGAGCCTCTTCGATTGATTACATTTCCTACCTACCCATAGATGTGTTTTACGTGAACTTAGTTGATATCGGTGACTCTTGAATTGATTATCAGCTCTGCACCTCCATGCAAAACACCTTTGTAGTGGATGCCAATGTCATCCAAATTATCCTAGGTTTCCGTAATACTGGACCCCTTCTTGGCAAACTTTCAATGAATTATTCTGATTCTATATCTACATGTGTCTAATCTCAACAACAAAAATAAGAATCACATGAATATTTCCCAAAGGTTATGACACTTTTATGGTTATTGCTTCTGTGAACATAGTAGTTAAATAATCCCAATGTGTTACATAGGGGAGATAATGTATAATCATTTGGTTTTTTGCAATTTTTTCATCCCTTTGTATAAATAACCCAATATGGGTTCACAGTCAATAACATCTTCACCATCGAGAGTAATCATCAGTCGGAGAATACCATGCATTGATGGGTCTTGAGGACCCATGCTTACTATCCTTGTAGTGATTTAACTTATTAAATTTTTTGAACAAATCTCGAAATTTGAAACTACCTTCCATCCAATAAAAACCCAAAATTCCTAATAATAAACCAAAGTCCTCTCCCTGATGTCTCTCTCGACACTTGTCGTGAGAATTTTCTCACTCATGAAGCTCTCACCATTCTCAAGCCCTTGAGATCTCAATTCTTCAACCCTATTCCGTGATTCCTAAACCACGCTTTTTCTGGGAACTTTCGTAACAAGAAAACCAACCTCTCATGTGACCCATGAGATGCTTATTTTGATTTATACCTTTGTAAATTGCCTCCTCTTCAATTGGAACCACGTATTTCTTTCTATCTTAGCCACCGTCCCCTTTCACCTTCTTTTCTTAGGAGTTCCTATACCTCACATTCTTCATCACTTCTCAATAACCCAACTAGAGAACCCCAACCAAACTAAGAAGATTCACCCCTTAAGAGTGGAAGCCATGCATGCCATAAAGGATGCAGACGAAAATTCCTCATCGCCTCCACTACCATATCACCTTGGAGCATTCCTACCTACTCTTGCTCCCTTCTTCCGAGGGTATGTTCCAACTCCCATGATACTAGACCCCTCATATTTTCATAACACTTAGGCCTATGACGATTATACTTTCCAAGTCAACAAATTCTGATCCTAACAAGCCATAATCGATGGCTTCTCCTTGCTTTTCGAATAAACACAGGAGAACACCAAGATCATGATGGAGCACAACATCCACATGGTGCATTAGGCAAAAGATAATTTCACATTTGTCAACACTCAAATCTCTCAAGGTTATGGAAGAAGAATGTGACGACTGTACCGCCGATGGCCACAGTGGCCATAGGAGTGAAACATGCTGCCAAGTCATTCAAGGAACAAAGCGTCAACCACACCCTCACCATCTACTAACAGAATTGACTTATCTTTGAATTTTAAAAAGCAACCCTCTTGTTGATAGGAGGAACTTAGTTTTTAAGACCTTAAGTTTTTTATTAAAGCCTTTCACTAGCCATAAAAAGGTTTAAATTAGAATTAAAACTTGTTTTCAAGAATTCCCTGATAGTGTTTTGTCATCATTATAAAGGGGGAGAATGTTAACCTTTGTATCCCAAGCCCATTTTATAACTTGTTCAAGTACTTGACTTGTTTTAGTAATGACACACATTTATTGCCAAGCCCTCACAATTCTACTCTATTGTCGATTGCATATACTCAAAGATGACAAGTTGATCATTTATACTATGGAAATAACATATTTACATTGTATACAATTGATTCTTGTAATCTATGTAGTTGAAATCATTCCGCAATGACATGGTTGTTGATATACTTATGTAAGTTTTACAAATCACATGACCTTAATTAAAGCCTCAATTGCAATTTGCCCAAGTATGATTAATCACTTAGGATTGCATGATTGATCACTTTAGCTTACTGAAAAAATATAATTCATCACTCAGGAAACCATGATAGATCATTTTTTGTTACAAACTGAAACGAATGATCACCATGATGTCCATGATCGATCACTTTTAGGCTCTATCTAGGATCCTCTCCAAGTCATTTGATCGATTATTTTGAAGAATTGATCGATCACTTTTTGAATACAAATTCCACAAATCATGTGATATTAAAAAATAATCGATCACCTGAACATTTCTAATCGATTATACTATCTTATTGTTTTTTTATTACCTCTGATTCAAATTATTTCCATTTGTAATACCGTCTCTAAAATATTTTTAAAGCAGTAAAGCTCTGTTAGACCCCTTAGAGAAGAGAACATCTCAACATTATATTACACGCTTCATTTCCACATTATTTTCTGTACTCTTTCTCACCATTTTCCACTTATATTGGTCATTCTGTAAGATCAATATTGAGCATTTGTATGTTCTAAGATTATTTCAATGTAGCAACTGCCTCTCTCAATCAAGCCACAATATCCATCTGCTTCTCAAAGGTCTCTATGACTAGTTAGAGACATTCTCTCCGCACATGATTCCTATTGGTGATACATTTTGAATTCTAATTCTAATATTCAGTTTCTTATATTGAGATATATATATATATATAATTATAGTGCTTGTCATATGATTATATGCATAACAAATATTACCAATGGCTTGATATACCTGTGGGAAGGTGTGAAATGAAAAGTTGTATTCCCTTGTAGCCCTAGAGCTCTCTTATATAGGAGAAAAGCTCCAAGGGAAAATTACATAAAGTAGACAGAAGAAATAAGAAACTACGAAAAAAAGAATACAGAATAAAGATAACGAGATATAAACATCTCAACACTCCCCCTCACACTGGAGCATATATGTCTATCATGCTCAGCTTGGAACAACAACGGTGAAAAGGACCCCTTGCAAGAGCTTTGGTAAATATATCTGCAATCTGATCGCCTGAAGAAACTCCCTTCTGGATTAGATCACGAGTGTAATGACAGTCTACTTCTATGCGCTCTGTTCTTTCATGGAAGGCTGGATTATTAGCTATGAATAAAGCAGCTTGATTATCACATTTGAGGTGCATAAGAAGAGACACCTCAATAGTTAGGTCGGTCAGGACAGACTTCACCCATATAATTTCCGTGCTCCCTTGGACCATGGCCCTATACTCTTATTCAATGCTAGATCTAGCCACAACTGTTTGTTTTTTTACTCTTCCATGAAGCCAACGAGCTACCTACAAATACAGTGAAGCCTGAAGTGAACTTCCTGTCCTTGGGGCACCGAACATAATCTGCATCGGCATATCCGGGAATTGTGAGAGACGTGTTTCTTCTAAACTAAACTCATGCACCTGGAGAAGACTTCAGATACCTCAAGATCATCTTAACTGCATCCATATGAACCTGCTTGGGCTGCTCCATAAACTGGATGACTCTGCTGTAAATGATATATCAGGCCTGGTGATAGTGACATACAACAACTTGCCTACTAGCTCTCTATACCGTCTCTTGTCTACCTACTCAGAGTCATCATCATAGAGCCTAGCATTGGGATCCATTGGAGTAGTAGTATGTCTACATTCCGTCATGCCCGTGTCATATAAGAGGTCAGTAACAAACTTTGCGTCTTACCATATCATGCTGATTTATTACAAACTCTAGGTCAAGGAAGTAACACAACTTGCCAAGGTCATTGGTCACAAACTGTTGTCCACGGAAATCCTTAGCTGTCGGAATGCCCTAATTATCGCTGCCTGTAACAATAATATCATCAACGTAGACTAGAATAGAAATTGTACCTCCTTGAGTTCTCCTAACAAAAAGAGAATGATGTACAATAGATCTGACAAACCCCTGTTGTTCAATCAACTTAGAGAGCTTCTGAAACTAAGCCCTCGAACTCTGCTTAAGGCTATATATGGCCTTGTGAAGTCTGCACACCATACTGGACTCCCCCTTACCAGCAAACCCTGATGGCTGCTGCACGTAAACTTCCTCCTGCAAGTCCCCATATAAAAATGCATTCTTGATATCTAATTGGAAAAGCGACCAATCACGTACCACAACAACAGTAATAAGAATCTGCAGCGTAGAATTATGCGTAACTAGAGAAAAGGTATCCTGATAATCCACCCCATAGGTTTGAGTGAACCCACGAGCAATAAGCCTGGCCTTATACGTATCCACAGTACTATCCGTGCGGTGTTTCACTGTAAACACCCATTTGCTGCCAACAACATATGTACCGGGAGGACTCCGAACAACACTCCACGTACCATGAGACTGTAATGCTGCCATCTCCTCCTAACCAGACACCAATGACTGCTTTGCAACGCCTCAACATAGGACCATGGTACCTCCACAACTGATAGACCCACAACAGACCTCTGAAAATCTTTTGAGAGTCGAGCCAGAGAAACATGGGAAGCAAGTGGATGCATAGTGCATGCACGCCTCTTCCTCCATAGGGAAATAGGCACATCAAGGTCCTCAGCTTCCTCAGTAGGTGAGACTGGATCATCTAAGACATCATGCACCTCTGGCTGCACACGTAAATCACCAGTGCTATTAGATAAACTCAAATGCTCAGAACATACCTGGGGCGTGCTGGATGATGGAGGCACATGAGCACGGGGTCATCGCTGGTACATCTGCAGAAAGAAAGTAGATGTGATAGGTGGTGGTGGAGGTGGTGGAGATGGTGGTGGAGAAGGTGGTGTAATGGGACCTGGAGCAGATGAAATCAGAGGTAGAGGCATGTATACATCTTCTCCATTCTCTGAAGAAATGAGCTTGTCACCTGTAGGAGAGAAATACATAATAGACTCAAAGAAGGTGACATAAGCACTAACATAATACGTTCGTCGAACATGGTTAAAGAACCGGTATCCCTTTTGGGTCATGGAATATCCAACAAACACATATTTGACAACTCTAGGAGAGAGCTTGTTAAGGCCTAGAGAAATCTGATGAACAAACACAACAAACCCAAAATATGAGGCGTAAGAGAGAATATTCGTCTCGGGAAACGCAATCGAGAATGAAATCTTCTCTCCCAAGACCGATGAGGGCATGCGGTTCACCAGGTAGAAAGCAATTAGAACCGCATCTCCCAAGTACGAATGAGGAGCACGACTCTGGACCAAGAGAGTCCAGGTAACATCCAAAAGGTGGCGACGTTTTCGTTCAGCATCCCCATTCTGTTGAGACTTAAGCACAAGATGTCTGATACACAATACCATAGGTTCTAAGAAATTATGAGAGTTGAGTACTGCAAAACTCTAGAGCATTATCTGAACGAATATACTTAACATTTGTAGAGAAAATATTCCTTATTTCATTAGTAAAAGACTGAATAACAGGATCAACACCATACTTGTTCTGGAGAAGAAAGACCCATGACAATATCGAAAACTCATCGACAACAACAAGATAAAACTTATGCCCCTGATGGTCTGGGACACGACTTGGACCCCAAATATCAAAATGAATTAACTAAAAAAGACTGACTGCTTCAACCCTGACGACTCTGGAAAGTCGACCGATGATGCTTCCCAAGCTGGAAGGCCTCGCACTGAAAAGTAGAGCGAGAAGAAATCTGAGGAAGAACGTAACATATCTGTTACAAAGGAAGGCGACCAAATCGAAGATGCCACACATAGGGAGAAACAGATCCAATGCAGAGAGAAGAGAAACCAACATATGGGGATTGTATCAGTTTAGAGAGACTTGTTGGAAGAAATGAAAGAGAGGACTTGTTTATTCCAGGGAACCCTAGGCTCTCTTATATAGAGGAAGCCTATGGGTAAATTACATAAGATGGAACAACGAAAATAAGCATGACACATAAGTACATAAATACTAGAAATATCTCTACACTCCCCCTCAAGATGGAGCATAGATGTCAATCATGCTCAGCTTGGAAGAACATTTCTGAAACGACCCTCTGAGCAACGGCTTAGTAAAAATATCTGCAGTCTGCTCTCCTGAACTAACATGGGAAGTAGAAATCAACCCCTTCTGAATCATATCCCTGGTATAGTGGCAGTCTACCTCAATATGCTTTGTCCTTTCATGAAATGCGAGATATTAGCAATAAATAATGCTGCTTGATTATCACATTGTAACTCCATGGGTAATGGTACATCTATATGCAGATCTGCTAATACGGCTCGAACCCACATCATCTCCGTACTTGCCTGTGCCATGGCTCTGTACTCAGATTCAACACTAGATCTAGCCACCACTGTCTGTTTCATGTTTTTCCAAGAAACTAAGGAATTGCCAACAAACATTGCAAAACCTGAGGTAGATTTCCGATCTCTAGGACATCCTGCATAATCCGCATCAACACAAGCAGAAATAGAAAGATTTGTTTCTTTCCTGAACAACAATCCTGCACCCGGAGACGACTTTAGATATCTTAGTATCATATATACAACATCCATGTGTATCTGTCTAGGCTATTCCATGAACTGACTCACTCGACTAACTGCAAAAGCAATGTCAGGTCTGGTGACAGTAATATAGAGAAGTTTTCCCACCATTTCTTCTTTTGTCAACTTCCTCTGTATCATCTCCATATAGCTTCATACTAGGATCCATGGGAGTACTAGAGGGTCGACACCTGATCATACTTGTCTCAACAAGCACATCTGTAATGTATTTCCTTTGGGTCATCACAAGACCCTACGCATTCCTTGCAAACTCCAATCCCAGAAAGTATCGTAGAGTACCAAGATCCTTCGTCACAAACTGATGGCCTAAAAATGCTTTTGCCATTTTTATCCCCTACATGTCATCTCCCGTAACAAGTATATCATCAACATATACCATAATAACAACAGTACCTCTGGGAGTCTTCTGACAAACAAAGAGTGATCAGCATTTGATCTTATGAACCCTTGCTTCTGGATGAGATCTGAAAGCTTCTGAAACCATGCCCACGGACTTTGTTTAAGACCATATATGGCCTTGTGAAATCTACATACCATATGACACTCCCCCTCAGCAGCAAACCCCGGAGGCTGCTGCATGTAGGCTTCTTCCTGCACATCTCCATATAAAAAGACATTTTTAACGTAAAGCTGGAATATGGGCCAATCACCTACCACTGCGACTAACAAAAGAACACAGAGTTGAATGACGGGCCACCGGGGAAAAAGTGTCCATATAATCCACGCCATAGGTCTGAGTGAATCCACGGGCCACTAGTCTTACTTTGTAGCGATCAAGGCTGCCATCCGCATTATATTTGACAGTAAAGACCCATTTACAACTGACCACAGAAGCTCCTGGGGGAGCATCAACCAAGCTCCATATACCACGAGATCGCAATGCAGCCATTTCCTCTTCCATGGCTAACCGCCAGCTGCTGTCTTTCAAGGCATCCTGATAGTTCTGTGGTATCTCCACAGTAGATAGGGAAATAGTAAATCTATGAAAATCACCAGTGAGGCGATGGAATGAAACCTGTGAAGCAAGTGGATAAGACGCACACGGCCGCTTGGATTTCCTCAAGGCAATAGGTACATCCAAATCATCAGCAGTGTCCACCTGTACATCATTGTCCTGCACTTGTGCATTGTTAGTCCCATCATTACTAATATCATTTGGACATACCTGGGGCGTGGTGGATGAATGACAGCCTCCATGAGCAGGATTCGGACGATGAGTATAAAATTTCGATAGAGGTGGTACTGGTGGTGGTGGAAGTGGTGGTGATGGTGGTGATGATGGTGACGGTGGTGGCACAACAGGAGTAGGTATGTGATCAGACTGACATACAGGAGGAGGTGGCACATAAATGTCATCATCAGTAGTGGAAGGAGCCATCCTGCCACCTGTAGGCGAGAAATACATGATATTTTCAAAGAAGGTGACATCAGCACTGACATAATATCTGTTATTCACAGGATCATAGCATCGATAGCCCTTTTGAGTACGAGTACCCCAGAAATACACACTTGACAACCCTAGGTGAGAGCTTGTCAATCCCTGGAGTGAGGTGATGGACAAACGCAACTGAACTAAAAACACGAGGAGTTAGTGAGAACAATTCTCTGTCAGGAAAGACAATAGAAAGAGGAACTTTCTCACCAACACAGAAGATGGCATACGATTGATCAGATAACCTGCCATAAGAACAGCATCACCCCAAAAAGACAGAGGAGCACAACTATGAATGAGTAAAGTCCGAGCCACATCAAGGAGATGACGATGTTTTCTCTCTGCAACACCGTTCTGTTGAGACGTGTAGGCACAAGTTGTTTGATGAATAATGCCACAAGACAAGAAGAAATGGGACAGAGCACGAGTGCAAAATTCTAATGCATTATCTGTGCGCACAATCTTCACATTAGAACAAAAAACATTTCGAATTTCATTGATAAGATTTTTGATTAGATCTCCCGCTTCAGATTTATTTTTCAATAAAAAGACCCAAGACAATCTAGAGAAATCATCGACGATCACTAGGTAAAATCTGTGTCCCTGGTGATCAGGTACACGACTCGGACCCCAAATGTCAACATGCAATAACTCAAAAGGGGAGCGACTGCTCCTAACTCACGACGAGGGAAAGTAGACTTGTGATGCTTTCCCAACTGACATGCTTCACACTGGAAAGATCGGTGAAATCTGGGGCAAGATATGACACAACTTCTGAAGAGGAAGATGACCAAAATGCAATGCCAGGTAAAGGGAGAAGCAGATCTACTGGACTGAGATGAGACACCAACATATGAGGTGCGAACCAACCGATAAAGACCATCCTGCTTATAGCCACAACTAATCACCCTTCCCGTTAAAATGTCCTGAAAAATAAGAGATGATGGGTCAAATATAGCTCGACAATGCAAATTCTTTGTAAGCTGACTAATAGAAAGTAAGTTCATCGAGAAATCTGGAGCATGCAAAACATTCAGTAGGCGAATGGAGGGTGTCAAACTGATCTCCCCCTGTCTAATGATGGGGGAATGAGTCCCATCTGCTATTACTACCGATCTCCCTGGGGAACCTCCCTGTAAGATGTAAACTTATCTCTGTCCCGACAGAGATGATGTGTCGCACCGGAGTCCATGATCCATTCCGAAACATCATAACTGTGACATGATGTAAAGGCATATATGCTACTTGATGTGCTTGCCGTGGCTGACGTGGTGGCAGAGGCTGAAGTTGCGATGTCTGAGTGTCGTCCTGGTGAATCAATAGTAGCAGGAGGCATGATATCTCGTAGTCTGGCGACAAGATCCTCAAACCGCTGGTCTGAAGTAGATGGCGGTGTGGGCACATCATGCTCGGCTACACCGACAGATGCAGGAAAGCCATGCTTAGAATAGCATGTATCTTCCGCATGACCTGGGCGATGACAGAAGGTGTATGGCTGACGGAAGCGTCCACCTCAACCACGAGGTCCACGACCATGAAAAGAGGAGGGGACACCTCTGCTTCGGGAAGCAGCCATCGCTGAAGGAGGTGGTGTAGGACATCATTGGCAAGAATATCCCACATGGCCTCGTTCCTCATCTGTGAGTACATCGCAGCAAGAATATCCCACATGGCCTTAGCCGTGGGCTGATGTAGGACATCATTGGCAATCTCCATTGTCAGAGTGCTAGAAAGCCAGACCTTGGCATACGAATCATCAGCCTCCCATGAGGCGTAAATCCCCATCTTCTCCGCCGGCACATATTCAGTAAGAATGTGCTTCTTACCGTTGGACTTCATGAGGCTCATAAACTGCATTGCCCAGAGCTCGTAATTCGTTCCATCCATCTTGACTATTGACGCTGGACCTTTGAAGGTGCCAATGGAGGGCATATCAACCTTGTTTTCTGACATAATTGGCGGAGACGAAGAACTAGGGTTTGTAGACCAATGAAGAATCGTCTACATACACATATGGGGATATGAGTGCATATGTAGACTTATGCACTCATACCCATGAAGAGAAGAGGTGGCGTCGAGTTGGGGAAAGGGGCGGCTTAGGGGCTACGCACGGTGCCCTTGGTGAGGAGGAGAGGCAGCGGGGAGAAGGAGAGGCGACGGGTATGGGGTGGGCGGCGGGGATGGGGTGGGCGGCAGGGATGAGAGGGGCGGTTAGGGTTTAGGGTGGAGGCTCTGATACCATGTTGGAAGAAATGAAAGAGAGGACTTGTTTATTCCAGGGAACCCTAGGCTCTCTTATATAGAGGAAGCCTATGGGTAAACTACATAAGATGGAACAACGGAAATAAGCATGACACATAAGTACATAAATACTAGAAATATCTCTACAAGACCTCCTTGCTCACGACCAGATCCAGTCACCCGCCCATAAAAATGTCCTCAAATACAAGAGCAAAAGGATCAAATATGGTACGACAATGTAAATCCTTGGTGATTTGACAATTGGACAGTAAATTCATAGAAAATTCAGGAGCATAAAGAACATTCTGAAGTCAAAATGCGGGGGTTAACTGCACCTCCTCCTGACCAGTCATGGGAGAGTGTGTCCCATACTATTACTACAGATCTCCCTGGCTTAGTCGGACTGTAAGTGCTAAACTTCCCTCTATCACCACAAAGATGATGGGATGCCCCTGAATCCATAATCCATTCTGACAAATATGCCTTGTAACAACTAGTAAGAGCATATGCTATACCTAATGTGGACGCTAATGCTGAAGCAACTACTTCTGAGGATCCTGAAGGAGAACTGGTTGACCCAGGAGCGGTCATAATCTCCCTGAGCCATGCTACAAGTTCATCAAATCTCTGATCAGATGCAGGTGATGGACTCCCAACCTATTGAGTCTTCTCTGCAACCCCGTGCTGAAGCAGGGAAACCATGCTTAGAATAGTGTGTTTCCTAAGAGTCGCTTGACCTATGGCATAAGAAGCATGGTTGGTGGGTCGACTACCCCCTCCCCTGCCACGGTTACCTCAACCACGATACTGCATAGGGCTCCCCCTGCCACGAGTGGCAGCCATAGCTGAAGAGGTCTGTGAATGCTGAGCACCACTGGAAGATACAAAGAGCCTTCTCAATCTGCAGTATGCCTCCTCTATTAAAGGTATGGTGGCATCAATAAGAATCTATGCTCGAGCAATACCGTACTCATGATCGAGGGCTGTTAGAAAAACATTGGTCATCACCGAGTCTCTGGACGTCTTGAGCTGCTCTGGTGTGGCAGTCAAGGGAATGAAACCATGAAGCTTCTCAAACATACCCCTTAGAGAAGTGTAAAGGGTATGGAGAGGGCGACCATTCTGCTTCGACGTGAAGATATCATGTTGAAGTTGCAATATCTTCGACTTATTTTTCTCCAGAGAGTATGTGGCGGCGAGAATGTCCTATATAGCCTTTGCAGCAGGTTGACTCATTATGTCATTAGCTATCTCCATAAACACAGTCCCAGATAGCCACACACGCACATATGCGTCATCTGCCTTCCATGAGGCTTTAACCCTAGTCTTGTCACTTGGCTCCTTTGTGAGGATGTGCTTCTTGCCATTACACTGCATCAGGCTCATGAACTGCATGGCCCACAGTTCATAGTTCGTTCCATCCATTTTGACGATGGGCGCCGGACCTTTGAAAGCACCCAGGGATGAAACATCTGTTTTATTGTCTGAAATGACGACAACAATATCCAAGACTGAGTCTGCAAACTGTACTACCTGCGTCTATACTGACATACGAGGAGATGATTGAGGGTGTAGACTCATACCACAACCTCTCCCATCCTTTGGAGCCTCCTTTGGGTAACTAGAGTGACTCTATATGATCAAATCATACCCTATATACCCAAACACAGAACTAACAGGCGACAGATCCTGTAGGAGGCGACACTACTTGCAGGAGCGGAGAAGGCAGCGGCTTGGACGGTGATCTGATTGCCGCAGAGGGCCCGGGGGCAGTACCACGGACGGTGCCGCAGAAAGTGGTGGCCAGGACCGTCGGTTCGGGCGGCCTGCTTTGCGGGAGGGGGCCGGCAACGCTGCAGAAAGAGGCCGCTGACGACGAAGAAAGAGGCCGGTGACGACGACATGGGAGGGGCCGGCGGCACGGGAAGGAGGTCGGCAGAGGCGACGCCCGAACAAGCTAGGTTTTGGTGGGGTGGGGTTTTCTAGGGCATAGGCCCCAGTCTAGGACCATCGCTCTAATACCATGTGGAAAGGCATGTAATGAAAAGCTGTATTCCCTCGTAGCCCTAGAGCTCTCTTATATAGGAGAAAAGCTCCAAGGGAAAATTACATAAAATAGACAGAAGAAATAAGAAACTACGAAATAAAGAACATATAATAAAGATAACGATATATAAATATCTCAACAATACCTAATGCTCATAATCTAAAGGTAAGGACTTTAGAGTTTGATCCAAATAACAAAGAACTTCGGTGTTTGATCCAAGGTTGCAAGTTACTTTAGTGTTTAATACAGAAGCTTGTAAACAATTGAGTTATCCATGGAAAAAATCTTTGATAGTAGACAGTTGATCAGTAATGTTGTTTTAGAATCCCGAGTCAAGCATTTTGGGAGAGAGAAGTACTCAAATAGAGACTGATCTGCTTGTTTCATATTCATCATAAGTATGGTTGATACATCCTGCTAGAGTTCTTCTCATATAGATACGCGACTTTAATAGAAGTCCGCATATCGTGAGTGGTGGTCTAATAGACCAGCTCGTTAGCAATCCTGTCGATAATGCTGACCATGATCCAAGCATTGATCATCCTGTCATCTTTCGCTCATGTGGCGTATCTTCCAGCATTTTTAGCATGCTCCGACTCCAAGAGAATATTCTCCTTGTCGTATCTTCGTATGATCATGAGGAACATGCAATACCACTTAAGATAATGTCCAAATCGGGGATCGAGCCCAACGAGGGTAGGAGAACGCTCCCTCCCTTATATAACTGAGATGTTACCTCTGATTCTGATAACTTTGATTAGGATGTTTGGCCTGCTGCAAAGAAATATGAATATCCAAAAAAACATCTTAGATCATATCAAAACCCGTGGAGGTTGCATAACCAAATAAAAGCTGGATAGTAACAACGGGATAATTATTTGGTCAACAATGAGGCATACAAAGCATTGGATGGCATGATAGGGCACATGCACGCTAGGGTGGCAACCGAGAAGGTCTTGGTGATGCCCTAACGGTGGTGGCAATGACCCAGTGGTGGTTGGGAAGATCATGGTGGTGATATGAAGAAGGGAGGTGGGGGTCCAGTGGTTTTAAGGAAGATGGTTGTGGCTCGAAGGTGTGGTCTAGCGGAGGAGGTGGCAACATCCTGAGGGGGGGGTCGACGATGGGGAGGGTGGCTCGATTGTGGCGATTATTGGGGGTGGGGATTTGATGACGAGGATGTTTCAGTGATGAAGGAAGGTGATGGGGGTAGGGGACGTTGGCATTGTAGAAAGGTGGTGTGGTGGGTGCGGTTTTGATATGGACAAGGAAGGAGTAGAGGTGGTGACGATGTCGGTGTGGAGAGATGAGAGATAGTAGTAGTGACAACATTTTCGTGGAGGCGGGAGGGTGGCGTATGTGGAGGGGGAGGGGAGGCAGAAACCCCCTTTGATACCAAGTTGAAGTTAAGAATGAATATTCCTTGGGTAAAACGGGGACCCTAGGGCTCCTTATATAGGTGTAGTCATAGGGTTAGAGTTACAGAGGTAGTCGACTCATATGTAGTGAGTCGCTCGTAATACCCCTAGGGTTAGGGCTTACAATTAAGCACTAAATATTATGTATTTCTTATTTTTTATGTAATTTGCACTCTAGGGTATCTCCTCTCTATATAAGAGAGCTCTATGACCTCATGAATAATCATGTCATCCATTTCTTTCCACAGATAGTGTAATTGGAAAAAAGATTTACAAGGTCATGGTGTAAAATCCCCAATCATAAACATATCAGTTGTGTCAATCTTAATCATTAACATAGCATCAGTACCACAAGGAAAAATAAGGTAACAAGTATCTCCTCTTCTCCCCAACGTCTACTAGTGTGCTAGCGATGGACGTTTTTTTTATACTTCTCGGCCATCCAAGGGGATTGACCACCAAGAAAATAGGAAGCGGAAGCGAAAACATATAACAAGAATAAAGAAATATGAACAACGGGATTTTACGTGGAACCCTACTCCGTGAGGAGCGGGATGAAACCACGGGAGAAGCCCTCAAAGGGGCGTATGCTTCTATTGCTTTTTCTCATCTGTTACAGGAGGTCTGGGGCTTCTTATATAGCCTCTCCAGAGCCTCCAAGTCCCACCGCTGGACAATGTGGATCCTGGAGGTATCCATTTACCCATCTACAACTCAATAGATGCACTACCAAATACTCCAACACTCCCCCTCAAGCTGGAGCATGCAATGCTCAGCTTGGACAAACAGAAAGTAACTCAACTCAACGCTACAGGACACTACGACAATATCAACCCAACGCGCACATTGCTGTAGTCGAGAACGTTGCTTCTCATGCCGTGCAGGTGATGAGGACGAACGGGCTGGAGTGTGAGTCTTCTGAATCTCCTCGTAGAAGAGCATGTGCTCTGAACTGCGCCTAGCAGAGTCACTGCAATTGAAATGTGTCTCCTCGTCGGAGTACTCTGGCCTGCCACAATAATGCGGACAAATGCTCCATCTCTGAAAAAGGGCCGAACTGAAAAAGGTCGTGGCTGTGCAATCCTCGTTGGAGTCCACGGTCGCTGGAGAATGGAGTCTGAAAAGTCTCATCTTCAGAGAACTGGGTCTCTCCCATCTGACTCAGAGAATGGTGCACTACTCTGGTGTCTCTATGATACCCCATGAAAACCCTTGCCAACATGGCATAGGGAATGGTCCTCTACTCTGGAGTCCTTATGGCTCACATGAAAACTGATGGGAGAAAAGAAATCGATGCTTTAGTCGTACCCGAGGGTTCTCTTATATAGGAGAATAGCCCTGAGTTAATTACAAGATAAGTACACTGAGTAAGAAGAAATTGAAATAAGACATACATAGTACGATATTTTATCTTAACACTCCCCCTCAAGCTGGAGCATATATATATCTATCATGCTCAACTTGGACCAACATTTCTGAAAAGGACTTCGTGCTAGCGCTTTGGTGAAGAAATCTGCAGTCTGATCTCCTGTAGACATATGAGCTGTAGATACGAGCCCCTTCTGGATCAGATCTCGAGTGTAATGACAATCTACCTCAATATGCTTCGTTCGTTCATGGAAAACAAGATTATTTGCAATGAATAATGCGGCTTGATTATCACATAATAGCTGCATAGGAAGAGAAACATCTATAGAAAGATCAGTCAACACCGATCTAACCCACATCATCTCCGTACTCCCTTGAGCCATGGCTCTGCATTCTGATTCTGCACTTGATCTGGAAACTACAGTATGCTTCTTGCTTTTCCATGAGACAAGTGAGTGTCCAACAAAAACAACAAATCCTGAAGTAGACTTTTTGTCTGTGGGGCATCTTGCATAGTCAGCGTCTGCACACGATGTTACCTTCAATGAACTGCCCCTACTGAATAGGAGTCCTGAACCAAGTGAATTCTTCAGATATCTCACGATCATATAGATAGCATCCATATGGACCTTTCTGGGACACTCCATAAATTGGCTAACCTTGCTTACTGCAAACATAATATCAGGTCTGGTGATAATCACATATAGGAGTTTCCCCACAAGCTCCCTTTACCTCCTGCTATCGACTTCTTCAGTGTCATCATCATACAATTTCACATTTGGATCCATAGGCGTCATGGCTGGCTTGCACCCAGTCATACCTGTCTCAGACAGGAGATCCATGACAAACTTCCTTTGGGTCATTACTAGACCCCGATGATTCCTGGCAAATTCTAACCCCAGGAAGTAACGAAGGGTGCCAAGATCCTTGGTCACAAATTCTTTGCCTAGGAACTTCTTGGCTACCTGAATGCCTTGAGCATCATCTCCTGTCACAATAATATCATCTACATAGACAAGAATGGCAACTGTACCTCGCTGTGTCTTCTGAACAAATAGAGAGTGGTCCGCAGTGGACCTCTTGAATCCCTGTTGCTCAATCAAGTCTGACAGCTTTTGATACCAAGCTCTAGGACTTTGCTTAAGTCCATATATGGCCTTATGTAGCCGGCATACCTTCTGTGACTCCCCCTCAGCAGTAAACCCAGGTGGCTGCTGCATCTAAACTTCCTCGTGAAGATCCCCATATAGAAATGCATTCTTCACATCGAGCTGGAATAACGGCCAATCACGTGAAACAGCAACTGCTAGTAAAATGCGGAGCGTCGAGTGTCTCGCTACTGGAGAGAATGTGTCCTGATAATCTACCCCATATGTCTGGGTGAAGCTACGGGCCACCAACCGTGCCTTGTAGCGATCCACGGTCCCATCTGCATTATGCTTAATGGAAAATATCCATTTGCAGCTTACTATTGAAGCACCCTATGGAAGAGGAACAATAGACCATGTCCCACGAGATGTTAAGGCTTCCATTTCCTCTTCCATTGCCTGAGGCCACCTGTTGTCCTGTAAGGCCTCCTTATATGTTCTGGGTATAGTAGCTACGGAAAGGCCAACAACAAACCTCTTGTACTCATATGAAAGGTGATCCAAAGAGACATGTGCTGCAATTGGATATTTAGCACATTGATGACGTGGCTTCCTCAACGCAATAGGAATATCCAGATCGTCCTCCACAGTGTCCTCTACAGCAGAGTCATCCTGTAAAACTCTAGGGCCATCAGTAGAAACCGTGTTATCATGACATACCTCAGGCGTGCTGGATGATGTGGATGGCTGATGAGCAGAAGTACTAGTAGAAGACCTGCGCGTGTAAACAATGGGTAAAATTTTCGACTGAGGTGGTGGTGTAGGTGGCGGTGGTATTGGTAGTTGAGTTTGATTTTCTGGGTCGGCGGATGAGGTAGATGGAGGTGGAGGAACAAAAATATCGTTTGCATTGCCTGTGGATAACCTGTCACCTGTAGGAGAAAAGTACATGATAGACTCAAAGAAAGTGACGTCCGCATTCACATAGTATCTCTTATTTGTCGGATCGTAACAACGATACCCTTTTTGAGTGCGAGAGTACCCAACAAACACACATTTGATAGCCCTTGGAGAGAGCTTATCACGACCATGAGTACAATTATGCACAAACGCAACAGACCCAAAGACACGAGGTATGAGGGAGAAAAGATCCTTCTCGGGAAACGCAATCAAGAAGGGGACCTTTTCTCCTAGAATAGTAGACAGCATGCGATTCACCAAGTAGCATGCAATGAGAACCACATCCCCCCAAAAGGAGTGGGGGGCACGACTATGGATCAACAGAGTCCGAGTGACATCAAGAAGGTGACGATGCTTGCGTTCCGCCACACCATTCTGTTGCAACGTGTAACTACAGGAGGTTTGATGAATGATTCCCTGTGAGCTTAGGAAATCAGACAAATGCAGTGTTGAAAACTCTAAAGCATTATCTGTTCGAATGACTTTGATATTGGTAGAAAAAATGTTATTCACTTCCAGAATGAATTTTCGAATAATAGCACCTGCTTCAGACTTTTGTTTTAACAAGAATACCCAAGATAATCTAGAGAAATCATCAACTGCAACCATATAATACCGATGTCCCTGAATATCAGGTACACGACTCGGACCCCAAATATCAAAGTGAAATAGTTCAAAAGACCAACTACTATGACGACTCGGACGAACAGGAAAAGAAGACCTATGGTGTTTCCCAAGCTGACAGGCTTCACAATCCAATGCAGTATGGGTAGATATCTGCGGCAAGACATGACACATCTTCTGTAGAGGCACATGGCAAAACGGAGATGCCAAAGGAATGGAGAAGTGGATCTTGAGGGAATAGTAGCAACGCCAGCATATGATGATATAACAAGCTTCTATAAGCCTTTCTGCTCATGGCCACCAACAATCATCCTGCCAGTCAGTATGTCCTGAAACACAAAAGTAGAGGAGTCAAAGATGGCACGACAGTGTAAATCTTTTGTAAGTTGGCTAATTGATAACAGGTTCATCTAAAAATCTGGTGCATGTAAGACATTCTGAAGACTCAACGAAGATGTCAGGGTGATCTCTCCCTGACCAACAATGGGTAATCGAACCCCATTGCAATGACCACAGATCGTCCCGGGGTAAGTGCTCTGTAGATAGTAAACTGCCGTCTGTCGCCGCACATATGATGAGATGCTCCGGAATCCACTATCCAGTTTGTCAGGTCTGAGCAAGTAGTACTGGTAAGTGCAGAAGGGGTATCTGATGAGCTAGAAGATGCTCTGGCCGAAGCTGCCGCATCCGTTGAACCTGGAGACAAAGGCGAGGGTGTAACGATCATATCACGAAGGCGTGAGACGAGATCATCAAAGCGAGCTGCTGGAAGAGGTGCAGCTGTAGGCTCAGTCTGCTCTGCCACCCGTGTTGTGGCGAGATACCCATGTTTGTGAAAACACGTCTCCTCAGAGTGGCCTGGTCGATGGCAGTGAGTACAGGGGCCACGATGTCTGTCTCCCCTCTACCACGAGGTCCACGACCTCGAAAATGTGATGCTCCTCCTCCGCCACGAGTGGCAGCCATAGCTGTAGGAGTAGGATGGGTTGTAGACGCCGATGTAGTAGGAATCCTACTCAATTGCTTATATACCTTCTCCATTGGTGGAATAGACTCGCCAGTCAGAAGTTGAGTACGTGCAGCATCGTACTCTGAATCAAGGGAAGATAGAAATACTCCAGTCATCGTAGCATTTCTGTAAGCCTGCCGTTGCTCCGTACTGGTAGTGATCGGCATGAAGCTATGCAGTCTCTCAACATGCCCCGTAGATGAGAGAAATGTGCATGTAATGGCTTCCCATTCTGTTTCGTAGAAAAGATGTCGAACTGTAACTGGAGAATTTTGCTTTCATTCTTGGACTGCCCATATGTCGCAGCCAGGATATCCCACATAGCCTTCGTTGTGGGTTGGTTCACAATATCATTTGCAATCTCCGTAGTTAGCGTCCCAGCTAACCGGATACAGGCATATGCATCATCTTGCTTCCATGTCGCATTTGTTCCAGTCTTGTCCTCCGGCTCAGACTCGGTCAGAATGTGCTCCTTGTTGTGGCATTGCATAAGGGTGCGGAACTGCATGGACCATAGTTCATAGTTGGTCCCATCCATCTTGATAATAGGGGCTGGGCCCTAGAAGGCCCCCGAGGATGTAAACATGTCACCCTTGTTGTCTGACATGATTGATGAAGAGCCTAGGACCGACGTAGAGAACGAAGTAAACGGTCTACAGAATCATATAAGGGGAAGGTTGTATGTGTAGACTCATACAACCATCTCGATGCCTTGTTGAGGCGCCGACCTGAGTTATGAACCTCCGAGAGAGATCGGCTAGACCCGCAGTGGCTGAGAAGACTCCGAGACCTCTCTGGAGTTCAAGACGGTGATGCTAGGGTCACTGGGAGTTGCTTTACAGGCCCTTCAAGGGGTGCACGTTGCCGCCAGGCATACGGAGGAGTCGCTAGGGCGGCATAGAGGCGCCTGGGGAGGCGGGGAAAAGCAGGCTGACGACGCCTAAATTGACGCAGGAGGCCGCCTGGGAAGGCAGGGCGACCCTAGGCGCGTCGCGGGATCGTCGAGTGAGGCAGAGGGGCAGCGCGGTATCACCGCGAGAGGCCTGGTGTGGTGCGGAAACGCCGAGAGAGCCCTGGGGCAACGTGGGTTCGCCGAAGGACCGCCTGGGGAGGTGCGGAAGAGAGCCCTTACTCTGGGGTTGCGCCGCCTGTGCGCTTGGGCGGTGGGAGGCAAGCGGTGGAGCACGAGCGGCGGCAGGCAGGGGGGGTGGGAGGCGCTTAGGGTTAGGGTTTGGGGTGGTGGTAACCGAAACCCCGGTCTAGGACCGCTGCTCTGATACCATGATGGGAGAAAAGAAATTGATGCTTTAGTCGTACCCGAGGTCTCTCTTATATAGGAGAATAGCCCTGGGTTAATTACAAGATAAGTACACTGAGAAAGAAGAAATTGAAATAAGACATACATAGTACGATATTTTATCTTAACAAAAACTCTGGCTGAAAACAATAAGAATAATGATGGGGACCACGAACAAATGATGGCAGCATGTGCTCATCTGAAAATGACCGCAAACTCGTGCGTGTCTGAAACTGAGGACTCGGAAGACAATCGTCAAGTCTGAACAATCTGAAAAATCTGTAGAGTCTGGAATATATGGCTGGCCATGCAATCTGAACTGAAGAATCTGGATCTGAATCATCTGACAAAATGGCATGTAGAACTCTACACTACTCCGCCTTTCTCCCATACTTGTCGGAATGAGAATCGTCGACCAAGTTGGGAGAAGACAAGGTAGGGGGTACATAAAACATGAACATTTCTTGCGGCTTTTCATTTTTCATCATTCTTTTAAGTCGTCACACTTTTTTTAAACAATTTTTTTTGGCGTACGGTTTTTTTCTTGTACGCGCCTTTTTTTCGAAACACAATTTTTTTATTCATCGGCCCATTTGGGCCAAACTCTCTCCCTTTTTTTTAAAACAAAATCTGCAAACTCCTTTTTCTTCTTGGGCTCAAATAGCCCTTCATTCATTTTTTTGGCAAACCAGCCAAAGCCCACTTGGGATAATATTCAGGGTTTCCCACCTGGGAGACCCTCTCTCCACGAATGTCGTTCCCCCACGATGGGGTCTTTGGCACCGCCGCCTATGGATAGTCGATTGCCTCCTCCTGCTGGGAGAGGTCGAAGGAGATGCGTGAAGGAGGCTCGCGGTCTTTTTGAAGCGCGCCTGGACCTGCGATGGAGCCGAAAGGGGAGCACACCGGTGGGTTGCGCCTGGGAGCATGGGGGGATTCTGCTTGGGAGAATGAGTCCAAGTTCGATCAGAGAGAGGAAGGGGTGCGCGCCTGATGCGGAGCCTGGAAGTCGCCAGGAAGGGTCACGAAGGTGGGGCTGGCGGTGCCGCCAGGCTCAGGAGCAGAGGCGCGGGGTTGCGCCTGTGCTGGTGCGCGAGGCCTGCGCGCGAGGTGAAACCACCTTGGCGGCTATGTGGAGGATTCTGCCAGAAGCCTTGAAGATGCTGCCGTCTGGAGGGGCTTCTCCGCTGTGTGGAGGAGATGCGTGTCTTGGGACAGAGATGTGCGCCTGCGAGGAAGGAGGCTTCTCCAGGGGACACAGGTGCTCCTGCCAGTGTTGGGGGGTACGTGCGCTGACGCAGGTCGCGTAGGAAGTGTGTCTCGCCTGGAGGCATCGTGCGACTTGGAGATGGGGCCAGCGCGAGTTGGTCTTCTCTTTGTTGAAGACGGGCATGAGAGAAGACGAGAGCATCGCCTCTGATCTGTTGAAGATAAACTCGGAGGTCTGGATGTTTGTCACGACCTTCCTGTAGAGCCGCGAGGGTTTTGGAACCATGGATGCTGAGGAATATGGGGCCGCCGGGTGCGGCAGAAGTAGGGTTCCAATAGGAACCCTAACCTTTCTCAACCCAACAAAGAACAGGACATGTCTTGCACATAATTAATCACACAATAATCATCTTGAAACAATCGAATCTCAGAAAATAAAATGAATAAAAAATTCATGAGAAACGAACCCGCTCTAATACCATGTTAGAAAATAGGAAGCGGAAGCGAAAACATAGAACAAGAATAAAGAAATATGAACAGCGGGATTTTACGTGGAACCCTACTCCGTGAGGAGCGGGATGAAACCACGGGAGAAGCCCTCAAAGGGGCGTATGCTTCTATTGCTTTTTCTCATCTGTTACAGGAGGTCTGGGGATTCTTATATAGCCTCTCCAGAGCCTCCAAGTCCCACCGCTGGACAATGTTGGACTAAACAACTGGATGAGGTAAATGGATCCTGGAGGTATCCATTTACCCATCTACAACTCAATAGACGCACTACCAAATACTCCAACAGTCTACTAGTGTGCTAGCGATGGGCGTTTTTTATACTTCTCGGCCATCCAAGGGGATTGACCACCAAGAAATCCAAGGTAGAGTTAATTTAAACAAGCTGAATAAGTTTTGACAATTACTAAAATAGATAGCTATAAACATAGGGCTCTTCCAACATAAAGAAATATGATATATGACTTTGAAACACAAAATGCTTGAAACACAATGTGAATGACTGTGCTCATGTTTTACATATTGTACTTATCTGGAAAGGACTTACCAACTCGCCTGAGATACGCATCATTATATCTATCAAATATTGAATGCGTAGGATTTCCTCCTTTCTCAACATCTTGAGGAAGCTTCCTAAAGAAATCGACGGTAAGATAACTGCATTCCATTTCAACAAGTTTAAGAGTAGCTTTCTTGCTCTCTTCTCTCATTCTCTCCAACGAGTCGTATGCAGCATTTCCAACTTCAACCTTAAGAGTAGGGTATTGTTTGAGTTCCTGTGGGCAAGAATCATATGTATGATATTAAGGATTCTTGTCATATTAGGACAACAGGAGAGAAGATTCAAGGCACCAGATAACAGTTAATTATCAAAGAGGCCAGTGATTCATAAATTGTTTCCATGGTAGCATAATGTCAAAGTTCATTTTACTACAAAATGATTTAAGATTAAGAAAATCAAACTACTATAAAGAACACAAGAAAAAGCTCAGTATTTGAACATCGCTGTGTATACTCCTCTTTCTAAAATCATATGTTGATATCTAAGCATTCCTATGAAAGAAAATAGCAAAATGTCCACTTTAATTCATACAGTTGAATAAGACTATGTAATCATGCAGGTCCCACCCAGATCTACGTGGTTTGTGATGGCATCATGTTCTCCTATGAGAAGAGATACATTCGGGCAGATTAGAACTTTTCATGAGAAGAAAACTGTAGTTTGATTTCATATATAAATAAAGAGAGCCTCTTTTTTGCAATTCTTGTCAAACAGTGAAGCAGAACTAAGCACATATGAAGTTCTAGATAGGCTCTAGAGTATGATCCAGTAACCTTATATTTACGTAACACTATAATTATGTCCCAAGCTAGAGCATATCAATTTTCAGGGAGCTAGATCATATCAGTTTTCAGAGATAAAGCATACAACCTCCCTACATTCAGAATATGTTCAAGTTGAAAGAGTAGGCAAGCACACTGAGGCTCAAATCAACATACATCCAGCCACGTAGACTCCAAGGCAGAAGGAGATAAACCTAAGAAACAACCTGGAGGTTGCTAAAATTAAAACTAAGGTAGAGACCATCATAACTGAAAACATGGTGATTAATGCGAAAGAAAAGTATGGTGAAAAAAGTGAATTATTTAATCATGAAATGTTATTTCTCTTTATATAGAGAATTAAGGAAAATAGGCAGACTAGTAGGTTAGAGATTAAGGAGAAGGATGAGAGAAACAACGAAGGGTTGGACGCAGGTCGTCAGCAGCCAGCCACATCGGCCGTCAGCTCGGACGGCTCGACCTGGAGGAGTTTCTGTGTCGCCAACCTAGTTGGAAGATGTTTGCGATGCGGCGACGGTGGCCATCATGCGGCGACTTGCAGGGAGTCTGTCCGTTGTTTCGCATGTCAGGAATGGCCATCGAAGTTTCTATTGCCCTTCGAGGGTAGCTCGGAGGTTTCCTGCTCATGCTAGGAGGTCGAGGGAAGAGGCGAGTGGCGTTAAGGAGGCTTTACTCATTGGGATGTGCCGGAGCTCGGAACGTTGCCTCGCAGATGCGATGGAGGATGTTGGCCTCGCAGTGGGAATCGGTTTCGCGGGCGGCATCGTCAAGCCAGAGGGGGTCGTGGTTTGTGCGCAAGGCGTTTCGGCGGCGGAGGCCCGAAGTTTGCTTGATTTGACGCATAAGACGAATAGTCGGGTTCACTGGAGGAGGCCGCTGCTGCGGGATGGCTGGTGCGACATGCGGCGACAGGGTCAAACCGTTGCGATTCGTGGACTCCCGATCATCGATCGCAATCTGGAGGTGGTTCGTCAGTTGCTGGCACCGGTCTTGAGAATACATGTGATTCGGTCCGATGGGTTGCACTGTGGGCAGCCACCTTGGGTTATAGCGGAGGGAATTGACGTCAGCTATGAGCTTCCAATGATTTTTTCGGCATTCTTCCGAGGATGCGAGTTCATCTTGGATGTTCATGAAGAGCCTTGGGTGAGCAAGGTTGCCTGAACCGCCTTGGCTGGCGGATGGATGGCAAACAGTTCATTCCAGAGAAGGGGAACAATCGCTTTCGGAGGATTTTCAAAATCGAAAGCTCAATGGGGAAACCCCTGGGGAGAAGTGCGGTCAAAGCGGTGGTGCATTCGAGGCGGGCGTAGGTGGCATCGAAGCTCGGGCCACTTATGCGGAGGCGATGCTCGGATCCCAGGATCCGATCATGGAACTGGTGGTCGGACCCAATACTGAATCCGAACGAGTTCCTGCTACTGCGAGCGGGTCGAGGTCATGGATCCGTGCGTTCGAAGCGGGTATTCGGATCCTCAATTTGAAGTCTTGGAGCCATGTCTTTAGATCATGTATCCGGTCCTGCGATTCTCTGTCTTGGAACCGTCTCTCCATGACCCGAGAGCTGGGGCGGAGCTGCGAGGGCTTTTTGATGGCAATGGGAGTCCAGACGATGCACTATCAGGCTCTGGGGCGCGAGCATATGCGAGCGCGTACGGATCTTGTGGTTGAAGACCTACGGAGCGAAGGACTTCTTATGGCGATGTGATGTTGAGCGGTGGACTCTCTGGCGCCAGAACTCGGGTCTCGCATGGAGACGGGTGCTCGCGTGGAGCGTTCAGAATTGGTGGCGGGTCTCCGGATCCCCTAGTGAACGTGGGCAGGGTAGGAGGCGAACCACCTCTCTCGGCGGACCCCGTCTTGGCGTCTGACGAGTAGGCCTGGGTGGATAGCACTCTGGGGGGCATGCAAGTGGTCATCGCTTTGAGGAATGCAAGCGGGCCCGGTGGACCTATGGCGGTGTGCGCCGGTTGGAGGCAGGGAGGGGCTGTTGCAACCGGAGTTGTACATCTTGGTGGAGCGATCGAGGTTTGGTAAAACGTATCCCTATCACCGGCTTAGGGAGAGGCGGTGGAGCCGACGAGTGGAGGTGTACAACTTGATGGAGGGGGCGATACGCAGGAGCGAGCCTCTGTTGAGGCGGCGTGACCTGCTAAGAAGGGATCGGTGGCTGCGTGCGCGACCAGGGGGGAGGTGGAAGGGGTTTCAAGGGAGCAGGAGGTGCTGGGCGAGCCGGAGAGGGGGGGGGTCCACTAGGGGAGCAGGAGGAAGCACAGGAGGGGGCATGTGAGCTGGTTGGGGCTGATGAGTTTGGGGAGAGGAGGTAGGGGAAGGCTGCTGGTACTCGGGGGTGGCCTTGGAAGCGGAAGTAGCAGATTGTCTAGGGCTGCTGAGGCCGGGTGGGCTTCACATTGTTTCCCAATGAAGATTGAGTCTTGGAACGTCCGGGTTTGGCGAAGGCAGATAAAAGAATGGCTATCAAGAATTTCTTTTCTGAGCATGGTGCATATGTCGTGTTGTTGCAGGAAACCAAGATTACTGGCGGTATTGATGGGTTATGGAAGGAGATTAGTGGTTCTCGTTTGGGGGAATTTAGAGCGGTGGACTCTGTGGGAGCTGTGGGCGGAATGGCGATCAATTGGGGTAGTGAGAAGTTTTTATGACATGGGATGAGAGGAATAGGGACTATTCTATATCGCTTTTACTGAAGCGTAAATCGAATGGCAGGCAGCTACGACTAACCAATGTGTAAGGTCCGTGCAATGGGGTTGGCATTGACAGACTGGTTATGGTTGTGTAGGATGGATATGTAGAATGGGGCTTGGCTCATTGGGGATTATTTTAATGTGACGCTATGGTCAGAAGACAGACCTGGGGCTCAGGGTGGAGGGGGTAGAGGTTTGCAGGAGCTGCTCGAGGCAATTAAGAGTATGAGTCTGCAGATTGTTGATGCAACAGGTTGTTTGTACACTTGACGCAACTCTCGATCCAGGTCCCGGCTAGATCGATTCCTTTTGTCTATTGAGGCTCTGGAGGCATTTCCGTTGGTTGCAGTTCATGCGTTGCCAGATCCTGCTCGGATCATACGCCTATTTTGTGGTGCTTGGGAGAGGAGATGTGACATCGATCTTTCTTCAGGTTTAAGAAGGCATGGTTGTTGGAAGAAGGTTTTCGTTAGGCGGTTTTGGCTTTTTGGGCCGGATGTCACTCAATTGGGACGTCGACGAGTCGTTTTGGGAGTAAACTGTCGGCTTTGAGATCCTTTCTAATGGAATTCAACAAGGAGAATCGTTTGCAGTGAAAGGCTAGGCATTTGAGGGCGCAGGAGGAGGTACGGAAGTTGGATGACCTAGAGGATATTTTGATTGAGAAAGCCGAAAAAATCATTATCGGCTAAGAATTTTCACGTTTCTCCTCCGATTTATTGTCTTCTCCCAACTTTGTTGATATCACTATTTTCCGATAAGTATAGGAGAGAAGGGGAGTATATGTAGAGTCGCAGGTCTAATCAGATCCAGATTCTCTAGATTTCAGACTCGTCAGACCAGCCGGATTGTTCAGACTCTACAGTTGTTAGATGTTCAGACTCGACGTCAGTTTCCGAGTCTTCAGTTCAAGACGCACGAGTGTGAGATCTTCAGTTTCATGGTCCCCATCATTCTTGTTGTTTCGACCAGAGTTTTCATGTGAGCCATAGGGACTCCAGAGTAGAGGACCATTCCCTATGCCATGTGGGCAAGGGTTTTCATGTGGTATTACAGGGACTCCAGAGTAGAATACCATTCTCTGTGCCAGATCATTTTTTTGGAAATATACGTATGGCTTTTCTTTGTACGCGCCTCTTTTCAAAAACACACATTTTTTCTCTTGGCCCACTCGGGCCCATCATTTTTTTGCAAATATGCGTACGACTTTTTTTTATTGTGCGCCTCTTTCACAATTTTTTTCGGATTCCCCTTCACCATTTTATCACTTCTTCCCCTTTTTTTATAACTCACGACCTCCTTATTTTTTGAAAAAAAACATGACCCAAACTTGGACCTAAAACTTTGGACCTCTCCTTTTTTTGATCCTCTTTTTTTAATAGGTTGACCAAGCCCCCCACATTTCTCTCTTTTTTTAAAACCATCAGCCCCCCAAGGGTTCCCACGACGAGAACCCGAACCCCTCTCGTACAAAAAAACATGCCACCCCATCGGGGCTCCTGTGGCGTTGTGATGAAGTGGCCGCACGTGTCGGAGGGGATGAGCGGCGCGCTAGAGCAGGCGAGATGGAGCCTGGGGACACGATGATGGAGAGATGCGGCCCTTGCCGCCTGAACTTGGGTGCAGCGGCGCCTGCCTCTACTGGAGATGGTGCCGCCATTGCGCAGGAGGAGATTGCAAGAGGGTCTCACGCTGCCTTGGGATGCAGAGGGTTGGACTGGAGGTTTCGCGCGAGGGAAAAGGGCAGAACGCCGCCTGAGTGTGGAGTTGCAGGCGATGAGATCACCTACTGTTGCCGCCGATGGAGGAGGGGCGCCATCTGCGCCTGGAGATCGGCATGGGGGCGCTTGAAGCATCGTGCGTGGGGCTGGAGATGGGTGCGCGAGGCCGGAGATGGGTGCGCAGGCACCACAGCCTTGGTTCCTTCATCTTGGATTCGAGATGAGGCTGCGGCCGCTGGGACTGGATGAGATTAAGGATGTTGCCGTATATAGGGCTTTTGGGGCCTCCTTCGAAGGAAGAGGAGAGGCGACGATCTTGGAAGCCTCCGCGATGACAATGGATGCTTGGGCGCCAACCTGGATGGCCCTCGGATGTTGGAACAAGCGCTTGCGGAGCCCTAGCACCGCCAAAGACCGGATTTAGGGTTCAAAAACCTTGAAGCTTCACAATAATCCAGAGCTTGCCTCTCAAGGAATGCACCTTGCATGGGAGTGTCAAGTAAACAAGAGGACGGCATCGCAGAAGATGCGGCCTGTGCTTGAATAGCGGCATGGACTGCCACCTGCATAGCAATGAAGAGGATGGCGGTTAGGGTTGATCGGATGGGCCGCCTCAGATCTAGAAAAAAAACTCCACGAACAATCGAATCTTGATAAAATCGTTAGGGTTTCAACAGAAACCCTAGATCCCGTACTGAACTTGAATAAATCTCAAATAACTGACATAAAATCGAATCTCGGACAATAAATCTTCAAGAACAAATCCTCAAGAATCGAACCCGCTCTGAGCCATGTTAGAAAATAGAGAATGCGGAATCGAGTATCAGAAAGAAAGAATAAACATCATTGAACATGAGATTTAACGTGGAACCCTACTCCCTAAGGAGCGGGATGAAACCACGGGAGAAGCCCTCAAAGGGGCGGATATTGCATTCCTTTTTCTCAATGGATACAGGAGGTCTGGGGCTCCTTATATAGCCTCCACAGAGCTTCCAAGTCCCACCACTGGTAGATCTGGGACTAAACACATGGATGAGGTAAATGGATACCCTCCTATTACATAAGTGATGCATACCAATATACTCCAACAGTGGTAAACACTTTTTTACATGGATATTGCAGAAATATCACATCTTGACCCCACTATAATTGGTAAATGTTGTTTATGTGCTACAAGGGATGTATCATATTCTGAAAACGCGGTATGTATATCACCCTTTAAAGTAGCGCTACTCATGTATGTGAAGATAAAATAATGACTTGAATTATGAGAAAGCCATGGAGTTCTCTTACACAGAGAGGAGAACTCATGTTGGACAAATTACATAATAGATATGACAAAAAGTAAAAACATGAAACTTGGAAAGATAAATAATATCTCAACACTCCCCCTCAAGATGGAGCATAGATATCTATCATGCTCAGCTTGGAACAACACTTCTGAAATGGCCCTCTTGCTAGAGCCTTGGTGAACACATCTGATGTATGTTTCCTTGAGCTGACATGGGAGGTAGAGATAAAGCCGATCTATATCATGTCACGAGTATAGTGATAGTAAACATTGATATGCTTGGTCCTCTCATGGAAGGAAGGATTGTTGGCAATGAAAAGAACATCCTGGTTGTCGTGTTGGAGATGCATGGAAAGAGGCATGCCAATAGCTAGATCAGTCAGAACGGATCTGACCACATCATCTCAGTAGTCCCTTGTGCCATGGCTTTGTACTATGACTATGCACTAGATCTTGCAACCAATTATCTGCTTCTTGCTCTTCCATGACACCAAAGAGCTCCATATGAACACTGCAAACTATGAGGTAGACTTCATGTCCTTGGGACATCCTGCATAATATGTATCTGTGCATCCTGTAATACCAAGGGATGTCCATTGCTAAAGAACAGTCCAGTACCAGAAGAGGTCTTCAGGTACCTTAAAATCATATGAACTGTATCCATATGTGCCTGTCTAAGCTGCTTCATGAGCTAGCTAACTTTGCTCAATAAAAAAGATACGTTTTGCATGGTGATGGTCACATAGGAGCTTCCCAACGAGCTCCATATACCGCCTCTTGTCAACTTCCTCTGTAACATCACCATATAATTTCATACTAGGGTCCACGGGAGTAGTGGCATGCATGCAATCTGTTATGGCTGTCTCAGAGAGAAAATCAGTAACATACTTCCTCTAGGTCATAACAAGACCTCGCTGGTTTGGCAAACTCAAGTATAAGAAAATAATGTAAATCGCTATGGTCCTTGTTGACAAACTGCTGACCAAAGATACTGTGATGCACAGATACCCTGCACATCATCCCTTGTAACAATGATATCATTAACATATACCAATATAGCAACTATACCACTCTGAGTCCTCCGAACGAACAATGAACGACCTATAGTCGATCTCATGAACCCTTGTGCTCTATCACGTCCGAGAGATTCTGAAACCATGCTTTGGGGCTCTACTTAAGGCCATAGATAACCTTATGAGTATGTAAATCATCAGGCACTCCCCCTCAATAACGAATCCTAATGGTTGCTGCATGCAGACTTCCTCCTACAGGTCACCATAGATAAAAGCATTCTTCACATCAAGCTGGGATAAGGGCCATTCACGTGTCATTGTAGTTGCGAGAAGGATCTATAGTGTAGAATGATGAGACACATGAGAGAAATTATCCTGATATCCACCCCATATATCATCGTGCACCTACGAGCCACAAGCCTCGCCTTGTAGCGATCTAACACTGCCATATGCTCAGTGTTTCGTTGTAAACACCCTCTTGCATCCCACCATAAATGCCTTTATAGGAGCTGTAACAAGGCTTCACGTGCCATGCGACTGTACCACAACCATCTCCTCCTCCATGACAAGATGCTACTGATTGTCCCATATTGCCTCTTGATATGTTCGCGGAATCTTTACAGTGAGCAGACCCACGACAAACAACCTGAAATCCACTGAAAGATACCCCAAAGAGACATGGGTTGTAAGAGGATATATATCATATGTATGCCTCCGATTCCGCAAAGCAATAGGCACATCAAGGTCACATGCATCCTCCCCAACCTGTAAACTAACCTCCTGAGAAGTAGTATGCTGCATGGACAAACCACTAGCGTCATCGGTAGAAACAATGTTCTCAAAACATAACTGGGGTGCGCTGGATGATGGGGAAGGCCCATGAGCAGGGGAAATTGAGGGAGTCATGTTAACGTAAAATCATGGCAACAATTGAGCCAACGTACTAGGTGGTGGTGGTAGAGGAGATATAGGAGTTGGTGGAACCGATAGAGGTGGTGAGAGTGGTCGAGGTGTAGGTGGAGTTGAAGTTAGGGGTGGCATAGGAGGAGGCATGTATACCACCTTTCCAAAGTCAAACGGAGTAAACTTTTCAACTATAGGCTATAGGAGAGAAAAACATGACAAACTCAAAAAAGGTGACATCAACATTGACGTAGAACTTCCGTATAACAGGGTTGAAACAACGATACCCCTATTAGGTCCGAGAGTAGCCTACAAGACACACTTGACATCTTTAAGGGAGAGCGTGTCACGACTAGGAGTCATGTGATGCACGAAAGCCACCGAGAAAAAACATGAGGTATAAGAGAGAACATGTCATTCTCGAGAAGCACAATTAAGAAAGGAACATTCTCTCCTAAACCTGAGGACAACATGTTGTTCACCAAGTAACATGCATCGAGAACCGCATTACCCCATGAAGAATGGGGACCACGACTCTGAATCAGGAGAGTTTTGGTCACATCAAGTAAGTGAAAGTGTTTGCGTTCAACAACATTGTTCTGTTAGGAAGTGTGAGCACATGAGATCTGGTGTATGATGCCAAGAGACCTGAAGGACTTTGAAAGTTGTTACATGCAAAACTCTAAGGCATTGTCAGAGCGAACAAATTTCCCGGTAGCATAGAAAATAATCATTATTTCAATAATATGGCAGTTCCAACCTTAGACTTATTTTTCAGAAGAAAACCCCATGATAATCTCGAAAATATGTTACAAGATAAAATCTGTGTCCTTGATGATCAAGAACACGACTGTGACCCAAATGTCGAAATGGACTAACTCAAATAAATGACCGCTACTACGACTTTGATGACCAAGGAAAGAGGACTGGTGATGCTTCCCAAGCTGGCAAGCCTCACACTAGAAGGTGTACTGAGAGGATATATGTGGGAGGACATTATACAACTTCTACAGAGGAAAGTGACCAAAACGTAGATGCCACATATAAGGTGAGATTGGTCCAATAGGAACAGAAGAAGCACCAACATATGGAAACTGGACCAGTCTGTAGAGCCCTGCTTGCTCAAGCACCATTCAATCATCCTGCCCGTAAGTATGTCCTGAAACACAAGAGAAGAGGGATCAAAATGACACGACAATGAAAATCATTAGTGATTTGTGATTTGACTGTTAGAATGTAATAAGACGTAAATTCATGGAGAAATCTAGTGTATATAGCACATTCTACAGTTGCATGGATGGTATGAAATGCACCACCCCTTGTTCTGTAATGGGGAATGAGTCCCATCTGCAATGTCAACTGATCTGCCTAGAAGGACAGATCTGTATCAGGTACACTAAGCCATGTCTCCACACAAATGGTGGGATGCACCAGATGCATGATCTGTCTTTCATATCATCCTTGACATAACTTGAAAGAGCAAAGGCCATATATATCCAAGGATCTAGAAGATGCTCCGGCAGTGGCTGCGACATCTGAAGGTCATGTTGGTGCATTAGTAGGGCTGGCAACAAAAGTCACGATCTCCCTCACACGGGAGACAATATCATCCAACCTTGGATCTATAGTAGGAGCAGAATTGGCAGTCGACTTATCCTGGTTGGCCATACGAGCAGATGATGGATATCCGTGCTTCTGATAGCATGTCTCATTCGAATAACCAGGACGATGGCAATAGGTATAAGGACCACGCTGACATCTGCCTCCTCTGCCATGAGCACCACACCCGTTAAAATAAGTAGTATACCCCCTGTCATGAGACACAACCATCGTAAAGGCCTGCGTGGTGGCAGCGGATGGGACAAGGATCATGTCGAGATGACTGTATGCCTTCTCCATGTAGGGATAGCCACACCGGTGAGAAGTTAGGTACATGTTGCCTCGTACTTAAGGTCTAGAGCAACCAAGAAAACTCAAACCATCATAACGTTCTTGTATGCCATCTGTTGCTCAGCAGACATAATCACTGGCATGAAACTATGAAGCTTCTTGAACATGCCATAGAGCGAAGAATAGAAGATGTGAAGCGAACGTCCCATTCTGTTTGGCCTTAAAGATGTCAAAATGCAACTGAGGAATCTTGGCCTCATTCTTCTCCTAACCATATGTGGTTTCTAGGATATCCCATAATGCCTTGTGTAGATATATATTTTTCACTTATGTTTCTCTTTTGTTATTTGTCTTTCCCGTTGGACTCTTTATGTAATTTACCCATATGCTACTCTCCTATATAAGAGAGCTTAGGGCTGATGGAATAAACACGTTCTCTTATTTTCCCAACATGGTATCAGAGCGACGGTCCTAGACTGGAGTTCTCGAGCCAAAACCTAACCCTAGCCCTACCCTCAAGCCTCTGCGCCTCCACGCACGCCGCGTGCCTCCGCGCATCCGCCTGCGCATCATCGCGCGCCTCCGCGCACATGCTGCAGCATCGCTGCGCGCCGCCGCGTGCCTCAGCGCACGACCTCCGCGCGCATCGGCGCGCCTCCGCGTGCCCCCGTGCGCCACCTGCGCCTCTGCGTGCGCCCGCGTGCTCCCGTGCCTCCGCGTGCGCCCGCGTGCCCCCGTGATCATCGTGCACGCAGAACCCTAAGTCACGCGCGCGCGCCTCCAAAGTAATGGGTTTGGTTGCTTGAAGTCCACACATGTAACTAAACCCGTTTATGTCCGTGTAGACGATCATATCTTCACTCTACCACTCTAGTCTTCTGTTATCAGTACGTCAAAAAGCAAGGCATATATTCCATCTATAGGCGCCTTCCGAGGTCCAGCGCCGATTGTGAAGATGGATGGTTCGAACTATGAACTGTGGGCTATGCAGTTCATGAGTATGATCCTATGATGAAGTCAACCGGTAAGAAACACATTCTTACTGAAGAAGAGCCTGCTGAGAAGACTGGAGTTAATGCCTCATGGGAGGCAGATGATGCATATGCCAAAGTATGGCTATCTGGAACTCTGGCAATCGAGATTGCCAATGATATTCTTCATCAGCCCACAACCAAAGCTATGTGGGATATTCTGGCTGCTACATATTCTCAAGCGAAGAATGAGACAAAGATTCTGCAACTCCAGCATGACATATTTACTATCAAGCAGAATGGACGTCCTCTACACTCACTGTACACATCTCTACGAGGAATGTTTGAGAAGCTTTATAGCTTCATGCCCCTGACAGCCACACCAGAGCAACAGAAGACCTACCGGAATGCTACTATGGTAGGAGTTTTCCTCGCTGCCCTTGATCCTGAGTATGAGGCAGCACGTTCCCAGATCTTGGCGGATTCTACTATTCCTCCTATGGAGGAATCTTTTCACAGATTGAGCCGCATCATTGTCCCTTCTACGACTACGAATCAGACTGCTTCAGCCATGGCAGCCATCAAGGTCGTGGAGGTCACATCATCAGGCTCGTAGCCGTGGCCCTCGTGGCAGAGGAGGTCGTGTTCGGCCAACGTGTACCTTTTGCCATCGCACTGGACATACCGAAGACACATGCTACTCTAAGCATGAATTTCCTGCATCTGCACGAGTCGCTGAGCAGATTGAGCCTCCATCTACTGCTTCTTTGGATCAACGCTTTGATGATCTTGTCGAATGTCTAAGGGGCATCATTCCTCCGTCTGGCCCAGCATACTGAGAACCACTCTGATGTTGCCGCATCCGCCTCTGCATCTACCGGTACATCAGGTAGCACATATGTATTTACTAGTAGTGGATCAGATACTTTAGCATGGATTATGGACTCTGGCGCCACACATCATCTATGTGGCGATCAAAGTTTACTTACAGGGTACAGACAGATCTCTCCAGGTCGAACAACGGTCATTGCTAATGGTACACATTCCCCGATTACTGGTCAGGGGGATATCAGACTGACGTCATCTATGCATCTCAAGGATGTGTTACACGCACCTGATTTTTCAAAGAATTTATTGTCTATCAGTCAAATTACAAAGGATTTACAGTGTCGGGCGATTTTTGATCCATCTTCTCTTGTTTTTCAGGACATCCTTACGAGCAATGTGATTGGGCGTGGCTATGAGCAAGGAGGCCTCTATCGCCTCAGTCAGACTCCTTTTGTTGGAACCTCATCTCTACCTGCTGGACCCATCTCTCCTCTACTATGGCACCTGCGCTTTGGACATCTACCGCTTCAGAAACTGCGTCCTGTGTTACCTCAGGTTTCACCTCACACGTCTATTCAATGTGAGGCTTGTCAGTTGGGAAAGCATCATCGGTCTACCTTTCCCGGTCGTCAGTGTCGGAGTAGTACCTCCAAGTTTGAGTTGTTTCACGTCGATATCTGGGGTCCGAGTCGTGATCCTGATCATCAGGGACACATGTTTTATATAGTTATTGTGGATGATTTCTCTCGTGTGTCATGGGTATTTTTGTTAAAGAATAAATCTGAAGCAGGGAATATTATCATCAATTTTCTTAATGAGATTCATAATGTTTTTTCTGCATCTGTTAAAATTGTGTAGTCATGTCCTGTCTAGTTACTTCTCATCCCAAGGGATCATCCACCAGACATCCGGTGCCTATACCTCTCAACAGAATGGGGTTGCTGAAAGGAAACATTGCCATTTGCTGGATGTAACCAGGTCGCTCCTTATACAGAGTCATGCTCCTCACTCTTTCTGGGGTGATGCTGTACTTATAGCATGTTACCTAATCAATCGTATGCCGTTATCTGTTCTAAGTGAGAAGATTCCTTTCTCTCTTATCTTCCCTGGAAAAGAATTGTTCTCCCTTACTCCTCGTGTGTTCGGTTCGGTCGCTTTTGTCCATCAGTTGTCTCCCGAGACTGACAAGCTCTCTCCTAGAGCTGTCAAGTGTGTCTTTGTTGGGTACTCTAGAACTCAGAAGGGGTACAAGTGTTACGATCCATTGCGCATGCGGTACCTTGTCAGTGCTGATGTTACATTTTTTGAATATGTTATGTATTTCTCAGCCTCAGGTGATCAGTTGATACCCCCTGCTAATACTGGTGCCATTTACATATCTGCTGACGTAACCTTCTTCAAACAAACTAATTTTTTTACCCAGGCCGTGACAGACATACCATTAGATCTTCCTCCACCACAAATTGTATATAAAAGAAAGTATGTATCTCCTCTTGTTCCTGTTCCTCTACCCGTTCCTTTGTTGCAGGATAATATGCCATTTTCAACTGCTCCCACCAACACTACCCTGGATGATCCTCAGGAGCTTCCCATCGCTGTGTGCAGAACTAAGAGGCAATGTATCCTTCATCCTATGTCTCATTTCACGTCTACTGATAGCTTGTCATGTTCTGACAAAAGATATGCAGATGCTCTAATGACAATTTCTGTTCCAAAGGACCATCATAGTGCATTAAAGGATTCTGGATGGCGACAAGCAATGAAAGAAGAAATGGATGCTCTCAATTCTAGAGGAACATGGGATCTAGTACAGTGTCCCTAGGGAGTCAAACCTGTTGCCTGCAGACGGGTCTTCACTACAAAACAGTTTCCAAACGACTCTATTGATAGGTTGAAAGCAAGACTTGTGGCGAAAGGCTTTACACAGACTTATGGAGTTGATTACTTCGAGATCTTTTCTCCTGTTGCAAGAATGTGATCCGTACGAACTATCCTCCCTATGGTAGTGAACAAAGGCTGGCTTATCTTTCAATTAGATGTCAAGAATGCCTTCCTATATGGTGACCTCGAGGAGGAAGTTTACATGATGCAACCTCCAGGTTATGAAGTTGAGGGGGAGTATGTTTTCCGACTTTGCGAAGCAATCTATAATCTGAAGCAAAGTCCGAGGGCATGGTTCGACAGACTAAGTACAAAAATCGGCACTCTGGATTTTCAAAGAACTACATCTGACTACTCTGTTTTCGTCAGAAAACGATCAACCAGCACTGTTATATTTGTTGTATATGTGGATGATATGGTTGTTACATGTGATGATGATAAAGGGGTGCTAGAGACCAAGGCTTTTTTGCAAAATGTTTTTGTCACTAAGGATCCGGGGCAACTTTGCTATTTCCTGGGCATAGAAATTTTACGCACCAAGAAGGGACTCCATAAATCACAAAGGAAGTACTGCTTAGATATACTGACTGAGGCAGGGTTACTTGGGTGCAAACCTTCTGGCATTCCTGCAGAACCAAGGAAATACCCTACATACAGTGATCCTGCCTGTGAAGACACTACACGATACAGAAGCTTGGTAGGCAAACTTCTGTATCTTCCTGTTACTAGGCCAGATATATCCTATGCTGTGAGTAGAGCTAGTCAATACACGGAGAAACCATGCTGCAGCCATTGGCAAGATGTTCTTCAGATCCTTCGCTACTTAAAGGAATCACCTGGACATGGATTATTCTATGGAGTGAATGGATACACTATTGCTGCTTATGCTGATGCTGATTATGCAAGATCGCCTGAGGACCGTCGCTCTACTACGGGCTATGCGATGATGGTAGGAGGAAACCCTGTTAGTCGGAGGAGCAAGAAGCCGACGGTAGTCTCCCGAACCAGTGCAGAGGCAGAATATATGGCAATGGCCTAGGCTACATACGAAATTACTTGGCTACTGACTTTTTTACAAGAACTCAATGTTACTATCTCCACTCCTGTTCCTCTATACTGTGATGACAAATATGACACTTACATTGCTACAAATCCTGTATTCCATGAAAGAACCAAACACATTGAGATTGACTGATATTTTATTCGTGATGCTGTACGAGAAGGCAAGATTACTACACCACACATCTCAACAAGTCTTCAGCTTGTAGACATATTTACAAAGGCCTTATCAAAGAAGCGCCTTTCATGGATAGCTTCCAAGTTGGGCATGATCGATGGATATGCTCCAACTTGAGGGGGAGTGTTAGGGCCTGTTTGGTTGCAGGGTTGGGCAGGGTTGGGTTGGCCCAACCCGGGTTACCCCTCCAACCAAACGGCCCAATCCTCCTCACAGTTTACTATTCACAGGGGTACCCCTGCCCAACCCAACCCTGCCCAATCCTGCAACCAAACAGGCCCTTAGAGATTACAGTAGATTGCATCCTCATATTCTATTGTAAACCCACAAGTGTATTTATGTGTTTTATCTTTTTGAGCTCTCTAGGGTTTAGTCCTATATAAGGACACCGAGACCCCTCGAATAAACAACGTTGTATTCCCTCTTCCTTTCTTTACATACAATGGCTCATTTCGATCGTCTCTGAATGACGATCAAAATGAGTATAATATTCATATACTTTGGATCGGTTATTGTTGGGAAAAATGAACGAGATGTTTATTCCATAAGCCCTAGGCTCTCTTATATAGGAGAGTAGCCTATGGGTAAATTACATAAAGCATACAACTGAAAATAAAAATAACAGAGAGACACACAGAAAACTAATATATATATGTTAACACTCCCCCTCAAGATGGAGCATAGATATCAATCATGCTCAGCTTGGATGCGCACTTCTGGAATGGGCCTCGTAGTAATGCCTTGGTGAATATATCGTCAGTTTGATTTTCTGAGGTAACATGAGATGTAGCAATGAACCCCTTCTGAATCATGTCACGTATGAATTGACAGTCAACCTCAATATGCTTGGTCCGCTCATGGAATGCTGGATTGTTTGCAATGAACAAGGCTGCCTGATTGTCACATTCTAAGTTCATAGGAAGTGGTACATCTATACATAGATCTGTAAGCACAACCTTTACCCACGTCATCTCTGTGCTAGCCTGGGCCATAGCCCTATATTCAGATTCAGCACTAGATCTGGCTACCACCGTCTGTTTCTTGCTCCTCCATGAGATTAGAGAATCTCCAACGTAGACTGCAAACCCCGAGGTGGACTTCCTGTCCTTGAGACAACCTGCATAGTCTGCATCCGCACATGCTGCGATAGAAATTCCCTTGCCCTTCTTGAATAGCAAACCTGCACCTGGAGATGATTTGAGATATCTAAGTATCATATGTATGGCATCCATATGAACCTGACGTGATTGCTCCATGAACTGGCTCACTCGACTCACTGCAAAGGATATATCGGGCCTAGTGATCGTGACATACAACAGTTTGCCCACCAGCTCTCTGTATCTTCTCCTGTCCACTTCCTCTGTGTCATCATCATATAGCTTCATGCTGGGGTCCATTGGTGTCGTAGCAGGCCGACACCCAAGCATACATGTTTCACTCAACAGGTCCGTAACATATTTTCTCTGCGACATTACTAACCCATACGGATTTCTAGCGAATTCCAGCCCCAGAAAATATCTAAGGACTCCAAGATCCTTAGTGACAAATTCGCTCCCCAGCTTTTCTATCACCTGCTTTATGCCTTGCTCATCATCTCCTGTAATCAAGATATCATCTACGTAAACCATAATTGCAATAATACCTCTTGAAGTCTTCTGTACAAACAAGGAATGATCAGCATTAGAGCGTTTGTATCCCTGTTTTTCAAAGAGGTCTGAGAGCTTCTGAAACCATGCTCTGGGGCTCTGCTTAAGGCCATAGATAGCCTTATGAAGTCTACATACCTTCGAACACTCCCCCTCAACAGCAAAACCGAGTGGCTGTTGCATATAGACTTCCTCCTGTAGGTCTCCATATAAGAACACGTTCTTCACATCCAACTGATATAGCGGCCTCGAGTGACTGTGACTGACAACAAGATCCGTAGAGTAGAATGACGGGCTACTGGCGAGAATGTATCAAGGTAATCCACCCCGTATGTCTGTGTAAAGCCACGTGCAACCAGGCGGGCCTTGTATCTGTCAATACTGCCATCTGCATTTTGCTTCACCGTAAATACCCACTTGCAGCTCACCGGGGTCACATCTGCAGGTATAGAAACTAGACTCCAAGTTCCCCTAGATTGAAGTGCTGCCATTTTTTCCTCCATTGCTAGACGCCATCTACTATCATGCAGAGCATCTTGATAATTCCGTGGAATATCTACAGCTGACAAGGCCACCACAAAGTTCCTGAAATCCCCAGATAGTCGCTCAAATGACACAGAAGCTGATAATGGATATGTAGCGCAACTCCTCTTCGATTTGCGTATAGCAATAGGAACATCTAAATCAGTTGTGTCCTCATATGGCCCCTGCAACATATCTTGCTCAGAAATATCATTAGATCCATCAAGAGAAGTATCTTCAGTTCATACCATAGGCGAGCTAGGAGATGAGTCATGACCATGAGCTGGAGGAGGCCTGCGGGTATAATGGAATGGTAGTGGTGAAACGGGGATAGTACGTGGAGCGGGTGGTGGTGGTGGTGGTGTTGGTGGTGATGGTGCTGGAGGTGGTGGTGTCATATATATGTCATCGGTAGGCAGTGGAGGTAGCTGCTGATCACCTGAAGATGAAAAATACATTACGGATTCAAAAAATGTAACATCTGCACTGACCATATACCGCCTACGCAAAGGATCAAAACACTTGTACCCCTTTTGAGTTCTGGAGTACCCAACAAACACACACTTGACAGCTCTAGGAGAGAGCTTGTCAGTACCAGGAGACAACTGGTGGACAAATGCAACTGAACCAAACACACGAGGAGTAAGGGAAAACAGATCCCTACCAGGGTAGATAAGGGAAAAAGGAATATGTTCATCCAAGACAGAGGAAAGCATACGGTTAATTAGGCAACATGCTGTGAGAACCGCATCACCCCAGTAAGAATAAGGAACATGACTCTGGATAAGAAGTGATCTTGTGACATCTAGTAGGTGGCGATGTTTCCTTTCAGCGATCCCATTTTGTTGGGAGGTATAAGCACAGGATGTTTGATGGATAATCCCTTTTGAGGAGTAGTAGTTGGCTAGGACATGAGTGTACAGTTCTAGGGCATTATCACTTCTCACAAATTTCACAGATGTGGAGAAAACATTTTGAATTTCATTCAGAAAATGGATAATAATATTGCCTGCTTCAGATTTATTTTTCATCAAAAATACCCATGACACACGAGAGAAGTCATCCACAATAACTATGTAAAATCTGTGTCCCTGATGATTAGATACACGACTCGGACCCCAGATATCAATATGAAATAACTCAAACTTGGAGGTACTACTCCGACCTGGACGACTGGGAAAGGTAGACCGGTGATGCTTTCCCAACTGACAAGCCTCACATTGGATAGATGTGTGAGGAAGACCCTGGGGTAACACACGACGCAACTTCTGAAGCGGTAGATGCCCAAAGCGCAGATGCCACAACAGAGGAGATACTGGTCCAGTAGGAAGGGATGAGGTTCCAACAAATGGAGTCTGATTTAGGCGATAGAGGCCTCCTTGCTCATAGCCACGACCAATCACGTTGCCCGTACGGATGCCCTGAAAAATAAGAGAAGATGGATAAAAAATTGCCCGACATTATAAATCCTTCGTAATCTGACTGATTGATAACAAATTCATTGAAAAATCAGGTGGCCGAGTGCGTCCTCCTCTGCCACGAATTTTCAATGATAACAAATTCATTGAAAAATTCAGCGACTCGTGCAGATGCAGGAAATCCATGCTTCGAGTAGCATGTGTCTTCGCTGTGTCCGACACGATGACAGTAGGTACATGTTGGCCGAGTGCGTCCTCCTCTGCCACGAGGTCCACGTCCACGGGTCTGATGATGAAATCCGCGACCCCTGTTGGCGGCCATGGCTGAAGCATTCTGATTCGTGGCCGTGGAAGGAACGGTGATGCGGCTCAGTCTATGGAAGGCTTCCTCCATGGGAGGAATAGTAGAATCGGCCAAGATCTGGGATCGTGCCGCCTCATACTCTGGATCAAGTGCAGCAAGGAACACGCCCACCATAGTTGCATTCTGATACGTCTTCTGTTGTTCTGGCGTGGCTGTCAGAGGCATGAAGCTGTAGAGCTTCTCGAACATCCCTCTCAGGGATGTGTAGAGTGAATGTAGAGGGCGACCATTCTGCTTTATAGTGAATATATCATGCTGGAGTTGCAGAATCTTTATCTCATTTTTCGCCTGAGTATGTGGCCGCCAGAATGTCCCACATGTCTTTGGTCGTGGGCTGATGTAGAATGTCATTGGCAATCTCGATCGCCAACGTTCCAGATAGCCAAACTTTGGCGTATGCGTCATCGGCCTCCCAAGAGGCATTGGCTCCAGTCTTCTCAGCAGGCTCTGGTTCGGTAAGAATATGCTTCTTAACCGTTGACTTCATCATGCTCATGAACTGCATCGCCCACAGTTCATAGTTTGTACCGTCCATCTTTACAATAGGTGCTGGACCACGGGCCTCTTTCTCGCCTCCTCCCTCCCGATCCATCGCGCGATCCCTAGCGCCCCCTCTCCATCGCGCATTCCCCCTCGCCCTACCTCGACCTCGACATCCATCGCCCATCGCCCATCGCACCTCCCCATCGCCCTACCCAATCGCCCCCATCACCATCGCCCTTCCCAATAGCCAAACCCATCGCCCATCGCCAAACTCATCCAGCACCCCGATCGCCCCTCATCGCCCAGCATCGCCCATCCCAAACCCTCCAGCAACCCAAAACCCTCCATCGCCAAACCCTCCAGCACCCGCATCACCCTAATCATCCATCGCCAAACCCTCCAGCAACCCAAACTCTCCATCGCCAAGCCCTCCAGCACCCGCATCGCCCTTATTCCCATCCAGCACTTCATCGCCCTACTCCAGCGCCCAACGACCCATCGCCAAACCCAGCGCCCCATCGTCCTACTCCAGCGCCCCCCGAGCGCCCCCCCCCCCCCCCCAGTCGCCCCATCCCTACTCCAGCAACCCCACTTGCCCCATCGCCCTACCCCAGGCACCGCAACTTCTGAAAAAAAATTCGAACCCAATCGGTTCACCTCTCCACTCCACCCCCCCTCAGTGCCTTCACATCGCTTCCATCACCCACAACGCGACTCCAGGACTGCGCCAGCGAATCCAGGCTTCCGACGGCCAGGCGAAGCCTCCAGCAACGGCTCCAGCAACAGCTTCCACGACTCCAGGACTTCCCTATCTACATCGATTCTGCTCTGTCAAACGGCTCCAGCGACTCTCGTGCACAGCAACACTCCAACGGGCACTCATCGGTCTAAGAAGATTATGCGGCCCAACGACTCCAGCATCCGGTGACATTTTACTACAGCCTCATGTCCTCTGAAATTATCAATATTATCTAGTCCTTTGCTACTTGTCTTGTGTGGCCGCCATGACTTCTACTCCCACATCTGTGGACTCCAAGTCCCTGTACCAATCTCAATCTATAATGGTTCAGGGCACTACTATAAAACTCAAAGGATCCGAGAATTATGTTCTCTGGTCACGGTTCTTTAAAATATTTATTGGCGGCCAGCGGAAGGCCTATGTTCTTACTAGAAGTCCCCCAGTAGAGACAGACAAAGACTTTGATACATGGTTTGTCGATAACTGTCAGGTTACCACCTGGATGACAAACAACGTTGACCCATCTATTGCATCCAATCTCCTATACAAAGAAACTGCTAAAGCAATATGGGAGAGTCTTGAAAATACATACTCACAGAAGACTACCAAATCTTGGCTTTCAGATATATATACTAGGATTTGGTCTACAAATCAAGGAGATACATCCTTGATAGAATATTACAGGCTGCTCACAGGTTTATTTGAAGAACTCCTCATTTTTCAACCGGCATGTTGTGATAAATAGGTTGGGGAACGAGCAGAATGGCAAGTATATCGGTTCCTATCAGGTTTACACCCTCGATATAAATCTGCGAAGGACCAGTTTCTTACTGCAGGTGCATTACCCACTCTTGAAACCATCTTCGGCCGACTTCAGGAAATTGAGTCTCCACAAACCCCTCCATCTGCTGAGGTATCCGCTCACTTTGTTAAGGGACGATCAGTCCCTTACGGGGGACGAGGACGTGACTCTGGACGAGGACGTGGTCGCACCTATGGACGAGGTCGCAAATCTTCACGGGCCAAGGTCGTGATCATACTCTTGCCCGTTTCCCCCCGTATTCTCATTGTGGTCGCCTGAATCACCCATCGGAACGTTGCTGGGCCAAATTTGGCATGCCTTCGAATGCCAACAGTGCGTATGAGATGTCTACCTATGATACTGACTATGAGATTGCTGCCCCAAGCCAAGAAGAACCTGTGAATGCTAGCCAACATTCTTTTACTGCCTCTGAATATGCCAGTCTACGTCAACTACTACAGAACTCTCATACTAATGTTATCACATCTGCTTCAACAGCCAGTCTTGCCACAACTGCAAGTACAGTCGCCAACACAGCTACTACATCAAATCCTACATGGATCATCGACTCTGGATCATCGACGCATCTTACAGGGGAAGGTAGTATTCTTACTTCTTCCCGACCATCCTCAGTTGTGAAAACCGTACGTGTCGCCAATGGAGCGCACTCGCCCATTACTAGTGTGGGTACTGTGGAATTTTCTTCCTCACTCAGACTGACGAACGTGCACTGCGCTCCAGCCTTTCCTCTTAGCTTATTATCTGTCCATAAACTATGCACTGAGCTTAACTGTCAAGTGATATTTGACAAATTTTGTTGTTACTTTCAGGACATCCGGACGAAGCAGATCTTTGGTGGGGAATATGAGAAGAATGGGCTATATTATCTTGACATCCCTACTGATTCCCAGTTTGCAGGTGCTGCGTCCATTTCTACTGATCCATTACTATGGCATCTTCGTCTTGGTCATCCATCTGCCAAAGCCCTCTCCATGATGTTTCCGGAACTTTCATCGCTAAAACCCTTTGAGTGTGAGGCGTGTCAATTTGGGAAACATCATCGAGCATCCTTTCCTGCTCGAACTGAGCCTCGTCGTTCTACTCCTTTTGCTCTAGTCCATTGTGATATTTGGGGACCTTGTCTGGTTCGTACACTCAGTGGCCATAATTATTTTGTCGTTTTTATTGATGATTTCAGCATACTATCCTGGGTTTATCTACTAAAAGAACGCTCGGAAATAAATATTATCATCAAAAATTTCTTTCAGTATGTTAAAACCATTTTCTCCACTACTGTACAAATTTTCCGTTCAGATAATGCGTTGGAATTCACCCAAAATGACCTTTCCACATTTTTTGCTTCTCAAGGGACCATACATCAAACCTCTTGTCCCTATACATCCCAACAAAATGGGATAGCAGAAAGAAAATTAAGACACCTCCTAAACATTGCCCGATCACTTCTCTCTCAAATGAAAGTTCCCAAAATCTAATGGGGTGATGCTATATTAACTGCAGTTCATCTTACCAACAGAGTCCCTTCGCCTTCTCTAAATGGGTCTACTCCATTCTCTTTACTTTATCCCACGGAGTCTGTTTTTCCCCTACCTCTACGGGTCTTTGGTTGTGTGTCATTCGTTCATAAATTCCAAAATACTGATAAACTCTCGCCACGTGCGATCAAATGTGTTTTTCTGGGGTACTCTCGCACTCAAAAAGGGTATAGGTGCTATGATCCTGATGGCCATCGCTATTACATCTCGGCAGATGTTACCTTCTTTGAGAAAACAAGCTTCTTCTCTCATACAATCACTGATATCCCCCTTGAACTTCCACCCCCACCCATCGTCTACAAACGACGAAACGTTTCAACAACTCCAAATGTCCCGTTACCCGTCTCAGTCCTCCAGGATGATATGCCCTCTTCAAGTACCTCCCACAAGGATGTCCCGGATGATCCTCTCGAGCTTCCAATTGCTCTACGGAAGAGTAAGAGACAGTGTACTTCATATCCGATGTCTCACTACACCTCTACTGATAGTTTATCTGACTATGACAGACGGTATACAGATGCTCTAATGACATTTCCCATCCCACGAGATCATCACAGTGCCTTACAGGACTCTGGATGGCGACAAGCAATGGATGAAGAAATGAATGCACTTATATCTAGACAAACGTGGGATCTTGTCCAGTGTCCTAAAGGGACTCGACCGGTGGCTTGCAAATGGGTCTTCACGACCAAACAAACACCGGATGGCGAAATTGATAGGCTAAAAGCTCGCCTCGTGGCTAAAGGTTTTACACAAACCTATGGTGTAGACTATTTTGAGACATTCTCACCAGTTGCACGTATGGGGTCTATCAGGACTATTATTTCGTTAGCAGCAAATAAATCTTGGCCGATTTATCAGTTAGATGTGAAAAATGCTTTTCTCTATGGCGACCTTGATGAGGAAGTATACATGCTGCAACCTCCTGGTTATGAAGTCGAGGGGGAGTACATATGTCGACTTCGAAAAGCGATATATGGTCTCAAGCAGAGCCCAAGGGCGTGGTTTGACAGACTTACCACAGAAATTAGTACAATTGGATTCCAGAGAACAAAATCTGATTACTCAGTATTTGTCAGAAAACGAGCAACTGGTACTGTTATTCTTGCCGTTTATGTTGAAGATATGGTTCTCACTGGTGATGACTGCAATGGGATATCAGAAACCAAGGCTTTCCTTCAAAAGGTATTCGTTACTAAAGATCTTGATCATCTACGCTACTTCTTGGGCATAGAAGTACTTCGCACTACTGAAGGACTTCACCTCTCACAGAGAAAATATTGTCTGGACATTCTTACTGAAGCAGGGGTTCTCGGATGCAAGCCCTCTAGTATCCCTGCAGACCCAAAGAAACATGCCAGCCTGTCTGATTCTACCTTTGATGATGTCACTAGATATAGAAGTCTTGTGGGTAAACTCCTCTACCTTACTGCCACCAGACCAGATATCTCCTATGCAGTTAGCAGAGCTAGTCGGCACATGGAAGAACCGACTTACAGCCATTGGCAAGATGTCCTACAAATCTTACGATACTTGAAGGAATCTCCAGGACGTGGCCTCTTCTACGGGGCAAATGGGCACACGGAGGTTACTGCATATGCGGACGCTGACTATGCTGGTTCCCCAGAAGATCGACGCTCTACTACAGGCTACGCGATGATGGTTGGGGGAAATACAGTTACATGGAGGAGTAAGAAACAAACCGTTGTATCCAGATCCAGTGCAGAGGCAGAATATAGGGCAATGGCTCAAGCTACATGTGAGATCATATGGCTATTGGCTTTCATTCAGAAACTTGGCATTAATGTCACTACTCCTATTCCTTTATATTGTGACAATAAATCTGCAACCTACATAGCCACAAATCCAGTATTCCATGAACGAACCAAGCATATAGTGATAGATTGCCACTTCGTACGTGATGCTGTCAAAGATGGAAGAATTGCTACTCCACATATTAGCACTGATCTTCAACTAGCAGATATCTTCACAAAGGCCTTACCCAAGAAACGACTACTGTGGATTATTTCCAAGTTGGGCATGATTGATAAATATGCTCCAACTTGAGGGGGAGTGTTAAAAATATGTAACAGATTTATCTTTCCAAAACCCTTGAGGGTATTTTTGTACTTTTCTCATTCTTGTACTCATTAGGGTTTCTAGGTTTGTCCTATAAATGGACCCCTAGACCCACTGGAATAAGACAAGAAATCACATTCTATCTCTGACAGATGTCAAGAATGCATTTTTATATGGTGACTTGCAGGAGGAAGTCTACATGCAACAGCCACATGATTTTGCTGTTGAGGGGGAGTGCTCTAAGGTGTGTAGACTTCATAAGGCTATCTATGGCCTTAAGAAGAGCCCCAGGGTTTGGTTCCAGAAGCTTTCAGACCTGTTTGAAAAACTGTGGTACAGACGTTCCAATGCAGATCATTCCTTGTTCATACAGAAGACATCCAGAGGCATTATTGCAATTATGGTGTATGTAGATGATATCTTGATTATAGGTGATGATGGACATGGAACTCATAGGGAGAAAGAAATGTTGGGTCGTGAATTTGCCACCAAGGACCTTGGAGTCCTTAGATATTTTCTGTGACTGGAATTTTCCAGAAATCCTCATGGGCCGGTAATGACCCAGAGGAAATATGTCACTGACCTGTTGAGTGAAACAGGAATGCTTGGTTGCCGACCTGCCACTACATCCATGGATCCCAGTATGAAATTATATGATGACGACGCTGATGAGGTGGATAGGAGAAGATACAGAGAACTGGTGGGCAAGCTTCTCTAAGTTACCATTACCAGACCTGATATCTCGTTTGTTGTTAGTCGGGTGAACCAGTTCATGGAGCAACCACGTCAGGTACATACGGTTGCTATACATATGATACTCAGGTATCTTAAGTCATCTCCAGGTGCGGGACTACTGTTCAAGAAAGACAAGGAGATCACTATTTCAGCATGCGCAGATGCAGATTATGCAGGTTGCCCCAAGGATAGGAAGTCCACCACTGGATTTGTTGTGTATGTCGGAAACTCTTTAGTCTCACGGAGAAGCAGGAAGCAAACAGTTGTAGCAAGATCCAGTGCTGAGTCTGAATATAGGGTTATGGCCCAAGTCAGCACAGAAAGGATGTGGGTGAAAGCTGTTCTTACAGATCTTTATATAGAAGTCCCTCTTCCTATGGCTCTAAAATGCGACAACCAAGCTGCCCTATTTATTGCAAATACTCCAACATTTCATGAACGAACCAAGCACATTGAAGTTGATTGTCACTTCATACGAGATATGATTCAGAAGGGATTTATTTCTACATTCCACATTAGCTCAAGCGACCAAACTGCAGACATATTTACTAAGGCGCTACTTCGAGGGTCGTTTCAGAAGTGTTCGTCCAAGCTGAGCATGATTGACATCTATGCTCCACCTTGAGGGGGAGTGTAGAGATATATGTTATTCTATTCTGTACCGCTTCGTATTTTCTTGTTTCTTTTGCACTCTTGATGTATATTATCCATAGGCTACTCTCCTATATAAGAGAGCCTAGGGCGTATGGAATAAAACATCTCTCCTATTTTTTCCAACAATATACATGAGATTAAGATCTCTTAATAAAATGAACTGAGCAGTATCTCTAACAATAGGTATACAGAAAATGTCCATGTAAAAGTTTGGATCATGACATTTCATATACTTTTTAGAATTGGAGTAACAAGAGACATACTCATTGAAGAGAAGATAGTGATAGATAAAGATAAATTCATAACATTTTCATTGAAATCGGGCAATGGCTACTTCCAACTACCAAATGGACAAGGAGCAGGAGTGATGAAGCAGTAAAACTGTAGAGATTTATGTTATGTTATTATGTACCGTTTCATATTTTCTATTTTTCTTCTGAACTCTTATGTAATTTATCCATGGGATCTCTCTATATAAGGGAGCCTAGGGTTCTATGGAATAAATAGTTCACTCATTTCCACCGACATGGTATCAGAGCCAAAACCCTAACCCTAACCCTCATCCTGCCGCCGCCTCTCTCTCTCTCTCGGTGGCACCGCCCACTCATCCCGGTGCTCCTTCCGAGGCCCCTTCCAGCCCCCCGGCGTCTTCTAGTCCGCAGTCCCCTTCCGCCGCTCCTCCCTACCGCCGGCCCTGGCCAGCCCTGCGGCCCCTCCCTTCCGCAGGCCCGGCGGTACCTTCGAGCCCCGCCCCTCCTCCCGCAGTCGGCAACTATCACGTCAGGGATTTGAGTGCATAAAAGTCTACATATGCACTCAAATCCTATCAATTTTATGTAGACACCAGTCACTTGTCTACAATCCCTAGTTTTTGTCTCCAGCAAGATGTCAGAAAGTAAAGTCGATATGCCCTCCATAGGCGCATTCAAAGGTCCAGCGCCAATAGTCAAGATGGATGGGACGAACTATGAGCTATGGGCGATGCAGTTCATGAGTCTCATGAAGTCGAACGGTAAGAAGCATATACTAACCAAGGATGAGCCGGCAGAGAAGACTGGGATCTATGCCTCCTAGGAGGCCGATGATTCTTATGTCAAGGTTTAGCTATCAGGAACACTGTCGATAGAGATTGCCAATGATGTCCTCCATCAGCCCACCGCCAAGGCAATGTGGGATATTCTGGCTTCCACATATTCACAGGTGCGGAACGAGACCAAGATGTTACAGCTCCAGTATGATATTTTTACAATGAAGTAGAATGGGCGGCCACTTTACTCTTTGTACACGTCCCTGTGAGGGATGTTTGAGAAACTATATAGCAATATACCACTCACGGCGACTCCAGAGCAGCAGAAGACCTTCCGGAATGCTACCATGGTGGCGTACTACTAGCAGCACTTGATCCTGAGTATGAGGCAGCCCGCTCTCAGATACTTGCCGATACTATTATTCCTCCTATGGAGGAAGTTTACCGGAGGCTCAGCCGCATCTCTGTTTCTTCCAGCACATCTACTCCACCCTCGTCGGCGATGACGGTATCGCGAGGGAGAGGTGGTCAGTCTTCCTTTCGTGGACGTGGACCTCGTGGCCAAGGAGGTCGTTTTCGCCAGCCGTGTTCTTTCTGTCATCGCAGGTCAATCAGAGGATACATGCTACTCTAAGCATGGATTTTCAGCATCGACGCGTGAAGCCGAGCATGTTACATCTCAGTCGGCATCCACTACAGATCACCGGTTCGAAGAGCTTATAGCACTTCTGCGTGATATTATGCCTCAATCATCTACTGATTCTCCTGGTGGATCTTCAGATGTTGCCGCTACATCATCTGCCAGTACTTCTGCCGCTGCCAGTACCTCAGGTAGTGCTACTGCCTTTACATCTTGTCATGATCTCTCAGATTGGATTATGGATTTTGGCGCCACCCATCACCTCTGTCGTGACAGAGATAGACTTGAGTCATACAGGGACATCCTACCTGGACGCTCAGTGCTCATAGCTGATGGAACCCATTCCCCCATCGTCGGAAAGGGGGAGATCACCTTGTCACCTTCTATGCATTCACAGAATGTTCTACATGCTCCTGAGTTTTCCATGAATTTATTATCCATTAGTCAGATTACGAAGGATTTGCACTGTCGCGCTATATTTGACACATCGTCTCTCATTTTTCAGGACATACTAACGGGCAGGGTGATTGGTTGTGGCTCTGAGCAGAATGATCTCTATCGTCTAGTCCGGAATTCATATGCTGGCGTCTCTTCCTATTTAGCCGGATCAGTATCTCCGTACACATGACATCTTCGCTTTGGTCGCTTCCCACTCCAGAAAATGCGACATCTCTTGCCCCAGATCTCTCCGAGTTCGTCGTTTCGTTGTGAAGCTTGTCAGTTGGGAAAGAATCATTGTTCTAGCTTACCTAGTCGTCAGAGTCGGAGCAGTAGCTCCCCATTTGAGTTGTTTCATATTGATAATTGGGGTCCGAGTCGTGTACCTGATCATCAGGGACACAGATTCTATCTAGATGTGGTTGATGACTTTTCTTGTGTATCTTGGGTTTTTCTGTTAAAGAATAAATCTGAAGCAGGGGATGTTATTAAAAGTCTTATCAGTGAAGTGTAGAATATTTTTTCTTCTACTGTCAAATATGTTCGTACGGATAATGCATTGGAATTCTGCACTCGTTCTCTCTCCCAGTTTCTTTCGTCCAAAGGTATTATTCACCAAACCACCTGTGCTTACACATCTCAACAGAATGGAGTGGCAGAGAGAAAACATCGTCACCTTCTTGATATTACTCAAACCCTGCTAATCCAGAGTTGTGTGACTATCACTTTTGGGGGGATGTTGTCCTTACAGCCTGCTACCTGGTCAATCGCATGCCGTCCTCTGTTCTTGGTAAGAAAATTCCTCTTTCTGTTCTTTCCCCTGATAAGGAATTATTTTCACTTACTCCTCGTGTCTTTGGTATTGTTGCCTTTGTTCACCACTTGTCTCCTGGACTTGACAAACTCTCTCCTAGAGCCGTCAAGTGTGTCTTTGTAGGTTACTCTCGGACTCAGAAGGGTTATCGTTGTTATGATCCCATAAACAAGAAATATTTTGTCAGTGCTGACGTTACATTTTTTGAGTCCGTTATGTACTTCTCCCCTACAGGTGACAGATTGGTCTCTTCCACATCTAATGATAATGTCTATGTTCCTCCTCCTCCTAGTCTGAGTCCACCTGCGTCCAATCCAGTTCCAGTTGTCACGCCACCACCATCAACACCACCACTACCACCACCTCCTCCACAACCACCTATCCCACCATTACCTAAATTCTATACACGCAGGTTAGGTCCTGCTCAGACTACACGTCAGGCATCCATCACGCCTTAGGTATGTTCAGATGCTATTACTAATGATGGGTCAAATAATGTGCATGTGCAGGATTCTTCATTGCAGGAGGAGGACGCACCTTCGAGTACAGTGGATGGTGACCTTGATGTCCCTATTGCTATTCGGAAGCAGAAACGGACTTGCGCGTCTTATCCATTTGCTTCCCATGTTTCCTTTCACCGTCCCACAGGTGACTTTCAGAGGTTTGTTGCGGCTTTGTCTTCCGTGGAGATACCATGGACTTATCAAGAGGCTATGAAAATTGACTGTTGGAGATTGGCTATGGAAGAAGAAATGCATGCTTTACAGTCATGTGGTACATGGAGCCTGGTTACCGCTCCATCTGGCGCATCTATTGTTAGCTGCAAATGGGTGTTCACAGTTAAATACCATGTAGATGGCAGTCTTGATCGGTACAAGGCAAGACTTGTTGCGAGAGGTTTCACACAAACCTATGGTGTGGACTATTTGGATACATTCTCTCCAGTGGCTCGGCACTCTACTCTTCGCATTCTTCTATCGGTTGTTGTGGTACGTGACTGGTCCATATTTCAACTTGATATCAAGAACGCATTCTTGTATGGAGATCTGCAGGAGGAAGTTTACATGCAGCTGCCACCGGGGTTCACTGCTGAGGGGGGAGAATCATATGGTGTGTAGACTTCATAAGGCGATATATGGCCTTAAACAGAGTCCAAGAGCATGGTTCCAGAAGCTTTCCCACCTAATTCAATGACAGGGATTCAAAAGATCAAATCCGGATCACTCGTTGTTCATTCAAAAGACTTCTAGAGGTACGGTTGTCATCATGGTATATGTTGATGATATTCTGGTTACAGGAGATGACGTTCAGGGAGTAGAGATGGCAAAAGCATTCTTGGGCCGTTAGTTAGTCACGAAGGATCTTGGTACCCTAAGATATTTTCTGGGGTTGGAATTTGCCAGGAATGCACAGGTGTCTGGTGATGACCCAAAGGAAATATATTACAGATTTTTTGGTTGAAACAGGCATGGTTGGATGTAGACCATCGAGCACTCCTATGGATCCAAGTATGAAACTGTATGACAATGATATGGAAGAAGTGGACAGGAGAAGATATAGAGAGATGGTGGTAAGCTTCTTTATATCACTATAACTCGACCCGATATTGCTTTTGCAGTAAGTCGGGTGAGTCAATTTATGGAGCAGCCAAGACAAGTTCATATGGATGCCATATACATGATACTGAGGTATCTAAAGTCTTCTCCAGGCTCAGGGTTGCTGCTTAGAAAGAACACATATTTATCTATTTCAGCTTGTGCAGACGCAGACTATGCAGGGTGTCCTAAGAATCGTAGGTCTACTTCAGGCTTTGTCGTTTTTGTGGGGAGCTCTCTGGTTTCTTGGAAAAGCAAGAAACAAACTGTTGTGGCGAGGTCTAGCGCTGAATCTGAATATAAGGCCATAGAGCAAGCGAGCACGGAGATGATGTGGGTTCGAGCCGTATTAGAAGACTTACATATAGATGTACCTTTACCCATGCAGCTTCAATGTGACAATCAAGCAGCTTTGTTTATTGCCAACAATCCAGCATTTCACGAGAGAACAAAGCATATCGAAGTAGACTGCCACTACACTAGAGATATGATCCAGAAGGGCTTGATTTCTACTTCAGACGTTAGTTCAGAGGATCAGATTGCCGACATATTTACCAAGCCATTGCTCAGAGGACCCTTTCAGAGATGTTCTTCCAAGCTGAGCATGATTGACATCTATGCTCCATCTAGAGGGGAAGTGTAGAGATTTATGTTATGTTATTATGTACCGTTTCATATTTTCTATTTTTCTTCTAGACTCTTATGTAATTTACCCATGGGTTCTCTTTATATAAGGGAGCCTAGGGTTCTATCGAAGAAACAGTTCACTCATTTCTACCAACAAAAACCAAGTGAAGATAGGGAAACAAGTATGAATATCCATTGCTTAAATAGCATGCAGAAGAAACACAAAACCACAGCAATATTATCATACATTCGCAGGTACAAAAAGATCCAAAAAATTATCCCCAAGAAAAAAATGTGATTTGTCGATTACTACATAACCAGCAACAGCAAACAGGAGAAGCTTTTTGATATTTTAAGAAAGGTAATATTCTACTTTTCTTAAAAGTATCGAATAGAATTACAAAATAGGTATTAAGCTCCATAAGATTGTTTAGAAAGTATCACAAAGGCATTATAAGATAGAATAGTAAAAAAGGGAAAAATAAGCATAGGCTTGCTTATTCTTACTCATACAACCTTGTAGATAGACAGAGTTAGCATTGGAGTTTATAGGTTCAAAAACATGCATTATGTTGATAGGCAAGCATTGCTGACCATGAATGCAACCAACCACAGAGCATGCCCTTTAACATGATCTCTTCAATGTGTCTCCTTCTGGATTGTAGGAGCTATAAAAAGAGGGTAGTGCAAAGTTACATAAACTGGAGTAATATGGGCATGCAACCACCTGTGTTAAGAAAGTAGGTAACATAGCCGTCAACTAAGAGCATTGCACAGCAACTACCTCTCAAATAGTAGTACAACAGTAAGCGCAATAGAGAAAGGGACAACAGCTACAAAGAGCATGATGGCATCCAACCGATGGTGATGGATCGGAAAGGAATACCAACAAGGAGGTGGCAGGGAGTGACAGAACTAGTAAAATGTTGGCAGGCAGGGAGCCAGATCCAGTGGGTTCAGTGGGAAGGGGAGGGGAGAGATAGCCCTGATTGAATAGGGTTTGCAGGTTCTGAACCCTAGTAAATGACAGGGGGTAAAGGAGGCATGCTCCATACTAGAAGTTTGTAATAACAAAAGTTATACATTGAATAGTCCATGAATTTAGAAAAAGATTTCTGAGATTTTAAGCAAGAGAAGACGCAAATAAAATTGCACATACACTCCATCAAGATGGTCTTTATAGTTCTGATCAAATGCACGGCAAATCTCCATTATTGCGTATAGCTTTCCCTGTTATATCAAGCAAAAATAAAAAGGATTTCTGAATGCTCAAACCACAAATTAGGAATAGTAAAATAATACAGACAACGTAAATGACACAAGTTAAACAGCAGAAAAATAAAAGACGCTGGGAACAGTGTCGACAAATCACCAGGCCAGCTCAGACACTTTTTGACTAAAAATACTTCAGCAAAATAACAATAGAGTGCATAAAAGGCAGTGGTGGGAGAATAGTACACGGAGTGGAGCAATGTTATATATTCAAGAACCAGTTATGATCTCCAAATAAAGTTGTCAAAGCATAAAATGTACCCCGGCATCTGCAGCAATAGGTTTCCCCAAGCGGCTCAATTCAGCTTCCAACTCAGCAATACTTTTACTTATAAGAGACTGAATACCAGGGATTCTAGACTTGATAACTTGCTCCAGGTGCTGCAGAAGTTTTAACAATATTAACTTCATATAATTAAAAGGGCATCAACCAATTATAAGAAAAATCATGTCAGAATGACAATTTGTGACCCAAAAGATACCAAATTTTTGAAAACTGAGTGGGGTCTAAACCTTTGAAAGCATCTTCCCTAGATGTTCTGAACCCATCCTTTGAGCCAAATGTTTGTACTCAGGACTGTTAGCAAAATACTCCCTTTCCTTCCGTCGAGCTGCAATCATATCCACGCTTTTGTTTATTTCTGCTTGAGATCTATTAACAACAGCAATCCAAGGATACTGGAGCCGATATGATTTTCCTTCCAATATCTTCAAAAAAAGAAAAAAAATAAATAGTGTGTTCACATGTTAGGAAAATACTATATAAATTCAGCTATCCTAACACAAGGATGCATCAAACAGAAAACTGATAAGCACGCATGGCAGCATTAAGCCTTCCAGGCTCCTCCAAAATAAAGAGTTTCCTGAACATTTGAATCATTGATATATTATGAGATGAGTGTTCAGAGAAGCCAAGCTTACAGCTATATAAAAAACGATTTCTGCAAGTATTCTCATGGAGAAGATCATACATTTTAACGATCAAGGAAACCTTAACCCCTTTTTATAATAAGGTTGTTGGGTACATTACAAGAAGCATCCACCAACAAAAGAATATATAGAAAAGAGTGCTGAAATAAAATAACATATCACTATTATGTTAACGTATATATTAGTTTTCTGTGTGTCTCTCTGTTATTTTTATTTTCAGCTGTATGCTTTATGTAATTTACCCATAGGCTACTCTCCTATATAAGAGAGCCTAGGGCTCATGGAATAAACAACTCTTCTATTTTTCCCAACATGGTATCAGAGCGACGGTCCTAGATCGGAGTTCTCGAAACCCTAACCCTATCCCTACCCCCCACCCGCGTGCCTCTCTCTCTCCTTGCCGCCGCCGGCGCACGCTGTGCATGTGCCCGTGCGCACCTGCGAGTCCATCCACTATCGCCTGCTCGCCTGTGCGCCGTGCGCCGTGACTTGAGCGTCTGTGTGCCGTGTCTTGAGCGCCTGTGCGCCGTGCCTTGAGCCAAAGACAAAGGTCAAAATAGGAGTCTTATCATCTTCAACACCAAGATCCATCAAACATGAATCATAATTTTTTTTAAAAAAAGGCAATAGTTTAAGAATGAATCCTAATCAATATATGAAATGCTATGTATAACCAATATATGAAATACTAAAATGGGTAATTGAGGTAGGATGGGTAAATCAGAAGATTCACATTTACAGAACAACTTGAAAACCTATTTCAATGCAAGTAGCTCTAAATTTTATTGTCAAGCCCTATTTACTTGCTTTCTTTTGGAGCCACTAAATTTCCTTGTTATTGTTAATTAATTATATGTGCTCAACATTTCGTTGATGTTCTTTTCTCCCTATTGCATGGATTGCAGGAAAACACATGTATCGTAGTATTGGGAGAGTTGAACCTCAGCTTCTGCAGTTACTATTTAACAGGTATGCATGTTATAGTTCTTGTTCAGGATATTATAAATATTTTTCTTTCTCTTCTGCTAAAATTTGGGAATCGTGTACATAATGCAGTTTTTGTTATTACATGATAAATTATATGGAGATTTATACATCATAAATTGGTGACACATTTTTAGTTCCGTGGTTTGTTAGTAAAATGTGAATGTCATTCGAAACTAAATGCAAATTTTTTCCTTGATTTTTAATAGCCTAATGCGACCACTACCGAACATGATACTATGAGTGTTATGTAAATGGGTATCCCGGATCCGCGGGATGGGCGTCACAGACACTCACGTTCACGTGTACTTGTTTCAGTTCAATGGTTACACTACTTGTTACTTTTACCTAGTTACATGTTGTATTATCACTCAATTAACTATATCCGTACTAGACAACTTTACTCATAACGTACCTTTTTTCGTATGATACAACATATTTCGTGGGATCCCATGCAGTAGTAGGGTGTGGTTTTGTCATTGTGGAGCGTTATGGGTTTAGTTGCACATTGAGGGTGTGTTTTTAGTGGTTTTGTTTTGTAGTTATTTGTCTCATACTTTTGCACCTTTAATATAAGAGATGGTTTTTATGCTTATGCTACGGATAAACAGTTACATGTTTTGTACATTTTGTGGATACGGTGCTTCTGATATCTTACTAGTTTATATCATTTTATAATGCAAATGAATTATACTCATATATTTCCTTCTTTACTTGTTTATTTGATGTGATAGATACATTTGTATAAATGTGTGTGCGCTGAATGTGAATGTGGTGTTTACAGGATGATTGTTGCCTATCATGATCCGTGGGGAGGTAACAGTTTGGTATCACAGCATTGACACTACATGCTTCTTATAAATACCAAATTCTCATCAGTATTGAGAACACGGGATAGTAACTATGATCTTCTAACCTTGACATGAGTCAAAGGAAATATCATAAGTAACTTGATATAACTATGTTCATGTCTCTCTAAGTATCATGGTTTGTTTGCAGAACATGTGCCTCGAGTGGATTCAGATGTGGCTCAGCAGTTAACACGATTGGTTAATGTTGTACAGGGCATGCAGACCTGTAAAGAGGAGACAGAGAAAAGACTTCAGCGTCAGGAGGATTCCACTTATTATCCATCCCAAGATGTCGAGGATAGTGTACACTCTTCGCACTCTCTTCAGTCGGAAGGACAGGATGATGTTGATTCTTTACAGAGGCATCATACTACGTATATTGCTTACCAGAGGTCTCAGGTACCGCGTTTCTTTAGCACTACTATGCCAGTTGATGCTGAGCTGTGGATGGACAATGTGTCCAAGGTGCTACGGATCATACATGCTTTAGCAGACAATTGACTTATCTTTGTAGAGTTTTCACTAGCTAAATATGCATAGAGATGGTAGCACGCCATCATGAAGCATATCGCTGAGCTCGTTACTTGGGAGGTTTTGTGAATGAGTTCCGCGAGGTGTTCTACCCCAACCACTGGGTATAGGAGCAGAGGAAAGAATTTGCAAAGCTGATGCAGGGCTCCATGACAGCTCATGAGTACTTAATCTACTATATTGAGCTTGCACGCCACTCTCCTGCCACAACAGCATACTCACGGGAGAACTCGCATAAGTTCATCCGTGGCATGAAACAGGAGGTACGTGATCGCTTGTCTACCCTGGACCTCATCTCCTTCAAGGAGGTGACGGTGAAGGTGACGAGGTTACTCATAGCCGACAGCTTGCAAGACAGACTCAATCACAATACCAGCATTTTAGTAGGCCAGGACGCCGAGGTTCTTTCCGTTTTTGTCGAGATCATCACTTCCACATATTTGCAGCGCCAATAGTAGCTAGTGGTTCCACACAACCCCATACCGTAGAGCACGCATTGGTTGATCGTGCCTCGTCCCCCAGTACACCCAAAGATTCAGAGACAACCGGGAGGCAACATTGTGTCTGGAGGATCCTTATCACAAAGGCTTATTTTCACTGTCAGCAGCCTAGTCACTTCAGAGCCTAGTGCCCATTACTTGACAGTGGTTCGGGTGCATCTTAGTAGAGGGCGGGACCCAACACCTCTTTCCAGTCTCGAGGATCTGGTTTCTGTCGTAGATAGGGGATTTCAATGTCCCCCACCACAGCCGGCATATAGCATCGTGAGATCCAGTTCCTCACCAACACAGCGAGGGTAGCTAAATGATGTTACCTACGAGCGGGCCCATTTCTCGGTTCAGTTGTCAGAGGTATGATTTCTATAGGCAGCATTAGTTCCATGCTTTGTTTGATTCTGACATCACACACTCGTTTTATACACACCATTTTGTGTCCACTCTGGACAAGCTGACCACGAGTATCTCGATCCCATACTACATCAAGGGCTTGGGGGGTTGGGGGGTGTAGTTATTCATTATCAGACAGGCTGCGAGGAAGTAACAGTACAGATCAGTGGGCATGCCTGCATTCCTCTTATTGATACAGTTGGATGATTTCGATAGTATTTTTGCCATGGATTGGTTAGAGAAGCATTGTGCATGCTTAGATTGCTTTGGGAAGAATAGTTGTCTTCCATCTACCATGAGTACTAGCCTTCCAGTTCGATGGACATACATAAGATACAGAGGTTGAGTACATATCTGCTTTGAGAGCGCAGCAATACCGCAGTCAGGGATGCGCGGGATATGTTGCTTACATTGTTGACACGTCCGCCCAGGATAGGATGATTTAAGACATCGGGGTCATTCGAGAGTTCCTTGATGTGTTTCATGATGATCTTCCCAAATTACCACCAGAGCAGGAGATAGAGTTCGAAATTGTGTTGCTACCTAACACTCAACCGATCTTTATTCCCCCATATTGGATGGCACTAACCAAGCTCAAGGAGATCAAGGTGTAGTTGAAGAATTTGATTGAGAAGGGATTCGTCTGCCCCAGTACATCACCATGGGGAGGGACAATCATCTTCGTAAAGAAGAAGTATGGATCCATGACATTGAGCATTAACTACATGCAGCTCAACAAATGAACGATTAAGAGCCGTTATCCACTTTCGCGTATTGATGATCTTTTTTATCAGTTGCAGGGGATAACAGTGTTCCCAAGATCGATCTGCGGTCTGAATATCATTAGTTGAGGATCAAGGATTCATACATACCGAAGTCCGCATTCCGTATGAGATACGGACACTATGAGTTTGTCGTGATGCCCTTTGGGCTTACAAATACACATGTCGCTTTCATGTACCTGATGAATAGGATCTTTCGCCCGTACTTGGACAGATTCATAGTGGTATTCATAGATGATGTGTTGATCTATTCTCATGATCAGTATGGGCACGAGTTGCATCTTCGCGCCATTCTGCAGACACTAAAAGAGCATCAGCAATATGCGAAGTACAGTATGTGCCAATTTTGGTTACTTAAGGTGGCATTTCTTGACCATGTGATTTCTAGTATGGGGATTTCTCTTGATCATGCGAAGATCGAGGTAGTTGTGTCTTGCGAGCAGCCCAAGATAGTCACTGAAGCTCATAGTTACATTGGCTTTGTCGGGTACTACTGACATTTTGTTTAGGGATTTTCTCAGTTAGCATGTTCTCTTACTCGACCGATGTAGAAGAATGTACTATTTGTCTGGAGCGACAAATATGAGCAGAGCTTCCATACGCTCAAGGAGCAATTAACTTCTTCACCCATTCTGACCCTTCCTTCTAGTACGTTGGGCTTTACGATTTACACATATGCATCTAAGGAAGGATTGGGTGGTGCACTAATGTAACGAGAGTAGGTTGTAGCATATGTATCGTGACAGTTGAAGATTCATGAGCACAACTACCCTTCACATGATTTGGGGTTGGTAGCAGTTGTTTTCACATTAAAGATATGGCATCACTACTTGTACGTGGTTACATTTGAGATATTCACATATCACAAGAGCCTCAAGTACATATTCTGTCAGAGGGAACTGAATAGAGGCAGCGGCGTTGGAGAAGTTGTTAAAGGACTATGATTGTACCATCTCTTACCATCTTGGTAAGGAAAACGTTGTGGCGATAATACTCTCTACGCCACTGAGATTATCGAGGAGACTGCTAGAACCGTTGAGACGACAAGGCAGAAGTTGCTGACAGTTCGGAGTCGGCAAAAGAGTTGTACGGATAGTCGACGACGAGACATCGAGTTTCAAGTTTTGTGTCTTACCTTTCAGCTTTTAAGCATAACTTGTCCCTAACTCCACATATCTAAGTATCCATTATTATTTCAGGTTGAGGACTTGTTTTCTTGAGAGTACCCCTATGAAGGGAGTACAAGGATTTGGTGCTAGAGGCAAGTTGGCACCGAGGTTAGTTGGCCCATTTGAGATTCTAGCTCATGTGAAGAAAGTTGCTTATAGAGTCGCACTTCCCCCACAACTTGGAGGCATTCACGATGTATTTCATGTGTCGAACTTGTGCAAGTATGTCAAGGACCGAGACATATAATGAAATACAAGGACTTGGTCGTCGAGCCGAATCTGTCCTTTCCCCAGGCTCCAGTGCAAATATTAGACTGAGCAGCTTAGCGGCTGCGAAATAAGAAGATTCCTCAAGTCAAGGTCCTCTGGAGAAGCCAAAATGTAGAAGAGGCAACATACGAGCCTGAGGCTGACATGAGGGAGAAGTAGGCTCGCTTATTATATGAACTACATCGAAACCCTAGTTCGTTCCTCTTTGAGATTTTTATAGGTTTCGCTTTCTTTGAAATTATTATGGGTCGTACTGTTGAGATGCACGATCTATAGAGACCAAGAGCGGGGTATACCTTAAACTTAAGTCTCGAGAACGAAACTTCCTTTGAGATTTTTATAATGTGAAACATCAAAGTAGTAGAACACTAAAACGCAATTTCCAACCTAATCCAATAACCAAAATGGATAAGGATCTATCTTGTAGTACTTTTCGAGAGTTTTCCAACGAGCCTAAGAATGTCAAAAACAAACACCGTATGCGAAATTTCGCATGAAATACGATGGTTTACAGCTTTTAAGCCATGAACACAAGCCTATATAAAGGCTAAATGGTTGAACCACTTAGCCATTATATCCAAGCCCCTCATCGAAGCTCTACGTCGTGCTAGCATGCATTTCACACTAAGCACCTTGAAATCGCATATTTCAAAGTGGAGGAAATATTTGGGGAACAACCCACCTAAGGTACATATTTTTTATTCCCTCCTTGCGGTTGGGTCTTTTATACACCGTGTACTCATTGTCTCCGCGTCGATCCGATGTCCGGATCATCCGGAATCTCGCATGTAAAGTTAGATTTCATCACTTATCGTCATCTTATTTCGTAGTTTCTAAGAGATTCGCAAGGTAGAAATTTTTGGTTTTTATGTACAAATTCAAGCTCATGATAAGATATATCCAGTACATGATTAGTTTGGATTTGAAGAAGAAAAATTGGCATCAAAATCAGAGCAGTAGCTCATTGTCCAGGTGTATGATCGACCATACAAATGGTATGATCAATCACATCATTTTCCATGATTGATCATTACTGATGAATGACTTTTGTAATGGTTCAGATCGATCAGCACTGATCAGATCAAACCTTGAGTAATCCTAAATTATGAAATTAAAGTAAGATAATTTAAACATGTATATGACTCCTGGAGTTGAAATTAGGTTATAATGGTTGAACTGGACACATGTTAGTTGGAAAATGAGAGAAATCAAGGCTCATGGTCGACCTTGTGATTATGGTTGATCGATCATGTATGATCGACCACTCATATCCAGGTGATCGGCCAGTTATGATTGGCAATCACTAGGTGATTGATCGATCGGTACTGGTAATATGAAAATAATAAACACAAATACAAAATATGATGAGTTGAGCTATTCCCTTAATGAATAATGATCAATCCACATCAATTATTTACCTAACTACAGAACGACCTTATGGAATTGAACTATAAATAGTTCACTTCAAATTGGAATATATGTTCTCATTACAAGTTGAATAAGAAGTGAGATGGGAACTTAAGTAAAAGACCATGGTCAATATGATTATCTAACTCCATATCTGAGTATAGTGAATCTCTGTGATAGTCGATTGTACCGTAGTTTGAACCCTTACCATGCGTGTGTTGCGCTTTGGTGGTCTCCACGGTCGAGGAGTTCTCTTGTATTGAGGTTGGGGGTTGTAGTGCCCATGATGTAGTTCCCATATCGTCTTATGTAGAGGAATAGATGCCACCAAGGGATGGGCTAGCACCCCTAGGGCCCTGGGTAGAAGACTAGATGGTCGCGACCCCAGTTGTGTTGACTGGGTGAAACGTAGTTCTCGACATTGCCCTGAGGTTCTTGTCAGGTTGTCGTCGCCTTCTGAGATGTGCGCTTGGTAGTTTAGTATTCGCTTTGCATCCTAGGATTAACATAAGTGGCTAATGAGAACCAATCGCTTGAGTTAGTTACTCGTCATGTTTCTATGAGGGGAGTTCCAAGATATGGTTAGTGAATGAGGTGTTCTTACTGATTTGCCCTGTATCCGAAGAAAAACAGGAGATAGTCGTAAGTTGAATACAGTTTCAGTTGAAAAATCATATCTTATATCCAAGATCTTGCTTAAGTTGTGCTTACCGTCGTAGACCCTCGCCGACATGTAATGGTTGCCAAATGAGTTGCTTCGATCAGTCTCACTATACCAGTGTTAGATTACTTGAAAGAGAATCATGTTGGACATCAGATCGATCCAGTTGAAATGTGATTAATTCTAGAAGACAGGAGACCTATCAATGAAATGATAATGATAATCTAGAAGGAAAGTGGGAAGGTTAGTAAAGGAAAGTATTGGGAACTTAGCTAGGGTGCACCTACTTCACGCATGCCTACGGATGCCCCCCAACCTTAAGATATTATGTATCTTGGAGTCATAGTGTGAAAACCTTGTGATCAAGACCACGGACTATTTCTATTACTAACAGTTGTGTTGGAAAGCATTAGAAAGAAAAGATCAACTTAAAAACTAATAGTAATTTCAAAGTAAGAATCCATTTGTACCGTTTCGGTGACCGACAGAAACGGAATTTCGGTTGAAATTCGACCGAAATTTCGGTCATTTTTTGTACTAGGGCCCCCATATTTCGGTCATTTAGACCATTTCGGTCGAATTTCGATTTCGACTGGATATCGATATTCGATAGAAATTTGACCGAATTTCGCTGAAATTTGAGACCATGCATGGAACCTTATTTCCTGAGGAGCAGGATGAAACCACGGAAGAAGGCATCAAAGGGTCGGATCTTCTATTGAAGTTTTTCAATGAGTACAAGGGGTGTGGGGCTTCTTATATAGCCCACAGACAAACCGAAGTCCCATCGCGCATCCATGCGGGACTAAACACGAGCGAGGGTAATTGGATCTTGGAGAGATCCAATTACCCTTCTATTAAACACTCCAACAAATACCATGACGGAGAATTTCATACGTCTTATTATTAATGAAATCGTGCCCTTTTTATAGAGGAATGGTGCGGGATAACTACAAGTGTCCGACAAATAAAAGAAAAAGAAAGAAAAAGGTGCAAAACAAAATAACAAACTACAACTTCGAAGATTCCGAGGCAACTTTTGTCCTTCATCTAACACATTTTCTCAACCTTTATTATGACTACATAAAAGTTATTTCAGCCTGTTTAAAGGAAAAACACTAGATTATCTTACAAGAGTCTTAAAAAACTCCTAAAAAGTTTACAGAAATAACTTCTCAAAATAAAAACTTCCAGGCAATTATCACAAAACAATACATTAAACAAAAAAATAAATTGTCAGAAAACAGCCCATTAAAACAAAAAAAAATAAAAAGGGAGTAGGTCGAGTAGTAACATCATTTTCTAATTAAAGAATTTTTTGGGTATAATATGAATGGAGTGGCAACATATATCAATTGGGATGAGACCAGGATTTTCATCAAGCTTCTAATTTACGTCCAGCTGAAGTAAAAAAATTGATATTGAGGCCTTTCTTCAGAAAAGAAATTGGATACTTGACATCCAAAACCAGTTGTCCTACAGAGTCACATAGGAAGGTATATAAGATGATTGTCACTTCATGTTTAAGAGAACTTACATCAACAGCATCGGTGCCTTGATCCATAAGGTCAATTTTGGTTAGCACCCCAAAGGTTCTCTCACCTAGAGAAAAAAATTAAAGAAATGAACATGAGCACAGCAGCCATCAACTGAGAGGCTTAATTTAACAAGCATGGTTATGGTCCTATGGATTCACTTGGACACAACCTAGCTGGTTCATGTGCAATATAGAGTTTTAAAAAGGAAAAGAGGTGTGATGCTGTAAAGACAAGCACCCAAAAAATGTTTTCACAATCTAGTTTTGCCAACCATTATTCTTTCTAAACAAAATTTGATTCGTAATTATCCTCATACTTAACATTTTAACCAAGTCATACATACAGACGAAGGCCCGGCCCACTTACATAATAACAAACCCCTATCATGTTTTTAATGTCGTCCAAGGGTTGGACTAACTTTCTAGGTATACTGTAGACAACCTTGAACTGCACTCAAGTAGACGTTGTACATGCCCTATAACGCAAATCATAGGCTCCCTAAAACCAAAATATATTTAATTCACATTTGTTGATAGTAACTAGCATTTGCATATTTCTTATTCCTTTCTTCTATAATTTGTCTGTTAGTTATTATCCCTCTAGGATTACTCCTCTCTATATAAGAGAACCATATGCCCTCTGTTGGATGAAAAGAGAGAATCATTATTCTATAGAACCCTACGCTCTCTTATATAGGAGAATAGCCTATGGGTAAATTACATAAGCGTCCAGAGAATAAGTAATAAATAAGAAACGATACATAATATCATAAGTCTCTACACTCCCCCTCAAGATGGAGCATAGATGTCTATCATGCTCAGCTTGGAAGAACATCTCTGAAAGGGTCCTCTGAGTAGCGGCTTGGTAAATATGTCGGCAGTCTGTTCCTCTGAGCTAACATGAGACGTAGATATCAAGCCTCTCTGGATCATGTCTCTGGTGTAATGGCAGTCAACTTCGATATGCTTTGTTCTCTCATGAAATGCTGGATTGTTGGCAATAAATAACGCTGCCTGATTGTCACATAGAAGCTGCATGGGTAAGGGTACAACTCTATGTAAGTCTTCCAGCACAGCACGAACCCACATCATCTCCGTGCTTGCTTGCGCCATGGCTCTATATTCAGATTCTGCGCTGGACCTAGCCACAACGGTTTGTTTCTTGCTTTTCCACGAGACCAGAGAGCTCCCAACAAAAACGGTGAATCCTGACGTAGACTTCCGATCCTTAGGACACCCTGCATAGTCTGCGTCTGCACATGCTGAAATAGATAAATCTGTGCTCTTCCGAGATACCAACCCTGAGCCTGGAGAAGACTTTAGATACCTCAGTATCATGTATATGGCATCCATATGAATTTGTCTTGGTTGCTCCATAAACTGACTCACCCGACTTACTGCAAAAGCAATATCAGGTCGAGTTATGGTGATATAAAGGAGCTTCCCCACCATCTCTCTATATATTCTCTTGTCGACTTCTTCAGTATCATTGTCATACAGCTTCATGCTCGGGTCCATGGGAGTATTTGATGGTCTACATCCAGCCATGCATGTTTCAATCAGAAAATCTGTGATATAATTCCTTTGGGTCATCACCGGACCCTGTGCATTCCTGGCAAATTCCAACCCGGAAAGTATCTTAGGGTACCAAGGTCCTTTGTGACAAACTGACGACCCAAGAATGATTTTGCCCTCTCTACTCCCTGAACATCATCTCCTGTAACAAGAATATCATCAACATAGACCATGATGACAACCGTACCTGTAGAGGTCTTCTGAATGAACAACGAGTGATCCGCATTCGATCTTTTGAATCCCTATCGTTCAATAAGTTGGGAAAGCTTCTGGAACCATGCTCATGGACTCTGCTTAAGGCCATAAATCGTCTTGTGAAGTCTACACACCATCTGACTCTCCCCCTCATCAGTGAACCTTGGTGGTTGCTGCATGTAGACTTCCTCCAGCAGATCTCCATACAGGAAGGCATTCTTCACATCAAGTTGAGGGATAGACCAGTCACGTACGACAGCGACCGATAGGAGAATGCGAAGAGTAGAATGACGAGCCACTGGAGAAAATGTATCCATATAGTCCACGCCATAGGTCTGTGTGAAACCTCTCGCAACAAGCCGTGCTTTGTACCGATCAAGACTGCCATCTGAATGGTATTTAACCGTGAATACCCACTTGCAGCTAACAATGGATGCGCCAGATGGAGCATACACCAGGCTCCATGTACCACGAGACCGTAAAGCACGCATCTCTTCTTCCATAGCCATTCGCCAGCAATCAATCTTCATAGCTTCCTGATAGGTCCGTGGTATATCCACGGAAGACAAAGCTATAGCAAACCTCTAAAAATCCCCTGTAAGGTGGTGGAATGACACCTGGGAAGCAAAGGGATAAGACACGCACGTCCTTTTCTGCTTCCGAATAGCAATGGGAACATCAAGGTCATCATCCATTGTATTGGATGGTGCAACCTCCTCCTGCACTGAAGAATCCTGCACATGTACAATATCTGACCCATCAGTAGTAATGCCATCTGAACATACCTGAGGCGTGATGGATGCCTGGTGTGTAGTCTGAGCAGGGCCGGACCGACGTGTATAGAATTTAGGTAGAGGTAGGACAGGTGGTTGTGGAGGTGGTGGTGGTGGTGGTGGTGGATCAACAGGAGTAAGAGTGGACTCATATGGACTCAGAGTAGGAGGAGGAGGAACATAGATAACATCATTGGAAGTAGACGAGGCTAATCTGTCTCCTGCAGGGGAGAAGTACATGACTGACTCAAAAAAAGTAACATCAGCACTGACAAAATATTTCTTGTTTATGGGGTCGTAGCACTGATAACCCTTCTGAGTTCGAGAGTAACCTACGAAGACACACTAGACAGCTCTAGGAGAGAGTTTGTCAAGTCCATGAGACAGGTGATGAACAAATGCCACAGATCCAAAGACACGAGGAGCAAGTGAGAATAATTCCTTATCGGGGAAAATAACTGAGATAGGAATTTTCTCACCAAGAGCAGACGATGGCATGCGATTGACAAGATAGCAGGCGGTAAGAACAACATCCCCCCAAAAAGTGATAGGCGCGCAACTCTGGATAAGTAGTGTTCGAGCAATGTCAAGAAGTGATGATGTTTTCTCTCTGCCACTCCATTCTGTTGAGAAGTGTAAGCACAAGTGGTTTGGTGGATAATGGCCTTAGATGAAAGAAACTGTGAGAGAGAACGGTTGCAGAATTCTAATGCATTATCTGTACGAACATATTTGATAGTAGAAGAAAAGACATTCTACACTTCATTAATCAAATTTTTAATAGCATCGACTGCTTCAGATTTATTCTTTCAAAAGAAAGACCCAAGAAACACGAGAAAAATCATCAACCACAACTAGATAAAATCTGTGTCCCTGATGATCAGGTACACGACTTGGACCTCAAATATCAATATGAAACAACTCAAACGGGGAGCTACTGCTCCGACTCCGACGACTAGGAAAGCTAGACCGATGATGCTTTCCCAACTGACACGCTTCACAATGGAATGACGAACTCGGAGAGATCTGAGGCAAGAGATGTCGCATTTTCTGGAGCGGGAGATGACCAAAGCGAAGATGCCAGGTATATGGAGAAACTGATTCGGTTGAATGTGAAGAGACGCCAGCGTAGGAATTCCGGACCAGATGATAGAGGCCATTCTGCTCAGAGCCGCAGCCAATCACCCTGCCCGTGAGTATGTCCTGAAAAATGAGAGAGGATGGGTCAAATATAGCACGACAGTGCAAATCCTTCGTAATCTGACTAATGGATAACAAATTCATGGAAAACTCAGGAGCATGAAGAATATTTCGTAAATGCATAGACGGTGATAATGCGATCTCCCCTTGTCCAATGATGGGGGAATGAGTCCCATCTGCTATCAACACGGAGCGGCCAGATGGGATGGTCCTGTATGACTGAAGTCTCTCTCTGTCACGACAGAGATGATGGGTGGCGCCAGAATCTATAATCCAATCGGAGAGATCATGACAAGATGTAAAGGCAGAAGCACTACCTGAGGTACTGGCAGCAGCAGACGAACTAGCAGAAGCTGTAGCAGCAATATCCGAAGATCCACCTGGAGAATCAGTAAACGATTGAGGCATAATGTCTCGTAAACGTGCCACAAGCTCTTCGAACCGGTTATCTGTAGTGGATGATGGCTGAGCCGTGACATGCTCGGCTACACGCGCTGATGGTGGAAACCCATGCTTTGAGTAGCATGTATCTTCTGAGTGGCATGTTCGATGACAAAATGAACAGGGCTGGCGAAAGCGACCTCCTCGTCCACGAGGTCCACGGCCACGAGCATAAGATTGACCACCTCTCCCACGCGATACCGCCATCGCCGATGGGGTGGAGTAGATAAGCTGGAGGAAACCGATATGCGACTGAGCCTCCGATAAACATCCTCCATAGGAGGAATAACAGGATCGACCAATATCTGAGAGCGGGTTGCCTCGTATTCAGGATCTAACGCTGCAAGTAGTACGCCCACCATGGTTGCATTCCGGAAGGTCTTCTGTTGTTCTGGAGTCGTCGTGAGTGATATGGTGCTATATAGTTTCTCGAACATCCCTCTCAGGGACGTATACAACGAGTGAAGTGGCCGCCCATTCTGCTTCATCGTGAATATATCGTGCTGGAGTTGTAACATCTTGGTCTCGTTCCGTACTTGGGAATATGTAGCGGCCAGAATATCCCACATTGCCTTGGCAGTGGGCTGATGGAGGACATCATTGGCAATCTCCATCGATAGTGTGCCTGATAGCCAAACTTTGGCATAAGCGTCATCGGCCTCCCACAAGGCATAGATCCCTGTCTTCTCTCCTGGCTCATCTTCGGTAAGTATATGTTTCTTACCTTTTGACTGCATGAGACTCATGAACTGCATCGCCCACAGTTCATAGTTTGTCCCGTCCATCTTGACTATTGACGCAGGACCTTTGAAGGCGCCTATGGAGGGCATATCGACTTTACTTTCTGACATTTAGCCGGAGATGAAAACTAGGGTTTGTAGACAAAGGATGGTGTCTACATCAACCAAATAGGATTTGAGTGCATATGTAGACTTTATGCACTCAAACCCACGCCAATATCTCGGCCGGTGAGCGGTTAGGTTGCAGGCAGGGGGCGAATAGGGGACTTGTTGCGGCTGGTTGGGGCGCTGGGAAGGGCCCAACGGAGGTCTAGCTCGACCGGCGGAGGGCTGGAGCCCTGGCAAAGGGTTGGCTGGCCCGGCAGGGGCCTGAGGTGGAGTAGGGAGGGCCTGGCGGAAGACTCGCAGGCCTGGCGGAGAAGAGGAGAGCCCGACGGAGAGGAGGGCTCGGCGGTGGAGGTCTGGGGGGGGGGGTTCCGGCGGATGTTTAATCTTATTGTAGTTGATGATTTTTCAAGACTTTCTTGGGCTTTTTTGTTGAAATACAAGTTTGATATTAAAATAAAAAAGCATATATATGTTGTTGTTAAGTATGCACACTCTGATAATGCACTGGAGTTTATACTATTCAGCTCTCTTCGTTCTGCAGGTCCCTTGGTATCCTCAAGGTTTGAAAAAACAAAAGGCAGAAGGAGGAGTTTTCCCTAGAGGCAAGGCGTAGGCTCGAGGCATAAGCCTCAATTTGTATAGGAAAATAATTCCAAAAATATAATAAATATATTTATTGATGAAATAATCTAATCTGACACACATAATATATACCACTATAATATATGATGAAATTATGAAGACAAGAATATGAAAAAAAGGATATGTCAAATCCATAAACCTTTCTATTAAATTTCTACCCAATCAAAAAGGTAATCATTAGCCACTAAAATATTTATCAAAAAGGTAGTTATTTGCTATAGTTGTCCTTAAAGATATCTGAGATGTTGATATGGATCATATGATTTGAATCCTAATCGTATGTACTATTGAACCTAGTTGAGGAACGGTCCGATGTCCCCTTATGCTACCATACCCTACCAGTACGGGGTCTCACTGAAATAATTGGACATGTTAATGGTTAATATGAATAAGAAATAGGTCAAATTTAAGCATTCATCTTGTATAAATATATCCTCAACAACTAGCCATTTATAGAAATCTGAAACTACAAAAGAACCAATTATTTTATTAAAAACTTACTTGGTAAATCCATAACACCTCAGATACCACCTCGCCTCGCCTTACTGCCTTGTCTCGACCGCCTCGATCATCCAAGACGCTCGCCTCAGCCAGGGGGTCCGAGGCGGTCGCTTCAAGGCTCTTTCCCCCGTCTCATTTCGCCTCAAGTGCCTTTGCGCCTCGAGGCACGTGTTTTCAAACAATGCCCATTACCAAGGCAATGTGGGATATTCTTTCCTCCACTACCTACTACATGGTGAACCGTATGTCGTCTCCATATTAGAAGAAAAGGTTCATTTTTCGATTGTAATTCTCGATAAGGACCTGTGACAGATGGAAATACTGATCTCTACAAGGATAGACTTGTGGCATGTGGGTTCACTCAGACAAATGGGTTGGACTATCAAGACACTTTCTCCATATAGCTCATCATTCTACTCTTTGGATCCTCCTTTTTGTTACCACAATACGAGATCGGTCACTTTCTCAACTTGATCTCTAGAATGCTTTCTTGTATGGTGAGCTACAGGAAGAGATGTATATGCCGCAACCACCTAGGTTGATTGATGAGGGGCGGTATCAGAAGATGTGCAAACTTCATAAGGCTATTTACGGTGTTAAGTAGTCTCAAAGCATGGTTCCAAAAGCTTTCAGATTGATAGGCCATGCTCTACTATATGAGATCGTAGTTTTCCCAAGACTCACTCACGTCGATTATCCCCTATTTCTTTCTGGCCCCCCGGGGAAGGTCAAAGACGTCGATTAATGCGCGGGAGGAGAGCATCATGGATTCAAGAGATCAACTGTTAATAACTCGCTATTTATACACATATTACCTCGAGGTACTATTGCCATTCTGTTTATGTCGGTGAGATCATTGTTACAAGAGATGAGTAACAGGGAATCAGTAAGGCTAAGGAGTTCCTTGAACAACAGTTTATCACCAAGGATGTTGGCAAACTAAGATACTTCCTTGGGTTTGAGCTTGCTAGGAATCAAATAGGTATTGTCATGACTCAAAGGGCGTACTTTACAGATCCCAATCTAAAGACAGGGATGGTAGACTGCATACATGCCACCGCTCCTATGGATCCTAGCATGAAGCTTTACGATGATGATACAATGAGGAGGATGAGAGGAGATAGACAGAGCTTGCTGAGAAGCTTTCATGACAGATATCTCCTTTGTAGTGAGCAACATCAGTCAATGCATCAACCGCAATAGGCTTACATGGATGAAGTCTACATGATCCTAAGGTATCCAAAGTCTTCTTGAGGCACATGGTTGTCATTCAGCAGAGGGACACCTCTTGCCATCACGACATATGCAAATGTTGACTATGCGGGATGTCCTAAAGGGAGGAAGTCTACCTCTGATTTTGCAGTCTTTGTAGGGAATTCATTAGTCTCATGGAAAAGCAAGAAATAGATTGTGGTTGTCAGGTCGAGCGTTGAATCTGAATACAAAGTTATAGAGCACGGGTGCACCGAGACGATGTAGTTCAGATCTGTTATACCTGAACTAGCTATTGAAACACTTCTTCTAATGCAGTTGCTATGCGATAATCATGCTGCATTATTCATTACCAACAATCCAACTATCCATGAAAGGACCAAACACATTGAGGTAGATTCCCATTACACACGAGATATGATACAAAAGGGCCCCATCTTTATTTATCATGCCAGCTCATGGGAAAATACGACAGACATATTCACCAACGCCCTAATAAGGGAGTCATTCCAAAAGTTATGTCCTTATGTTCCAAGCTGAGCATGATTGATATCTATGCTCCATCTTGAGGTTAGTTGAGAGTAATTAGCATTTATGTATTTCTTGGGTGTTTTGCAATGGAGAACTCTTGACACAAGCGGGAGCAGCTATGGTGGGTGGTGTGAGAAGGGGAAAAAGTGTGGATGAGGGTTACCAGTCATAAAGAGGAGAAGGTGAGGAGGGTTACCTATCATGGAGATGCGAAGGTAAGGAGGGCTACCCACCACGAAGCAATAAGAGAAGAGGAGGGTTGGATATTTGTCTCTCAATAAAAACGTGACTAGCGGTGCTCTAGAAGTAGAAGGTATTGCCATCAAGCCTTTGCCTGTTTGTTGACATGTCCATGCTTTGGTTGTGGAGCAAAGGGTCATCGGCTTGCCTCTTGTGCTAGGGATTGGAGGGTTTATCAAGATGCACCCCCCATGATGCAGCGTGACCCCAAATTATGGGGCCACATTTATTCAATTAAATAATTATCATTTTTATTTACGTTTTTAGCGGTCGTAGTGGTCTAATTTAATAATTGAGATCGCCTGTGATCTCAACGTTGATTTCGTAGAGTTTAATTATAATTGTTGGTCAATTAAATAATTAGAGTCCAATTAAGTTAGTTAGAGGTCAATTAGGATTAAATTAGTTGTAATTTGATTATTATTTACTATTTTTGTAAACCCTCTCTCCTATATAAAGAGAGGGTAGCCCATTGTTTTTAGTCAGTCAATGACTATGAAAATTTGAGAGTTATCCCATTATCTTCCTCCTCTCTCTCTATCCCCACGCGATCTCCGCGATTCTCCTCCTTCAATCCCTCGTTACCGACGAGATTTCTTCTTCTCAATCTCTCTCTTTCTCCACCGATATTCCACCGCCTACTTATTTTATTTTTATCGTCGACGCCGGAATCTATTTGCATCAATTGGTATCAGAGCATGGCATTTAGATCGTCCTCACGATCTAACGATCCGCCCCGGCGTCCGCACCGACACCATCATTCATCCGAACGAAGACGGCAAGCCAATGAAGCCTACGACAAGGAAACGAAGCGCATGTTATGTGATTTGCAGAACAACTTCAGAGCCATGTCTTCAACGTTTCGAGACTTCACGGCCAACCTTGAGGCCTATCGCGACGCCCAATCGAAGCCGTCAACCACCCAAGCCGCGACCGCGACTGTTGACGAAGAAAATGACGCGGAAGAAGACCAAACGGTTGCTGTCCAGATCGTTGTGGATGGGGAAAACGTCAACCACGATGATGTGCTCGCTGTCAACGAAGAAATCGCCGCTGTCCAGACCGTGTTAGAAGGAAAAAAACGACAAAAGAGTGGCTGTCCAGAACGATTCCGATCTGTTGTCTTCACCGAAAACGGCCCCGATGTCCGCCTCAGGCCAAGCGCGGTCCAACGACGGCAAGCCTGCACCCCTGGGACCCCGTCGCACCCCGCCCCCAGCGCCCCAGAGCGTGGTCGCCCCCCTGCGGTGCCTCCAGCGGCCGCCTTCCCCAACCCGACCCCGCAGCACACCCCTCCCGACCTTCCTCTCTCCCCGATTTTCCCCCTTCCCCCGTAACCCTACCCCCCAATGCCGCCTTCTCTTCTTCTTCGTCCCCTCGCCACCCCGCCGCCTGCCCTCTCCATCGCGCCTTCCCCTCCCCACCGTATCGACTCCCCGCAACTCTCTCCTCGCCTCGCGCGCCGCCGGCGCCCTCTTCCCTTGCGAGCCAACGCCACCGCCACTCGCATCTGCCCCCCCCTTGCCCGCTACTCACCAGCCCCGCACCGCTCCTTCCAGACTTCTCCCGCGCCGCCTGCGCGATGGCTCGCGCGCCCCTACGAGTCGCGCCGCCCAGTTGATCTCCGCCCGCGCGCAGATGAAGAAAACCCTCCCCGCGCCTAAGAAGCAACGCCGAGCCCTAAGGGGCGGATGGGAGGGAACTGAATCCCTGAGATTGAGGGATTGGGATAATTGCAAAATTAAATTACTCAAAACCCATATTTGCAGAAAGGTCCAAAACCATAGAAATGTGAGGCAAATTGAGGGGGTACGAAAATTGCAGGGACGCCCCCCAATTGAAAAAAATTACAAACGTAACGCGGAAAATGATCGCCTTAAGGGAAATTGAAGCCCAATTCAAGGATGATTTCTCCAACTATCCACCTACATCACGCAATTCGTCAGGAGCCGAATTTTTTAAAGCGGTGGAGAGTTGATGCAGCGTGACCCCAAATTATGGGGCCACATTTATTCAATTAAATAATTATCATTTTTATTTACGTTTTTAGCGGTCGTAGTGGTCTAATTTAATAATTGAGATCGCCTGTGATCTCAATGTTGATTTCGTAGAGTTTAATTATAATTGTTGGTCAATTAAATAATTAGAGTCCAATTAAGTTAGTTAGAGGTCAATTAGGATTAAATTAGTTGTAATTTGATTATTATTTACTATTTTTGTAAACCCTCTCTCCTATATAAAGAGAGGGTAGCCCATTGTTTTTAGTCAGTCAATAACTATGAAAATTTGAGAGTTATCTCATTATCTTCCTCCTCTCTCTCTATCCCCACGCGATCTCCGCGATTCTCCTCCTTCAATCCCTCGTTACCGACGAGATTTCTTCTTCTCAATCTCTCTCTTTCTCCACCGATATTCCACCGCCTACTTATTTTATTTTTATCGTCGACGCCGGAATCTATTTGCATCACCCCACCCCAAGGTTGTTCTGAAGACCTTGTTCTTCCCTATGTTACGGACTCCAGCGTGCTCCTATACCGTTATGGTAAGAGAGGGCAACCCCGATATCTGTCGAGAGAAGGTTTATATGACAATTGGAATCTGTTTGGAGGAGTTGGGCATTGGGACCCTTTCATTGGCTTTACGTCGGAAGCATGGTTCCTCTTTTTTGGGAGATGTGGTTCCTTTCGAGGAGAATTGTTGTGCCATGGGTCTTTCCCCCTGCTTGCTTCGAGCACGGAAGGCGGACCTAACTGGAGGCTGCCTTGTTTCCCTGATGGTGAATCATCTACTTTTTTGAAATTTGGTGTTTGAATTATTAGAATATCAATTCCTATCATGAATGGTGTAGGTGCCCAGATTGACATTGTGGGATTTTGGTGTTGTGTCTATGATCATGTTAGATGGTAGTCTATTGGGGATGACCCTAAGCTCACTATCATTGCCGTCGAGGGGTTAGCTACCCTGCCCTTGGAGTCAGTGTGTTCGTTGGTGGTGGGTCATGCTTGTTTTAAAATTCTTGTAATGATGGTCCCCCCCCTCAAACACCATCGTGCACGATTGTCCTTGAAGATGCTAGTGGAAACTCATTGTTTAAGGGCTCACCGAAGAAGTGAAATCATCTGGAGGCAGTGGGATTTCCGGCTGTGGAGATGGTCACCTCGGATTCGGTGGCGAAAACCACAGATGCATTGGTTTCAGATCAGCTAGGATTTAAAATTCAAAACTCTTTAATTTTGAAAAGAGACATGGGGCAGTTTTGTTGCTTTCTCGATATGTTGAGAATCCCTCATCCTCATGGATTCCATGTCTTAGAGCTCGATGGGATTTCTTGGTAAAAGACATATGCTCTATTACCCAGGCTGGAGCGGGTTTGACCCAATTACGTCGTTCTTTGAAGCCCTCTTTTTCACAAAACGAAGCCCCCTTCTGCTCCTGGACCCAAAACTCTTACTCCTGAACCGTTAGCGACTTTAATTGAAACACCCTCAGATTCGATTAACATCGATCGTTCGATGCAGCTACACTCAACTCTGGATCTAGCTCTGTTTCTTCATTCAATGCAGCTCAACGCAACAAACACGGATCCGGCTCTTTTTTAATGTATGAACCATCTTGTGGTAGATCTTTTATTCAGACAGACATTGCTCTTCTTCTTCTTCAACCTGAATTTGAGTCGTACGAGCAGTCCATAATTGGGACCTTGATGCCTCGTAAGGACGTCGTTGATCAAGAGACACTGCTAGCATTATTTTGAGAGGAGAGGTAGGGTGACACCTTTGTGGTGCCAGGTGGGAAGCCTCCTCACAGGTTGGGAGTCCTTTTGCATCATTTCATCTAATGGACGAATCCCGCTCTTCCCCATCTGTCTCATCTTCTACGCCTTTAGTCCCCTGTGGACTTTATCAATTGATAAAGTGATTGGGTCGCTGGAGGTAGCAGTTGGTCAGGAGCCTTTAGTGGGGCATCCTTTGCATTTGGATGTTATTGGGAGTGTCCACCCACATCCTCGCCATCCTCTTCTGCATTGGGGAGAGGCAATCGCGGAAAGTGGAAGCATTACAGAAATAGAAGGCGCTCGGCTACGGCTGGTAAAGGGTTCGTGATTATTTCGACACATAATGCTCATGTAGCCTTGACGGTGGACGTGGTCTCAACTTCGGGAGCAAATCAGTTTCCTTAATGAAGGTTTTAACTTGGAATGTGAGAGATCTAGGTGACCCCGAGAATCGGAGATCAATTGGTGCTCTTTTGAAAGATCGGTGTTGTGATATTGTTCTGTTGCAAGCAGTGTTGCAGAAGTTAGTATTCGTTATTCAGTCAAAGGGGTCACTGAATAGAGAATAATCGCTATTCAGGCGACCCTTCGGAATTATCTGGTTTTGTATTTTTTTAAATTATTTTAAATATAAAATTTAATTATAATTCATATATTCTTATATATTTACATATATGACCATCAATTAACAAGAATCCGAGATAAAAGTGTCGATTAACGAGATATATATATATATATGTGAATCTTTGACATTTCTAGTTTTATTGCTATAAATGGTAAGCCTTCAGAACTAAAAAAATAAAAATTAAAAATTAAATTCAGCAACCGATCGAATAGTCGGACCGACTATTCAGTCAAGCCGACTATTTATTGTTCAGTCGGGGACATCCTACACTGCATAGTCGGACTGACTATTCGGTATAGTCAGTTGACTATTGTAACACTAGTTGCAAGCAACAAAACTTTCCATGTACCGCATAGTCGGACCGACTATTCAGTATAGTCAGTCGGCTGTTGCAAAGCTTTCCATGGTGGACACTATCACAGGTGCTTCCTCCTTTTTGATTAAAAAAATACTGTGAGAGCACTACTTTAATTTCTTTACCTCCAAAACAAATTGAAAGATAAAAAATAACTTTTTGAAATAATTTGTTGTCATTTTTCTTATAATTGTCTTGATAATTGAAATAATTTCTTTTTTCTTATAATTTGTTGAATTGTCAAATTAAATGGGCCTAGAACCAGGCTGCCTTGTATTACGTCCCAATATGAACTCCAAGCCTTACCATGATACATGACATCCTATCCCAACATGTCAAACAATGAAATAGGAAATGCAAACTGAAAAAAAAAAGAGAGAAGGAGCTTGCCTTTAGGGTCCACTTCACGAGAGATTTTAATTGCATCAGATGTAGCAAGATCTTGATTGGCAGGAGAAATTGCTAAAATAATACAATTAGGCTGCACAAAGAAAGATAGCAATCTTAAAGAAAAATTGCAAGAATGCATTTCCTTTATGCAAACGTATTTCCCATATGCAATTTAAAGACATTGCGACTACTGTTCCAATTTAAGATTTTCTAGTTCTCAATTGAAATTGCAAACAAGTCACCGTTTATGTAGATACAGATAACGACTCTAATCTAAAAATAAGAAAGAATTCTCTTTCATTCTTATTTTCCAATGTTCTTTTAAAATTGTAAGCAAGAAATAGATTTTCAACTTTTAGCATGGCATATGAGAAGTACAGACAAACCTCAATTTATTTATCTGACCATGCCTCTCCAATATTCCCATAATTTGAAAATTTATCTTTAAATAACATTTTTCAGGGACTTTCCCTTGAAGTTATAATTGTCAACTCAATTTAACCCTTGTATGGGTATCTTTTCGATATATGCACAGATCATCTATGGTGACAAGTTTACTAAAATGAAGTTTCCATGTTGACATATTGATTTGTTACAAGAAGCTGATTTTAACAATTTTAACGAAAGTTTAGCTCTAACCACAAAAAAGTGAGGTGGGAACGAAATGCCACATAACACGATCAGAGGACCATGCTATCTGGGAGACAATCACAAAGCATGTACAAGCGCATGGGTACTACTCGCGCAAGGGTACTACGCTGGAGGGTTAATGGAGGGGCCCGGGCAAGAGAGAACTAGAGCTCCTATCTAGGATTGTCGCTCCGATACCGTGTGGGAAAAAATGGGATGGAATGAGCTGATTTTATTGAGGGGGGTTTTATACAGAGTGAAATCATAAACCCATAATCACGCAAAAGAGGAAAATAAAAGAGCCCTTAACAAGACTACAAGAAATAGAAAGCGCAAAAAAAAACAAATACTAATGCCTAAATATAATGAACGTCCACAGAAGGCCTTAACAATATTCCTGAAGTGCACAAGAAAGCTCAAGGCAGCCCACATTAATCAACTACTCTTTATATATTAGTCTATTACTTTCAGCATGGATTGACGTGTGTGATCACTAGGTCAACTATCTTTCAAATCGCACTTTTTCGACCGACTATCTCTCAACTGCAGTTAACTTATTCCATTCCAATTGACTGTCACAAATCTTTAGTAGGGTGCTTTTGGAACTGAAACTTTCGGACGATTAAAACTTGACTAATCGACTATTTATAGTTCAATCGAGTAAATCACAATTCAGCTGGCTGCTTCTATAGTTCCAACATTCTACTTTAAGGAATTTATTGTTATTAGCAACTTCCAAAGTAGATTTCTTCAGTCAACCGACATATTTTGAGTTGACTAAGTCTTGATTTCAATCAACTGACTTAGAAACCAAGTCAACAAATCCAGTTGTAAATAGCGAGTTCACTGCTGAAGACTCTGAAAGAGCATTTAAATAGACTAATTTCAAGTCGGCTAATTTGTTTGTTAATGGACTAATTATTGCCTGAACCCAGACATTCTATTATATATGTTGCTTAACTACTACCTAACTCCAACTATATTAAACAGCTATTAAGTCTTCAAAGGCATATAAATAGGACATACGAAGCCCATGGGGAGGCACCAACTTTGCACTATGTCAGATGGGGGCCTTTAGAAGCTCGCAATTGGAGAGGGTGGAGCTCTCAATAGGAGATTGTGTGTCTTTTCTTTTTCTACTTATGGAGGCCTTCTCTCTTTTTTGTTTGAGATTGTTGGTGGAAAAAGTTATTCTATTATTCTAAAGAACCCTAGGCTCTCTTATATAGAGACAGCCCATGGGAAAATTACATAAGATGCAGCCAAGAAAATAAAAATAGCATAAACGGTACACCGACTACATAATTACCTCTACACTCCCCCTCAAGATGGAACATACATATCAATCATGCTCAGCTTGGAAGAACACTTCTGGAATGGTCCTCTGAGCAATGGCTTGGTGAAGATGTCAGCAGTCTGGTCCCCTGAGCTAACATGTGAAGTAGAAATCAGGCCCTTCTGGATCATATCTCTAGTGTAGTGGCAGTCTACCTCAATATGATTTGTTCTTTTATGAAAGGCATAATTATTGGCATGAACAATGCAGCTTGATTATCACACTATAGATGCATGGGTAGAGGTACATCTATATGCAAGTCTTCTAGTACAGCTCGAACACACATCATCTCCGTACTTGCTTGTGTCATGGCCCTATATTCAGATTCAGCACTAGATCTAACCACAACTGTTTATTTCTTGCTTTTCCAAGAAACCAGAGAGCTGCCCACAAAAACTGCAAAGCCCGAAGTAGACTTCCGATCCTTAGGGCATCCCGCATAATCCACATCCGTACATGCCGAGATAGATAAATTTGTTTCCTTTCTAACCAGCAATCTTGTGCCTGGAGACGACTTTAGATACCTTAGTATCATATATATGGCGTCCATATGTACCTGTCTCGGCTGTTCCATGAGCTGGCTCACCCGACTAACTGCAAAGGAAATATCAGGTCGAGTTATAGTAATGTAAAGAAGCTTATCCACCATTTCTCTATACCTTCTCCTGTCAACTTTCTCTGTATCATTATCATATAATTCCAGGCTGGGATCCATAGGAGTAGTTGAGGGTCTACACTCAACCATGCCCGTCTCGACAACATACATGTAATATATTTCCTTTGGGTCATCACAAGACCCTGTGCATTCCTGGCAAACTCCAACCCCAGAAAGTATCGTAGAGTACCAAGATCCTTCGTAACAAACTGACGGCCCAAAAATGCTTTTGCCATCTTTATCCCATGAGTGTCATCTCCTGTAACCAAATATCATCAACATACACCATGATGACAATCGTACCTCTAGGAGTCTTCTGGACGAACAACAAGTGATCTGCATTTGATCTCTTAACTCATTCTTGTTCAATTAGATGGGAAAGCTTCGGAAACCACGCCCTTGGGCTTTGTTTAAGGCTATATATTGCCTTATGAAGTCTACACACCATATGATTCTCCCCCTCAGCAGCGAACCTCGGAGGCTGCTGCATAAAGACTTCTTCCTACAGATCGTCATACAAGAATGCATTCTTAACATCAAGTTGAAACAAGGGCCAATCACGTACCACAGCAACAGACAGAAGAATACGAAGAGTGGAATGACATGCAACTAGAGAGAAGGTATCCATATAATCCACGTCATATGTATGAGTGAAACCTCGTGCCACTAGCCTTGCCTTGTAACGGTCAAGACTACCATCTGCACGATACTTAACAGTGAATATCCATTTGCAACTTACGATAGATGCTCCTGAGGGAGCGAGAACCAAGCTCCATATACCCCGTGATTGTAGAGCAGTCATTTCCTCCTCCATAGCAGAATGCCAGCAGTCAATCTTCAAGGCATCCTGATAATTCCACGGTATCTCCATGGAAGACAAAACCACAGCAAACCTCTGAAAGTCCCATGTGAGACGATGAAATGAAACTTGTGAAGCAAGAGGATATGATGCACAAGTGCATTTCTGCTTCCGTATAGCAATAGGGACATCCAGATCATCAACCACAATACTCGTCGGTTCATATTCATCCTGCAATGATGAACCCTGCACGTGCACACTATCTGACCCATCATTAGTAATAGCATCTGGACATACCAGAGGCGTGCTGGATGATTGACGTGCAGCATGAGCAGGACCCGACCAACGTGTATAATATTTAGGTAATGGTGAGACAGGTGGTTTTGGTGGTGGTGGCGGTGGTGGTGGGGATGATGTTGGCGTGACAACAGGAACGGGGATGTACGTTGGTGGACTCAAAATAGGAGGAGGAACATAGACCTCGTCATTAGTAGTGGATGAGTCCAACCAATCACCTGCAGGTGAGAAGTACATAACAGACTCAAAGAATGTAACATCAGTACTGACAAAGTATTTCCTGTTTATAGGATAATAGCAACAGTATCCTTTCTGAGTCCGAGAGTAACCCACAAGGACACACTTGACAGCCCAAGGCGAGATCTTGTCAAGTCCAGGAGACAACTGATGAACAAAAGCAACAACACCAAAAACACGAAGAATAAGTGAGAATAGTTCCTTGTCTGGAAAAACAGCAGAAAGAGGAATTTTCTCACCATGAACTGAGACGACATACGATTCACAAGATAACAAGTTGTAAGGACGGCATCTCCCCAAAAAAGCAATAGGTGCACAACTCTGAATAAGAAGGGTTCGAGTACTATCAAGAAGATGACGATGTTTTCTCTCTGCGACTCCATTTTGTTGAGATGTGTATGGACATGTGGTTTGATGAATAATCCCGCTTGACGAAAAAAATGTGAGAGAGAACAAGTGCAAAATTCCAAAGCATTATCCGTACGAACATATTTCACATGAGACGAAAAAACATTTTGCACTTCATTTATAAGATTTCGGATAACATCACCTGCTTCAAATATATTCTTTAATAGAAATACCCACAACAAACGAGAGAAATCGTCAACGACAACAAGATATAACCCGTGTCCCTGATTATCAGGAACATGACTCGGACCCAAATATCGACATGAAGTAATTCAAGAGGGGAGCTACTGCTCCGACACTGACGACTAGGGAAGCTAGGTCTATGGCGCTTTCCCAACTGACAGGCTTCACATAGGAAGGAAGAACTTGGAGAAATCTGAGGCTAGAGATGACGCATCTTCTGAAGAGGAAGGTGATCAAAGCGTAGATGCCATGTATACGGAGACACTGATCCGGTTGAATGAGAGGAGACGCCAGCATAGGAATTCCAGACCAGACGATAAAGACCATCCTTCTCAGAACCACAGCCAATCACCCTGCCCGTTAAAATGTCCTGAAATATAAGAGACGATGGATCAAATATAGTGCGACAGTGCAAATCCTTTGTAATCTGACTAATAGAACGTAAGTTCATCGAAAAATCAGGGGCATGTAAAATATTTTGTAGATGCATGGAAGGCGACAAAGTAATCTCCCCCTGTCCAATAATAGGTGAATGAGTCCCATCAGCTATTAACACTGCCGCCCAGGTGGAATCTCCCTGTATGACATAAGTCTATCTCTGTCGCGGCAAAGATGGTGTCTTGCACCAGAGTCCATAATCCAATCTGAGACATCAGAACTATGAAATGATGGAAAAGCACAAGCGCCGCTTGAGGTGCTACCGTGCTAGCAGTGGCAGAAGTACTGGCAGAAGCTGAAGCAGCAATATCTGAAGGGCCTCTGGAGAATCTGTAGATACGGGAGGCATATTATCTTACAATCTCACAACGAGCTCCTCGAACCTCTGATCTGAAGTAGATGCCGACGAAGATGCAACATGCTCGGCTACTCGCGCCGAGGCTGGAAATCCATGCTTAGAATAGCATGTATCCTCAGCATGTCCTGTGCGATGTCAAAAGGTGCATGGCTGGCAAAAAACGACCGCCTCGACCACGAGGTCCAGGGCCACGAAATGAAGAAGGACCACCTCTCCCTCTGGAAGCAGCCATCGCCGAGGGTGGTGGAGTAGAAGCACTGGACGAGACAGAGATGCGGCTAAGTCTCCAGTAGACTTCCTCCATAGGAAAAATGGTAGCATCGGCAAGAATCTGTGATCAAGAAGCATCATATTCTGGATCAAGGGCCGCAAGCAGGACCCCCACCATGGTAGCATTCCTAAATGTCTTCTGCTACTCGGGGGTTGCCGTGAGAGGAATGATACTGTAGAGTTTCTCAAACATCCCCTGTAGGGATGTATACAAGGAGTGAAGTGGTCGCCCATTCTGCTTCATTGTGAATATGTCGTGTTGGAGCTGTAAGATCTTGGTCTCATTTCGCACCTGTGAATATGTTGTCGCCAGTATGTCCCCAATCGCCTTAGCAGTGGGCTGATGGAGAACATCATTAGCAATCTCCATCGATAATGTGCCTGAAAGCTAAATCTTGGCGTACGAATCATTAGCTTCCCAAGAGGCATAAATCCCAGTCTTCTCTGTGGCTCTTCCTCGGTAAGAATGTGCTTCTTACCGTTCAACTTCATGAGACTCATGAACTGCATTGCCTAGAGCTCATAGTTCATCCCATCCATCTTGACGATTGGCGCAGGACCTTTGAATGGGCCTATGAAGAGCATATCGACCTTGTTTTCTGACATATCTCCGGAGATGAAGAACTAGGGTTTGTAGACCAAAAGACAAGTGTCTACATAAACTTCATAGGATTTTGAGTGCATATGTAGACTTTACGCACTCAAATCCATATAGATGAGAAGAGGGAGGCGGCTACGGGTAGGGCCGGCAGGTGGGACCGGTTGGGGTAGGTCGGCGGGTGTAGGGGCCGGAGAAGAGGGGGCGAGGAGGCGGGGAGGGGGCGACAAAGGGGCGGCGAGGTGGCAGCGGGTGGGAAGGAAGAAGGGGGGAGAGGGAGACGGCGGGCGGCGGCGACGGGAGAGAAGAGGGGGCAGCGGCGCCGGGAGAGAAGGGGGGTCGGCGGCAGGCAGTGAGGTGTTTTAAGGTTTTGGCTCTAATACCATGTTGGTGGAAAAAGTTGTTCTATTATTCTAAAGAACACTAAGCTCTCTTATATAGAGACAGCCCATGGGTAAATTACATAAGGTGCAGCCAAGAAAATAAAAATAGCATAAACGGTACATCGACTACATAATTATCTCTACAGAGATAAAAGAAGGAGAACCACGCGAAAGGTGCTCGTCCCTCATATATTAGATTATTGAAAAATACAAATATTACCTCACAGGAACCAAGATTCAAGAAGATTGGAAGATTATATTTTCAAAATAGAAACGATCAAGCGAGAAAATAACTCCATTGCAAGATAGCCAAAGTGCCTAGATGACAGCAAGGGGCCAGAGCAACACTGACTTAACTCGAGATCTAGCAAGGTAGAGAGAATACCAGAAATGTACAAGAGCACTACTATCTAGCCAAACAATCTCCAAATTCAACCAGATAGCTTTTGTCCTTCTATAATCGAAAAAGAGGTGATCAGTGGTTTATGTTGCTTCACCACAGAGAGGGCACATGTCACTCTCACTGTCATAGAGCCTGGTCCAACGATCCCTCATAAGGATTCTACTTATGTGCATCAACCACAAGAAGACTTTGCTATGAAAAGGAACCTTCAAACTGTCAATGAATCCACAATCTCTAACCAGAATACTAGAAGCGGTAGCAGAAGACCTATCGACACTTCTATAGGCTTTTTTACGGAGAAGTCTCCATCATTCCAACTCCAGTGGTCTCCCATGTACCAAAAAGAGGGTGAGAGAAAAGTATACCCTGAAGGCCGACATACTCCAAAACCGATAAGTCAGAGAAAGCTCCTCTGAAGGTAGGCCGTCATGCATTGTCGAGCCAAGCATCTAGAACTCGTGCTTCCTGAGAATCTGATAGAGTGAATAAACGAGGGAACCTTACTGCCAAAGTTCTGCTTCATGTCCAATCATATGTCCAAAAGGCAAAGGAATTGCCATCTCCTGGAACAGGTATCAAAAGTGTGTCCGTCTGCAGGAGAAGAGAGTAGATACCCTTCCGAAAAATCAAGACATGAAAAGAGGGACAGTGGGAGATACCAAGACGTGCATGAACACCATATATTTATCGAAGAATCTTACAGCATAGATATTCAATATTCCCCCATATTCGGACTACCTACTTCATTAACAATGGTATGTTCATGATATCCAAACTTGGAATGCCAGGTCCTCCCTTCTATAGAGGTAGAGTTACCATATCCTAGTCCATCAAGTGTATACCATGTGAATCGTGGCCTGACTTTCCCTAAAAGAAACTTCCCATAATCCTCTCTATTCTCTTCCGAATACCAATCGGAAGAAGTTTGGATGGTGTAAAAAACATAGGGATTGCAACGAGAGCGGCCTTAACAAGAACAAGTCTCCCTCCCCGAGAGAACGGACGCCTTCCACCCAGATAATTTCATCTCCTTTTCAATAATGGGTAACCAGTCAGACATCCGGAGACTACCACAAGTTAGTGGAAGTCCCAAGTAGCGTATAGGCAGACTTCGACGCATTGTCCCCAGCTCTGAGCAACACTCCCCTTTCTCTGTGTCCTGAAGATGGAATGGTATAACTGTACATTTCTGCATGCTTAGCTCGAGTCATGATAGCTCTGCAAAGATCTCTACCACAACTGACATGTTTATCACCTCTTGCCTTCCCCCTTCGTTAAGCAAGTTGGTGTCATCCGCCATACTGGGGAAGTAGGATGGAGATGTCCCCACGGGCGTACCCACAGGTGGTGCCATGATGAACAACATTTGTAACCATGCGAGCAAGAACATATGTTGCAATAACAAAAAGGAGTGGTGCGAGCGGGCAGCCTTGATGTACCAATCTTTGTGGATGAAAGAAACCACCTTCTGGTCTTTTGTTAACAAGCATAGAGTAGGATGATGTTGTTATGCATCTTTTCATCCAATAGATCCAAGTATTCGGGAATCCTCTTTTAGCAAGAGCTAACCATAAGAATCGTCAGTCTATCATGTCGTATGCCTTTGAAAAATCAGTTTTCCAACGTAGAGCATTGGTGCATCGTCTCTTTCAATCAGTAATAATATAAGTTGCCATTGCAAATCTATCTCCAATATGTCTGCATGGGATAAAAGCGGACAGCGCTAGTGACACAACAGTTCCAAGGACTATGCCTAATCTGTTTGCCATGACCTTTAGCACAATAAGGTAAATTGCATTAGATAATGCAATTCAAGTCCTCCACCCTTTCATACCCTTCCTTCTTTGGAAGGAGGAAAACCAATTAGGTTGCATCAATTTTGTATCAGAGCCTATCGATCCGTTCCTTTGTTTTATTGCATAAAAAAGCACAACAACAAAACAAAAAAAAACAAAAGAAAAAGAGAGAAGAAGGTCTAGGATTCCCATGGCTGAAAGGTCGACTACCTCTAAAGCCGTCAACACCCGACAGACTGAGCTATCATTAGAATCCTTGTCTGCTCAACTGAAGCAGATGTACGACTGAGCGGACAAATTGCCACAATGGACGGACGAATTACCGCAGCACACGGACAAATTGCCACATTAAGTCGTCACATGCTAGGGAAAGACCATGTTGATGAAACGCCAAACAAAGGTCGGCGTACTAGATATATATGGCCTTGTGATAGTCATATATAAGAGCTTCCCAACGAGCTCCATGTACCTCCTTTTGTATACCTCTTATGTGTTCTCATCATACGGCTTCATGCTTGGGTCCATGGGAGTAGTGGTAAGCATGCAGCATTGTTTTAAAAGCGCACCTCGAGACGCTAAGGCATACGCCTCAAGGCGTTTTTCAAGGAAAAACACCTCAAGTCTATAGCCTCATGCAACCACAGTGAGGCGTGCACCTCGAGGCTTATGAGGCGCGCCTCGAGACGCTGCCTCATGTACGAGTTGATTTTTTATTTTATTTTTTTCTACAATATTTTTTCCTTTTCTTTTTGATTATGAGATTTTCATCTTTCGTAGACAAGTATTTTCAAGTCCTTAAGCTCATGATTCACTTAAATATATTTTTTTAATCTATTAACATATTAAGCTTATTTTTACTTTGTTATGCATGTTCTTTATAAATCAACATGAACAAAAAATTGAGTCTTGAGTCCTTAAATCTAATGCCTCTACTCTTTAGTATGAATCAAGTATAAATGCTTTCTTTATTAAAATGTTTGGATGCAAGTCCCCTACTTTGACATAAATTTAGAAAAGCATATTTTTGTAAACATGTATCATCTTTTCTTATATTCAATCGGGACTAAATTAATACACATCAAAGCATGCTTGAGCAAAGATGGTCATAACAAGCAATATTCAAGTATTTTATCCCACAATTCTTATAGTAAAGTAAAAAGTGCTCGTTAATTTTCTGCTTACTCTCTTATCCTTCTCAATTGAATGAAACACATATCTCACCTAATTTTGAAAATGGTGTGTTACATCTAGTCCCTTTACTTAATTTTTATTCAAAACTTTAAATTTTGCGGAGAGTTATACATTATTGTGCTTGCATATCCATATTTACTGGACTCCTTACAGATTTATAGTCCAAAAGAGAGTTATATAACAACTTGGATGTTTGAACCATGATGTTAGCCTTGAAATGTCATGGAGTTATGTATTTAATCATAACTATTTAATTTCTAGAACTTGAAAATTGTAATTACAATTAATTATTATGTTTTATGAAAAAATTTCTTTCACGAGTGAGGCTTACGCATCAATACGCCTCGAGGCAATACTGGGAAAATGCCTCGATACACCTCACGCCTTTTAAAACCTTTGCCTGCAGTATGTCATGCCCATCTCAAAGAGAAGATCCATAATGTAATTCCTCTGGGTCATCACAAGACCTCATTGGTTCCTGACGAATTCAAGTCCAAGGAAGTAACGTAGACTGCCAAATCCTTGGTTATAAACTACTGACCAAAGAAATCCTTAGTTGCTCGAATGCTCTGCACATCATCCCATGTAACAATGATATCATCAATATAAATCAGTATAGCAATTATACCTCTCGAAGACCTATGAACAAGCAGTGAATGATCTGCAGTCGATCTAACAAACCCATGTTGCTCTATCAAATCCAAGAGTTTCTGAAACCATGCTCTTGGACTCTGCTTAAGGCCATAGATAGCCTTCCGAAGTCTACAAACCATATGACATTCCTCCTCAGAAGCGAACCCTAGTGGTTGCTGCATGTAGACTTCCTCCTGCAGGTCACCATACAGAAAAGCATTCTCTACTTCAAGTTGATATAGGGGTCACTCCCGTGTCACTGCAATAGAGAGAAGATTCCACGGTGTAGAATGTTAAGCCACTGGGGAGAAAGTATTCTTGTAGTCCACCCCATATGTATGGGTGAATCCACGAGCCACAAACCTCGCCTCGTACAGATCCACACTACCATCTGCTTGGTGCTTTATCGTGAATACCCACTTACATCCCACGACATATGCTCATGTAGGAGTTGTTTGCTTCATGTGCCATGTGACTGTAACGCGACTATCTCCTCCTCCATGGCACGACGCCACTGACTGTCATATATCGCCTCCTGATATGGCTGTGGTATCTCCACAGCTGACAGCCCCACGACAAACCTCCTGAAATTCTCTAAAAGTCGCCCAAAGAAACATGGGTTGCAAGAGGATAAGTAGCATAAGTACATCTCCGCTTCCGCGGAGCAGTAAGCACATCAAGATCATCAGCATCCTCCCCAACATGTAAATTACCCTCCTGAGAGGGCATATACTCATCCTATAATGGTACATCAAGAAGGTGAAATCAGCACTAACATAGTACTTCCTTCATACTGGCAGTCTTCGCTTTCGCAAAGCAAAGGCACATCTAGAAGATGAAATCAGCACTAGCATAGTACTTCCTTCAGACTTGATCAAAGCAACAGTACCCCTTCTGGATATGCGAGTAGCCTGCAAAGACACAATTGACAATTCTAGGGGAGAGCTTGCCACGACCAGGTATCAGATACTGAACAAAAGCAACAGAGCCAACACACATGGTAAGGGAGAACTGATCCTTATTGGAAAATGCAATCGAGAAAGGGACATTCTCTCCTAAGACAGAAGATGGCATGTGATTCACCAAATAGCAAGCAGTGAGAACTGCACCACACCAGAAAGAGTAACGAGCATGACTCCGGATCAAAAGTATCTTGGTCACATCAAGTAAGTGATAGTATTCGTGTTCCGTTCTGTTGAGAAGTGTAATCACACGATGTCCAGTGTATGATGCCAAGAGATCTAGAAAACTCGGAAAGCTGTAATGGGCAGAACTCTAAGGCATTGTTAGAGCGAATAAACGTAACAATAGTAGAGAAAATATTCTTCATTTCAATAATGAAAGATTTAATGATAGACCCAGCTTCAGACTTATTTTTAAAAAGAAAGACACATTAAAGTTTCAAATAATGATCATCCACAACTACAACATAAAAACGATGTCCATGTTGATCAGGAACATGAGTGGGACCCCAAATGTCAAAATGGCCAAGCTCAAATAAATGACTACCGCTACGACTCTGACGACTGGGATAAGAAGAGCGGTAATGATTCCCAAGTTAAGAAGCCTTGCACGGGAAGGTAGAATGTGTGGAGATATGTGGGTGAATACGACACAGCTTCTGAAGAGGAATATGGCCAAAATGAATATGCCACAAGTATGGTAAGAATGATCCAGTAGGAACGGTAAAGACACCAGCACAAGGAGACTGGACCATTCTATAAAGCCCATGTTGCTCACGGCCACATCCAATCACCCTACTCGTGAGTATGTCCTGAAACAGAAGAGAAAAGGGGTCAAAATGGTACGACAATACAGTGATTTAACTAATAGAAAGTAAATTCATTTGAAAATCAGGTGCATATTGCACATTCTGCAGGCACATTGATGACGTTAAATAAACATATACATGTCTGTAATAGGTAAATGAACCTCGTTCACAATGACGATCGATCTATCAGGAGGTATAGATCTATCTGAACTGAATTACGCTTTATCTCCACACAGATGGTGAGAAGCATCAGAGTCCATGATTTACTATGTCATATCTGCCCTACTACAACTGATTAAAGCATAGGCTATACTTAAGAGCCCGAAAAAGCTCTGGCAGAAGCAGTAACATCTAGGGGTAGTGGTGCCTGCAGTATGAGTCATTATCTCCCTCAGACAGGAGACAATGTCATCAAGTCACAAATATGTAGGAGGAACTGAACTATCAAGAGGCTCAATTTGCTCGGCCACACGATAGGAGGCAGGATATCCATGCTTATGATAGCATGTATCTTCAGATTGACTCGGACGACGGTAATAGGTGCAAGGGCATGCTAACGTCCACCTCCTATGCCACGGGGACCACGCCCTCTGAACTGAGTACATCATCCCCTGCCACGAGATGCGTCCAACACTGAGGAGGTCTGTGTGGTGGCTGGAGGTGGGATTGTAATCCATTGAGGCGAGTCTATGCTTCCTCCATGAGAGGTATTGTTGCACCGGTAAGAAGCTATGTGCATGCTGCCTCGTACTTAAGATCAAAAGCAACAAAGAAAACTCCAACCATCGTGGAGTTCATATACGTCATCCGTTTGTTAGTAGATGTAGTCACGGCCATGAAGCTGTGAAGCTTCTCGAACAAGCCTACAAAGTGAAGATTAGAAAGTATGCAGAGGACGACCATTCTGTTTAATCGTGTAGGTATCGAACTGTAACTGAAGAATCTTGGCCTCATTCTTTGCATGGCCATATGTTGCTGTCAGAATATCCCACATAGCCTTGGCGATGGGTTGGTTCACAATGTCATTGACAATCTCAGTGATAAGAGTACTAGAGAGTTGAATCCGTGCCTATGCATCATCTTGCTTCAACGAAGCATTCTCCCCAATCTTATATGTCACCTCTGGCGGTGTCTGAATGTGCTCCTTGTAATTGCATTGCACGAGGGTCAAGAATTGCATGAACCACAACTTATAGTTGGTCACATCCATCTTCATGATAGGAGCCGAACCCTTGAAGGTACTGAATGAAGAAAAGATGTCACCATTGCTCTCTGACATGATGAAAAAGAGGCAAGAAACAGAACTAGACTGGAGCAGTAGACCGATCCGAGCGAGTCTACACGATCATATAGAGGATTGGTTGTACGTGTAGACACATAAAACCATCCTCGTCAATCCTCGATCCACGCTAGGGTTGAAAAAGATTATTTATTAGTCTAAAATCACCTTTTCCGATCAAAATCAGACCATTTCGGAAAGCTAGGCGATGCCAGAGAGGAGAAGAAGTGCCCTAGGGGGGTTGGTGGAGGGCCTACAGTGGGCCCTAAGGGGCTGGTAACCGTGATGGAGGGTCTGTCATGGGTCCAGAGGTGGTGTGCGAGCCTAGACTGGGTCTCGTGGCAGCCCAGCAACGAGCCTAGACTGGGTCTCGTGGCATCCCAGCGACATCGTACGGTGGTGCGGATGGATCCTGTGGCAGTGCAGATGCCCTAGATAGGGTTGGGCAGCGCAGACAAGACCCTTGGAGGGTTGAAGGCATGCGTGAGGTCCCCTTGGAGGGCCTGTGGGCAGCAACAAGAGGTCGTGGGGTGGGTAGCGACTGCGCACGACATGGGTGAAGCCTCGGTGGCGCGCACGATGAGGAGAGGGGTGGCAGGTGGGGGTTAGAGCACGGGGTACAAGAACTTTGGTCTAGGACCGTCACTCTGGTACCACGTGGAGAGAAAAATAATGAGTTGCTTATTCATGAGGTCTTAGGGTTCTCTTATATAGAGAAGAAACCTATGGACAAATTACATGATGTAGACAGAAAGAAAAAAATATATATAGAATTAAAAAAGATAACTAATATCTCAACAAAATAAGAAGACTTAAGTTTTGCATCCCATACTTCTTTCTCTATCTCTCTCATTTTCAGTAACATATATCTGTGCTTCCCCTTTAGAGTACTTTCAAAAAGCAAGTCTTTTCCATCTTTTCTCAAATCATCATCTCTATATCAGGTGCTCCAAAATCCAAACTTGAAGCCTCATGTCCTAACCCTATAGTGTTTATTCCAAGGTTGTTCATTGTGCTCAAGTGCAGTGACTTAATCTTGGGCATCTGCTTATAAATCTATACGACAAACATGTCATGACAACTCTTGCTCACATAAAAAATTATCAAGCTCTAGGATGACCTTGATGCAATATTTCCATTATGTAGTAAGACGGTAAGTATGTCATAGGAATATCCTCCTCTACTTGGGAGAATTTCGTTACCGCTCTCTGCACCCCCCCACCCTCCCACCCACCCAAAAAAACGGCAAAATATATTTTCCCAAATCCACCCTTGTATCTGGTGCCATCACTTATTTTAGGAGCTTTTGTTCGAAAAGCAAGAAAAGGGATAAGATAATTGGAAGGCAAAGATCTGCGGTATATTCCAGATGAATTCACTAAGATCAATTATTTATGTCATCCATGCATCACTGTTACTTTAGATTGCCAGAAAATATGCATATGCATCAATTAGAATGTAAATTTTATTCTAGGATGGAAGCAAGAGGAGTAAAGCTGTGCATTGGGTGTAGCTTCACAGAAAAATGCACTGATGAAGCATGGAAGGATATGTGGAGCAGAATTTTATGTGGCTACTGTAGTAATTTCGTCAACTGAGAGAAAGCTCTTTTGGTCCTGTCCTATCCCGCTTCTGACAGGA